>JAJOZX010007283.1:0-234803 GCA_023014485.1 Bathynomus jamesi | reverse complement strand
GGAAGTGGATTTGAAACGGTTTAGGACTTGTGTGTGGGAATTACTTACGTATAAGATCTGTGACACATGGAACAGGTTACCTTCGGAAGTTGTGAACAGTTCCTCTGTGGATCAGTTCAAGAAAAGGTTAGACGAAATCTTGCACACTATTTGAGTGTGTAAAGACATTTAGGACCTCAGTCTGCGGAAATTTCTTTTCCTATAAAAATAGTTAATATCTGGAACCAACTTCCCTCAGAGGTTGTTTCCAGTCAAAGTGTAAATCTGTTTAAAAATAGGCTAGACAAAGTACTGAACACACTCATAGTTTAAGATTAAAACCTCAAAACTCTGCAGGAGTTCGCTTGCACGGTGTCTCTGTGAGCAAGGTAAATATAGAGCTATTTATATATTCTCCACTTTCCTGTAAAATTTCCTTGGCTACTTTTCCAGGGTCAAGGTATTTTCTTCAACCTTTTTCCGTACCTGCCTCTGGCAGGGAGGGAGCGGAGGGTGGGGAGAGAGCCTTCTACTTTTCTATCCAGTTTTCTACTACTGCTAGGATAGTTGAAAGAAAAATAAACTTTCACAAAATTTTCCCTGGCACCCGTTGCCATTGGTACCTCCTCGGTATGGGCCGCAAGGCCTTTTGAGGTACTTCTTTTCCTTGTAACTCCTTGTAACTCTCTCTCTCTCTCTCTTCTTCTCTCTCTCTCTCCATTCAGTGAACACACTTTCATCATCTGCATGCACAAAAAGACAGGAATTTAATTTATATAATTGTGAAGGCAGGAAAACGTCGGCAAACAATTTACTGAATGAAAAGTTTTATTTGTTCTTTTAAAATGTATTTTTCAACAGCGAAATTCATCCACTAAATGTATTTTCAACTTCGCACGGAATTCATTATAGATAAAACAGTGATGTGAGGTGAAGTGCATAGACAACAAAAGTATATCAACTTAATACACATTAAAAGATATATATATATATATATATATATATATATATATCCTGAACCATTTTCTGTAAAATAAAAAATCGGAAAACACAACACGGAAACATTTTGCCGAAAATTGTAAATTTTTTATTTTTTCCGTTTCATTGTTTATTTACCATCAAGTAACCGTATTTTAACATTTATTTATCTCGTAAGATTTCGAGCAAGATATTCATTCATTCAGTATGGGCCATCCATTAAAGCCATAGTTACTGTATCATTTAGTGTCGTAACTAAATTGCGTATTGAAGGTCAACGTATTTTCTTTTATCTCGCAGAAAATTAGAAAATTTCATGTTTTAATAAATTTAAATAAGTCCAAATGTTCATGTAAATTACAATAGTTCTTCCCATTTTTGCACCAATATTAGGCACAATTTATCATCATCTTCATTGGAAGAAGTTTAGATAGTTTCGTTGTTCATCCAAACATCGTTCAATGTTTATGGGTGCGAATGATTTGTTTGAAATGTTCATGTTTTTATTTTCATTTAATAACTATTTTCAGAAACTTTCTGACTTAATATATCATATATACAGTATATGAGAGAGAGAGAGAGAGAGAGAGTTACAAGGAAAGGAAGTACCTCAAAAGGCCTTGCGGCCCATACCGAGGAGGTACCAATGACAACGGGTGCCACGGAAAATTTTGTACACACTCAAATAGTGTGCAAGATTTGGTCTAACCTTTTCTTGAACTGATCCACAGAGGAACTGTTCACAACTTCTGAAGGTAACCTGTTCCATGTGTCACAGATCTTATACGTAAAGTAATTCACACACACACACTAGTCCTAAACCGTTTCAAATCCAACTTCCAACCATTGTTGCGAGTTGGGTTATCATTTAAACTAAACATACATCTAAAATCGACATCGTTGAACCCGCGTAAGAGCTTGAAAACCTCGATGAGTTGACCGCGCAGCCTCCGAGTTTCCAGCGAAAACAAGTTCAGGGCGCGTAACCGTCGATTGTAGCCCATATGCCTAACGGAAGGGATTAACTTTGTGGCCCTCGCCTGCACTCGCTCCAGCCTCTCAATATCTTTCCTGAGGGTGGGCGACCAGAACTGCACAGCATACTCCAGGTGCGGCCGAACAAGGGAATTGTACAGTGAGAGCACAATCTCCTTGTTCCGAAACTGAAATTGCCTCCTGATATAACCCAATAGTTTCTGGGCTTTCTTTTCGACCTCTACACACTGTTTGGTAAGCTTAAGGTCGCTGCTAATTAGCACACCCAAGTCCTTTTCCAAATCAGTCGCCTCGATATTACTCCCCAACATCGAGTAGTCCGACTTGGGATTAGCGTAGCCAATGTGCATCACTTTGCATTTACCCAAATTAAACGGCATTTGCCATTTTTCGGACCACTCTCCTATCCTACCTAGGTCCGCACGCAGTTGCTCGATCGCTTCGGGCGTCCCAACATTGGCCCCAAGCTTGGTGTCATCAGCGAATTTCGCGATCCGACTGACGATGCCACCGTCGATATCATTTATGTAAATGATAAACAACAGTGGCCCCAAAACGGAACCCTGAGAACCCCACTAGTGACCGAGGCCCAACCCGAACTAGCCCCTTTAATTACAACCCTCTGCCGCCTATTCCTCAGCCAGTTTTCAATCCACCTACCTATTTTCCCACCGATACCCAGCGCGCGCACTTTCGCCGTTAGCTGGCGGCGAGGTACCTTATCAAAGGCTTTCTGAAAGTCGAGATAAAGTATATCAATCGCCCTACTCTTATCATACTCACTCAACATGACGTGGAAAAACTCGAGCAAGTTGGTGAGACACGACCTATGCCGTCTAAACCCATGTTGGGAGTCCCCAAGCAGCTTGTAGGAATCCAAATGGTCAACGATCCTATCAGCTATTATCCCTTCTAATAATTTACCTACAACTGAAGTGAGACTAATGGGACGATAGTTCCCTGGACTTTCGTGATCACCTTTCTTAAAGATAGGGGTCACGTTGGCTTCCCTCCAGTCACCAGGCACCTGGCCCATCTCCAACGATTTGTTGAAGACTGTAGCAAGGTGGGGAGCCACCTGGTCGCGCACTTCTCGCAACACTCTGGGGAGAAACTGGTCTGGCCCAGGAGCCTTAAACGCGCTCAGTTTGTCTATTCTATCGGCAACGACTGTCGCGGTACATCTAACACTATCCAGGCCAGCACCTTCGTGCCTCACGCCTGGCTCGGGGATGACGAGGGTATCCTCCATGGTGAACACTCCCGCAAAGTACTCATTAAGCACATTGGCGATGTCCGCGTCGGAGGTCCGCAGAACGCCGCTTCCCTCCTTTAACGGACCTATCATGCTTCTAATGGGCTTTCTACTATTAACATATCTGAAGAACTCCTTAGGGGTCCCCTTGCAGAGGCTTGCCACCCGTAGTTCTTCGTTACGTTTCGCTAGCCTAACCTTCGCCTTCACTTCCCTACACAGGCGGACATACGCTTCAGTGTTCTCGTGGGAACGATTGGCCTTCGCCCTCCTATACGCTACTTTCCTATTTCGGATAGCCGAAGCAATGTTACGATTGAACCACTTAGGCTGCGTTGAAGCAGGGGTGACCGGTTTTGAAGGTATGGCAGCAGACTGCAGCACCATAAACTCGTCCCGGAATGCACTCCACACTCCCTCAACATCGCCGCCAACCTGTAACCCCATCTCTCCTACGCTATCCCTGAGGCTAACAAGTTCGCCCCGCCGGAGATCGAGCTTACTGCCTCTCGAGTTACTACGCTTCACCCGAGGGACGCACACACGGAACCTAATAAGACCGTGATCACTCCCGCCCAATGATTCGTCAACGGTGAGGCCAGTGACGAGGTTGTCTTCGGTCGTGAATACTAAGTCTAGAACGCTTTCGCCTCGTGTAGGCTCGTTGACCCACTGAGTGAGGAAGTTCTCTTCAGCAAAGTCAACTAGCCTCCTCCCTTCAGCATCGGCAGTCCTGTTTTCCCACTTTATGCCGCGACAGTTGAAGTCTCCTAAAATTACACACACCCTATCCCCTAGCAGGCTACGGAGTTCGGTGTACAGGGCTGTATCCTCCTCGAGGAGGAGATGCGGAGGTCTGTACACCAAGATTAACCTATAGTTCGTCCCTTCCACGTTCAGATCGACGCCAAGCTGCTCCCGTTCCGACCGGAACTGGCAGTCAACCGGACTCAACGTGTGTCTGACGTATATTAGTACCCCACCCCCCTCCCCACGGGTGCGGTCTTTGCGAAACATTCTATACCCGGGAATTTCGAACTCCCAACGTAGTCCCTACGATCAGTATGAATCCAGGACTCGGTGATAGCAACGATATCCTGGTATTCTGATGCTAAGAGCGCCCGTAGCTCGCCAAACTTGTTCCTGATCGACCTAGCATTAAAATGCATTGCACGGAGGGAGCCTCCCCTATTCTGAGAGAGAGAGAGAGAGAGAGAGAGAGAGAGAGAGAGAGAGAGAGAGAGAGAGAGAGAGAGAGAGAAGCTAATTTTGACAAATCGAGAATGAAACAAAAACTCTTCAAAGAAATTGGCGAAGAAGGGAACGAAGACTAACTGGGTAATTTGAAGTATTACATTTTACATAAGAGAGGATTTAATTCGATGTTCATAATAATAATGTCATTTCAGAGGATATTTACGATACAAATGCCGTTAAAATATAAAAAAAAAAAAAATTAAAGTAGGAAAAGGAGGAGTTTTACTGGTTAAAATCTCAATTTTGTTAAAAAACACTCTTGAACGTAATGTTTGGGGTAACTTCTTTACATAGAATAGAAAGAGAGTATTCCATATACAAACATTTTATCCACATAGGCCTACATTTCGACTTTCAAGATAGAAATTTATATATGAGGCGTCTGGAGTAGAAGTGACGAAGCCGCCCACATGTTCGAAAATCTGTTTTCTGTATTATCATCATCTTCTGGCCTTTTTCTATGCAGTGAATAATACACACTTACCGATACTTCGTCACTATTGCCTCTGAAATTATACACTGCATGGATAAAGGCCAGAAGAAAATGGTGATACAGAAAACAGATTTTCGAACATATGGCGGCTTCGTCACTCCTTCTCCGGACGTCTCATATATACTCCAGAAACGCAAATGTAGCGTGCAGGAACTATAAACAGAAATAGTGAAAACAATTTGCGAAATTTAAAAAATAAGTTTTTCCTTTTCTTCTTCCTCCGTATACACAGACACGTGTTGAGAGGATGAAAATGCCAAAGAAAGTGGAGCGATCATTATATGAAACGACGGAACTCTATTGAGGTTGATTTAACCATCCAACTGAAGAAGTCAAAATAGTGCTGTTAAGGCACACTGGATCGTCTTGCGACTTGGGTCGTGACGACTCAAGTCGCGTGTGATTTTACATTGACAGAATGTGAGCCCCGCACAATGCAGCGACCGCGACGCGAAATATATATATATATATATATATATATATATATATATATATATATATTATATATATATATTAGTGGTGGACCGGATGGCAGTTTTTCAACATCTGCGGATGCGGATCTTTAATTTCAATATCCGCGGATGCGGATGGATGCGGATATTTAGTTAATCTATCAATATAATATACAGGGTGGGCCGTAAGTTTCCATACATAGGAAAAATAAACATTTTTTTATGGACAACCATTTTTATTTATATAATATGCTCTACATGGTTGCCATTGTTTTAAAAACACATTTCAATACGTGTTCCCCACTGTTGATGAACACGCATTAGCACAGTTGACGTTATGCTTGTAATGGCGTTGGTGATACGTTCCTTTAGATGATTTATGTCTCGTATCTTTTCCTGATACACCATGGCCTTCAAGTGCCCCCAAAGATAGAAATCAAGGGGGGTGAGATCTGGGGATCTGGGAGGCCACTCCACAGGACCACGCCGACCAATCCAAGCATCCGGAAACTGCTGATCCAAATACCGACGCACGTGAAGACCATAATGAGGTGGAGCTCCATCTTGCTGGAAGTAAACTGGGAAGTTACCTTCCTCGTTTAGCAGGGATGGGAAAATCTCTTCTTGCAACATGTTAAGATACCTTTCGGCATTAAGATTTCCACTGACAAAAATTGGTCCAATAATTCTGTCACCCCATATCCCGGCCCACACCATCACTTTACCGGCACCTTGCATCTTCGTCGGACTCAGCCAGTTAGGGTTAGCATTACTCCAATAACGTATGTTTTGCCGATTAACCTCTCCATTGACGTAAAAATTTGCTTCATCAGTAAACAAGATCTTACGTCAAACGCATATTCTTAGGGTATCTGAAACATAAAAACAAACGTTTAATTTTTCCTATGTATGGAAACTTACGGCCCACCCTGTACGTAGAATTATGAATATATGACATAATTTTTCAAATTTCGTGATATTACTTATGGCAGGCAATGCATAAGAATTAAAATTAATATTAATGTTTTCATTATGATAAAAATAATAACTTTCTCAAGAGTTTCAGCCACAGAAAATTCAATGAAACAAGTTTCATTCAATTTTCTGTTACCAGGTATTTATATTTTGAGGTTTATATATTTGTTTGTTCATTAATAATTAATACTTTACATGAAATGTGCATGACTGGGCCTTATAAGCTACTTTATAAGCTAATTTAATTGTAAATTGAATAATTTATTAGAGGTAATATCCGCATAACATCCGCAGTCAGAAGTGCGGATGCGGATGTTAAAATGATGCGGATGCGGATATCCGGTCCACTACTAATATATATATATATGAATAGAAACGACATAAGTGTTAAGGAACGTTTCTGCACACGAGGAGGAGAGATAACGAACAATGAAAAATGAGGCGAACCGCCCGGGAATCGAACCCAGGGCCTTCCAATTGCCGGTTGGACGCTCTACCATTATGCTACGGACCTCACTCAATCACAAATCGAAATTCTCCCACATAGGGCAGAAACCAATGCCCTGAGAGGGCACCCTCGCAAATCGTGAATATGCGCATATAACTGCAATGACCGCGCAGTATATAAATGAATAGAAACGACATAAGTGTTAAGGAACGTTTCTGCAGAAACGTTCCTTAACACTTATGTCGTTTCTATTCATTTATATGACGCGTTCGGTGGAGAAGGGGCGAACGCAACGTTTTCGAATTATGCCACAAAATGCAGTTAAAGTTTGTAAACTTTAAACCTTTGTATTTTTCCGGTTTATTGAAATGTATGAATTTGAACACATATTTGAGTAAAATTTTGTTGTGTAATATGTCGATATAATAAAACGCCAAGAAAGTTTACAATATTATTTATTGATAGCTTCTGATGTTAACTGGTGTAATCCATTATTTGGTCCTCTTCGTCGAATGTTGTATTACCTGCTTCAACTGTTTCGGTTCCTTCCAGTTCCTTTAACAATCTTGTATAATAGTTCACTGCAGTTGCAGGCATTAGGTCTGATAATTCTTTGAGATCTTTTATATTTTCCTTAGTTATTGGCAGCAATTGGGAATACTTTGGTTGCAGTGTCTGCTGGGCTAGATTGAATAAACTGACACTGTAGGATTTTTTCCCTTTCTGCAGTCTGACGGGATGGCTATTATCTGGGGTTGTGCGGTATGCAGTAGATATTACGTAGCCTTCTTTGTGTTGAAAGTCAAATATTAACTTTCTTGCATCTGTAAATTTAGTAGTTGTTGATTTCCTAATGACAATGCACGTTTTTAGGACGTCAAAATCGAGAAAATCAGCCTGTTTCATTTCTACAACTAGGAAGCGCTGCGAAACGGCTGTAGTTATGGCCGTAACATAATCTTTTTTGGTGTAAATAATATTGCTGTAATTATTTTTTATATTTTGTTCAATTTGGCCAAATTGAGCATCACAGGGCTTTGTCGAGTGACCAGAAAGTAGATAGATGTGTTCAGTGTGAAGCAATGATGCGGAGTGAATTTCTCTGAGATACATTAAAACCTAAATTTTACCTTGAAAGAGTGCAGACTAACATCTAATTTTTTGCATAGGTAAAGCAAAGGTTTTAAAGGATAATTATACGACAAAAAACTCATTTTTCGAATTTTGTGGCGTTCGCCCCTTCTCCACCGAACGCGTCATATACTGCGCGGTCATTGCAGTTATATATATATATATATATATATATATATATATATATATATATATATATATATACACAGTGGTGGGCACCGTTAACCAAAAAGTTAACTTCGATAACGATAATCCGTTAACCCCAATTTTTAACTCCGATAACGATAATCCGATAATTTTACTACAAAGTTAACGGAAGTTAACGATAATCCGTTAACGATAACTATTTCTTTACTAACATTTAAAAAAATCAAGGAAAAAAGCTTTAAAACCCATAGAAAATGTTTATTTATGCAAAATCCAACAATAAATAGGTATTTAACTGTATTTTTATCAAGTTTTGCAACTTTTTTGCTTAATAACTTTTTTTTTTATTTTTAATAAAAATGTACTGATTACATGTTTTGAAACCCGTTACCCTTGTAACCATTAACTAAATTTTAATTTACCAGAGAATTATTATGGCGGGAACTGAAAGGTAAAATTAAATTTTAGGCACATTTATTAAAGACTATGACACAATGTGCTGGTTGCCCTTCAGAAAGACCAACTTCTCAAAGTTAGGCCCAACTGCCAGTCTTGAACCCTTGGGCCTCAGGATGTCCTTGCCGAGAGAGAAGAGCCGTTCCACTGCGGCAGAGGACGGAATTGGCGTATTGTACTTCAGGAAGAGGTTGATGAAGATCTGCTCCCCCATGAAGTCAGAGTCGGCCATGTCTACCTTCCCATCAGTGTCCAGCCAAGTGTCGACAAGTCCGTGTTAACGGACTTTAACAGACTAAATATCGAGTTATCGGAAGTTAACTGGTCCGATAACGATAAATGGAAATTAACTTCCGTTAATAGTCCGTTAAAAAAAGTTAACTTCGTTAATTAACTGTTATCGGATTAACGCTTTAGTGCCCAACACTGTATATATATATATATATATATATATATATATATATATATATATATACACACACGTCACTTGCAAATGTCACTGCCGATCTTGTCTCATTCCTTACTTATTTCTTCATGTATTGTAATTAATTATACATTATACATTGTAATTATTATAATTCAGATTTGAATGAACAGTTATGTTTCGGAATCTTTTCCCTGAGAATGCCCCCTTAATGGTTCAATTGGATTCAGGTCTGGAAATTGGAGAGGCCAGTCGAGACTGCACTTTTTCTTTTGCTCGCCACCTTTATCTGACATGGGATGTATGGCATGGGGTAGTGTCCTGTTGAAAAATAGTTAGATTTCATCGATTCTGGAAGTAGTTTTTTGGTGGAGGGCTTCAAGACCTTTCCAAGTATATCTGTAGGTTTGAAAGTTTACTCGGTCTTTGCATAAAAAACAGTTTTCCAGCATCTGATAATGATATCCACCCCGTAACCGTACCAGCGTCATTATTATATTGTTATCAGGAACGTCATGATAGTCACTTATGATGTGTTCCACGTATTTTACTAAGCTTATTTATGTATTTGTGTTGATCCATTGTGTCGTGAAGCTTATTTGTTGTGTAACCAATATAGGAGCAGTTACATATTGATTACGCGGGAAATAAACTTCAAGGGAGAATGGTTCAACGCAAATATAAACCTTGAAAAATACATAACATTAAAACTTAGTATCATAAAGTCTGTAATAATTATTTTAAAATCTTATTTAAGGCTAATAAGTTTTATTGTATTCTACCTATAATCTATTTATAGCTAAATATTTAAAAACTAAATAACTTAGACGAATTCAGTGTTGCTGTCAATACGTTCAAAGTTGTCAGTAAAAATCAACATACGTTACCCATTCGAAGAGGAATCACCCTCCCTCCGTCAAATATACCATCGTTATAACACCAGACTGCCTAGAGATTTTGTACACAAACCTAACTATACAATAGAAACTGCAGGAAATGGACTCTTTCAAAGGAACAGATGTATGGAATGCAATCCACATGCACATCAGGCAAGTTTTATCACTAAATGTATTTCGCAAATCACTAAAAAAAGCACTTCATTAGCTCCCACTGATGTATAAGTTCACTACTGCCATTTTTACCATAGTAATGACGTTACCATTTTATAATCAACTATTTAAAATATGGTAATTTCATTAAGCACTTTTAATTTCGTAACTTATTCTTTTTTATTAAACATCAATTATTTTTTACAAAATATAAAATAAATCATTTAATTTAAAATTATGTAACATTTTGTAAACTTTATATTGTACGAGCATTTATTATTATTATTATTATTAGTTATTATTATTATTGTTATTACTATACCATTACTTTACGGCCTTAAATTCCTTCTGTATGGAAGAATTCTGAAATATGTTTTATAAAAGGGTAATAAATTCATATTACAAATTTTATAGCCTTCATAAATGTCGGTACTCGCACTCGCGGATTGGAACGCTTTTTAATAAGTACCAGAAGCCTTATTCAGAATGACTGTTTCGATCACATTTATGTTTTCACATTTTTATTTTTTATGTAGGAAGGAGGTGGCAAGGGCGAGCGCCCGCAAAAAATAACCCCTCCAGAGAAGCAGGAAAGAGACGAAATCAAGGTCTCCGCGGGTCGATGATTCCAGTTTTTATATATAAATTTTGAAAAGAGTGTGCGGTGTGTAAGATGCATGTATGTGTAGTGATAAATAGAGGGCAAAGTGAGACACGGAAAACGATCAGCTAAGGAGGACAGTGACAGGAGAAAAGGGAGTTCCAGCATTCCCTGTCTCCTACCTAACGTTACATCCCGGAGTACTTCCCTGGTGGATTGGTGTCTACAATCCGCTCTTACATTCATACGAGGGCTACGTTGTGGCCATTGTCGCAACACCGCTTCCCGTCGATCAGCGAAATTAAGCGACATTGGTTCTGGGTCGTAGTTGGATTGGGGAGACCGTTTTCCGTATCCAGATAATGTAGCAACCCGTGGTTCGAATCCCACGTAAAGCCTTAGGTCCCCTCCGTTATATGACCTTAGACGCCATCAAACAAGCGAACAACGCGTTCATACGAAACGGTTTTAGAGTAAAATTTTCCGTTTGAAGCACGTCGAACATTTATCGTTGTCGCGCTTGTCACTGGATGAGAGCCGATTCTTTTCTGAAGACAATAGTATTAAAAACATGATTCAAATTTCACCGCTTCATATTGGAGGAAAAAGATTTTATAGCAGGGAGGCAAACGAATCTCGACTCACCTCACCTAATGCCCGCATTTGATTAAATTTACTTAGTCTTTCATATCGGTGATCATATTCCAAAGGCTCGTAAAAGCCATCACTTCTCAGGAGAGTTACAAGGAGTTACAAGGAAAAGAAGTACCTCAAAAGGCCTTGCGGCCCATACCGAGGAGGTACCAATGGCAACGGGTGCCAGGGAAAATTTTCTACACCCTCAAATAGTGTGCAAGATTTGGTCTAACCTTTCTTGAAATGATCCACAGAGGAACTGTTCACAACTTCTGAAGGTAACCTGTTCCATGTGTCACAGACCTTATACGTAAAGTAATTCTCAGACACACTAGTCCTAAACCGTTTCAAATCCAACTTCAAACCATTGTTGCGAGTTGGGTTATCATTTAAACTAAAGATGCTTCTAAAATCGACATCGTTGAACCCGCGTAAGAGCTTGAAAACCTCGATGAGTTGACCGCGCAGCCTCCGAGTTTCCAGCGAAAACAAATTCAGGGCGCGAAAGCGTCGATTGTAGCCCATATACCTAACGGAAGGGATTAACTTTGTGGCCCTCGCCTGCACTCGCTCCAGCCTCTCAATATCTTTCCTGAGGGTGGGCGACCAGAACTGCACAGCATGCTTCAGGTGCGGCCGAGCCAAGGAATTGTACAGAGAGAGCACAATCTCTTTCTTCCAAAACTGAAATTGCCTCCTGATATAACCCAACAGCTTCTGAGGTTTCTTTTCCACCTCTACGCACTGTTTCGTAAACTTAAGGTCGCTGCTAATTAGCACACCCAAGTCCTTTTCCAAATTAGTCGCCTCGATATTACTCCCCAACATCGAGTAGTCCGACTTGGGATTGGCGTAGCCAATGTGCGTCACCTTGCATTTGCCCAAGTTAAACGGCATTTGCCATTTTTCGGACCACTCTCCTATCCTACCTAGGTCCGCACGCAGTTGCTCGATCGCTTCGGGCGTCCCAACATTGGTCCCAAACTTGGTGTCATCAGCGAATTTGGCGATCCGACTGACGATGCCACCGTCGATATCATTTATGTAAATGATAAACAACAGTGGCCCCAAAACGGAACCCTGAGGAACCCCACTAGTGACCGAGGCCCAACCCGAACTAGCCCCTTTAATTACAACCCTCTGCCGCCTATTCTTCAGCCAGTTTTCAATCCACCTACCTACTTCCCCACCGATACCCAGCGCGCGGACTTTCGCCATTAGCCGGCGGTGAGGTACCTTATCAAAGGCTTTCTCAAAGTCGAGATAAAGTATATCAGTCGCCCTACTCTTATCATACTCACCCAACATGACGTGGAAAAACTTGAGCAAGTTGGTGAGACACGACCTATGCCGTCTAAACCCATGTTGGGAGTCCCCAAGCAGCTTGTAGGAATCCAAATGGTCAACGATTCTATCCGCTATTATCACCTCTAATAATTTACCTACAACTGAAGTGAGACTAATGGGACGATAGTTCCCTGGACTTTCGTGATCCTCTTTCTTAAAGATAGGGGTCACGTTGGCTTCCCTCCAGTCACCAGGCACCTGGACCGTCTCCAACGATTTATTGAAGACTGTAGCCAGGTGGGAAGCCACCTGGTCGCGCACCTCCCGCAACACTTTGGGGAGAAACTGGTCTGGCCCAGGAGCCTTAAACGCGCTCAGTTTGTCTATTGTATCTGCAACGACTGTCGCGGTACATCGAACACTATCCAGACCAGCACCTTCGTGCCTGACGCCTGGCTCGGGGATGACGCGGGTCTCCTCCCTGGTGAACACTCCCGCAAAGTACTAATTAAGCACATTAGCGATGTCCGCGTCGGAGGTCCGCAGAACCGCTTCTAATGGGCTTTCTACTATTAACATAACTGAAGACTGTAGATTTGATTAGGTTAGATTAGGTAGTGTGAAGTCAGATAAGATAATAGCTCGACATAGGTAGCGCGATGCGCGTTCGTGCGCATGGGAAACCGAGCGGGGCGGATGATTCGCTAAAAATGGGCATTGTGGAAAGGTTCCAGGGACAGAGACCTATACACTCGTTCCCTTGGCAACCACTCCACTAGGGTGTGTCAGTTTTAGGGAGCAAAGTGAAATCTTTAGATTTTCAAAGACTACTAGTGACGAAATTATGCATTTTTATGTGTTAAATCGAAATATGGCTTTAAAATCCAGATTTGACCACTCCTAGCTACTTATATTTGAAGTTGGAAGTTTACGAAAAATCAGCAATTTTTTCAAGTACTCTTTTTATCGTATATAACTACATTTTACATACATTACATACAATTAAAGACATTTTGATTGTATTTCAATATTAAAACTTAGAAATATAGATAGGTTTCTTGAACTTTGCCAAGGATGCCATGTCTACCTTGCTGTTGTTCCTGGACATGAGCTTTCTACTGGCCACTGATGTACGCCTCCCTCCTCTCTTGTGAGTAAACATGTTGTGCTGCTTCAGTTGTCATCCTTACACACCTCTCTACTAACTGTGTGTGTGAGGGCCATGCAGGAACTTCCATTGGTCTATCCAGAATCTCCTTGATTGCAGCAGTGGTGAGGGAGCATGTCAGGAGGCTCAGTCACGCCAGAGTTCCAGTCAATAAGCTCCGAGAGTTTGGTGGCATCTGGGTTGATGTTGTATGGCACTGCAGTCTCCTACCTGTGTGTCCTCATCTCCTTCACCTCTGATTTCCAGTATCCTCTTCACTGCCTCCCTCCTCTCCTCCTCCACCTCACTGCACAGCATGGCCTGGAGCACAGCCTCAGAGTGTGCATACCAGGCTGATCTCTTCACTGTAGGCATCACTATTCCTGTCACCTCCTTCTTCTGACTTCTGAGCAGCTACAGCTGGTAGAGGACATGCCTGGGACCAGTGGCGGTTCGTCGGTAGGCACTGCGGAACTGCAGTGCCCCTAAATTTTTTATTTACAATTGAAATAATCAAGAACAATATAAGGATGAGCTCACTGAATAACTTTTTCAATAACTTTTGAAACTTTTATTCATTGCTCAATGCTCATCCTTTTATTTCAGTAATTATGTCAACCCATTCTTAGAGACAGCACCCCTAGAATTTTTAGTCACGAGCCGCCACTGCCTGGGACCCTCCACCCAGCTGTGATTTAACTTGATGTTGAACCAGTTTGGCATGTAGACTCCCACTATGAATTCCACAATTATCCTCAGAGTCTTCAGGTTCCTACCCTTCAGCCCATTTTTGGAAATCCACAATCTGCAGAGCCTTTGAGCCGTGGTGACCCACCTACTGTGACAGACTGGCCCAATCTCCAGGAGAGATAGACTCTGAGGTACCTCTCCCGCTCTGATGGCAGTGATGATTCTGTAGCCATATGATTGGTCTGTGCTGAGGTCCTTGACTACCTCCTGACTGAGATGGGGTAGAGGAGGACCAACAGTGATCCTTGTGAAGTTTGGGTTGATCTCCAGCTCAGTGGCAGTGTCTAACATTTTCCCTAGGGGCCCAGACCACTTGTTGTTGCTCAATGTCTTGCCATTCAGTGCAGTCACCAGGTGTCTGAGACTCAGCTCCCCAGTGTGCAAGTCACAGACAATCCACACCAACTTCCTGCTAAGCTTGGCCTCCACATAATGCATTACTCCTCCCTCCCAGCCAGTATTCACATTAGTACTGTCACCTCCTATGGCCAAAAGGGTCTGGTCTGCTCCTCTCTCTCTTAGCCAGTTCACCAGATAATCAGCAATGACCTCAGCATGACTTCTCTCCTCTGCAGCTTCTTCTGACCAGTACAAAATGCCACAAATATTTCCCACCTGGTTCATTGCACACTGTGTAGTGTTCTTCCTTAATAAGGCCAGGAAACTGCCTGTCACTGCCCTCAGCTTCCATCATAACTTTGGTGTCATCTCTTTTCCCATCAAAGAAGATACAGGTGATGCCATTTTCCCTAATCTCTTCATCAAACTTCTTGACCAGCTCCTTAGTCAGTCTCTCCTGAGCGCTCCTCACCTTGTTGTGGTCAATCACCAGTGCTGTGTCAAACTCTGTGATAAGATCAGCATCAATCCAGGCAGCAGTGGCAATCTCTGCAGTCTCTCTCAGCCCAGTGTGATGTCTCAAGCTAGCCAGAGCTATGGTGGTGATATCTTCAGTGTTGTATTTCTTCTTATCCACAGGAAAGGAAGAAGAAGTCGCAGCCTCTGGTATGAAGTCTTCGTCCTCCTCTCTCCTCCCTGCTTCCTCCAGTATATCTCCAGTCCCCTCCAACTCCATCTCCAGCAGTGATTTCTCCCTCAACTCCTCCTCTTTCTTGGCTGACTCCTCTGCCTTCCTCCTCCTCCTCTTCTCCTCGGCCTTCCTTCTCTGCTCCTGTCTCTGCAGTACTGCTTCCTGTCTCCTGGTCTCAAGGTGATCAGCTAGACCCATCTGGTGTGCCCCCACACTGCCCACCTTTTCTCTCTGACCTTTAATGAAGGCAAGCTCCTGCACTGGTATCTTCTGCTCGCTCCTGCAGCTGCAGTCAATGTGAACCTCACTGTTGCAGACAGGGTTGCACCCAAGCTCACTGCAGCTCCTGATCACACAGTGACAGGTCAGCATGTCCACCAATTTGTCCAGTTTCATCATGAACCTATCTTTGACCTCTAGCTTCACATTGCCAATGGACACCTTCACTGCCTCATCCCACAGTGCCTTTACTTTAGCCCTGATCCTAACCTCAGTGTTGATTACAGATCCTGTGAATAGAGCGTTGGCCTTTCTCCACTGAGCCAGTAGCCCTGGAACAATGCCGTTGTTAATCAGGTCATTAACTGGGTAATTCCTCCTGTCTTCTTCACTCATCTCTCTCCTCAACAAACCATACCTCAGCAGATCTCTGGCTGTGGGCAGCTTAGCAGGGGGAAGTTCCCTCCCAGTACCCACCAAATGACTTAGGTGACAACTTGATTTGCTTCGGGTTCCGATTTCTTTCTGACTTATCCTGTGGACCTGTGAATAAAAGAAATGTCATTGAAATTTGGATAGGCCTACTGATTATGATTACATAAAATTAAGTTAATTGAAATTCTTAATATCTTCCTATAAGCTTAGATAAAAGGTTGTTGTTATACTGTTATAGGTACAAGACTTAATTATTCAAAGTAATGACAATTTCATATATCTATCATATCAAAATATACAGAAAGTTTGGGTCACACACAACATTTCGAATAATTTGAATTACACAATATTTACATTACGAAGTAATCAAAATTGTCAAAAAGGAGGGAAAACACATGCATTCACAATCAAAACTCCAACATTTGTGACTATGTGAAACTTAGAAACCATACTGCACACCAAAAATAACCAAAGTTGACCACACATATCAATGGCACATTGATATACGATGCTACAGTCATATTTAGGTTATATTTCAAACCTTTATGATCAAATATAAGTACTGTAGGTAAAATGGCTTTTTTAAACAACACTAAAGATATTTCTAAGTTTGCTAGATAATATGACATCATTTGAGCATTAGTAGTTTTTGAATTGTTGACTTTACTAAAATTGACACACCCTACCACTTCACTCAGTACCCCAACATTTCACTGAACTTTTGTGATAAGAGCCTGACATTTTTTCACATTTTTTTATTCCGCTGACAACCTTTTTTAACATTTTAGAGAATAAAGTAAAACTCGGACAATTTGTAATGTGTCCAAAAGCCTTGTCAGAATTATATAGTAACATTTTGGAAGGTTCTGTTTAGGTTTCGACACATTCCAGAGAAAAATTAAAACCGTCCAAAATTTGTCATGTCTCAGTGTTCAAAACGCGTTATGAATTTGCACCAACTGCATACTGAATGAATTAAAATGAAAGCCTCTCTCTCTCTCTCTCTCTCTCTCTCTCTCTCTCTCTCTCTATATATATATATATATATATATATATATATATACCTTTCCTTTCCTTTCAAAGGTTCCGCGCGATGATTCCTCATTTCACGAAGGTCAAGCTTGTCGCCCCTCCTCTCGAGTTGGCCTGGTGTAGTAGTGAGTTGGTTTCTTGTACTCTCCACCTCACATAGCAAGGTGCGCCCGGCTCATCGAGGATTGTTCTGAGCCAGGCGTCTAATCTTCTTTTGAAGATGTCTACTGCAACACCATTCGTGTTCCTTAGGTCTTTGGGCAGCTGATTAGACAGTTTTGGTCCTCTCACAACAAAACTATTTTCTTTCATGGTTAAGGATGTTCCCTGTCTCAACTTTAATTTGGGAACACGACACAGTCTTCCTTTTCTACTTTCCACCGTTGTTTGGGGAGTTACAGGGTTCAGAGTAAGATTAGGGACTAGTTTCTCCATTATTTTCCAACTGTAAATAATGGTGTATCTCTCTCTTCTCCTTTCCAGTGAATATAGGTTTAGTTCTCGTAACCTTTCCCAGTAATTTACTTCTTTGCACCTCTTGATCTTGGCTCTGGAACTTCTCTGAATCCCTTCTAACTGTCTAAAGTCTTCTTTTTTATATGGGCATGTTAGGACCGAGCAGTATTCCAATTTGGGTATGATCAGTGTTTTCAGTAGAGGAATCATTACATTCCTATCCCTCCGTTTAAAGGTTCTCAATATCTGTCCCGTTATTCTCTCTGCTTTGGTTACTGCTATCTTATTGTGTTTTTCAAATTTCGCATCATCAGTCATTACAACCCCTAAATCTTTTGCTCTAGAATTTCTCTGAATTTCCTGTCCATTTGGGGTATAATATTCCATGGATTTTAGGTTTTCTCTTTTTCCATACCGTAACAGCTGAAATTTCTGTGTTAAACTTCATATTGTTGTCTTCCGTCCACTTGCAGATTCTGTTCATGTCGGTTTGTAGAGATCCTATATATTCTGGGTTTCTTATTTTTCTACTGATCTTTGTGTCATCAGTGTCTCTGGTAACGTCCTCATCTATGTCTGTTAGCATGATTATGAAGAGTAGTGGAGCTAATACTGTTCCTTGTGGTACTGAGCTGAGGACCTCTGATTCTGATGAAGATACTCCTTGTACTGTAATGACTTGCCCCCGCTCACTAAGGAAATTATATCGCCATTTTTCTACTTTTCCTGTTATTCCCATATACTTATGTATTATGATTCCATGGTCACACTTGTCGAACGCTTTGGCAAAGTCTGTGTATATTACATCATAGTTTTCATTACTTTCAAGTGCATCAATAATGTTGTTGTAGTGTTCCATTAGTTGTGATAGGCATGAGCTGCCTGACCGAAACCCATGTTGGGTATTGAATTTTTTCTGAGTTTCCAAAAAGTCATAGATTTTCTGTCTAACCATTCTTTCAAATATTTTGGCGAGATGAAATGTAAGCGACACTGGCCTATAATTTTTGGCCTCGGATCGATCTCCTCCTTTATATATTGGAACTATGTTCGCGCTCTTCAGGATGCCCGGTATTTCTCCCGTGTCTAGTGATCGTCTCCATATCCAATATAGGGGTCAGCGATTGCATTCTTGCAATTTTTGATCAGTGTGGCATTCCATTTATCCGGTCCTGCCCCTGAGTGTGTTTTTAGTTTCCCTATAGCTTGTGTAATATCATCTGTCGTAAAGTCGAAGTCCGTTATACTTTCCCCTTGTAGTGCTTCTTCAAAGAACGCGTTTCTATCGCATATCAGTTTGTCAGTTTCTGGGATATTGAAAGATGATTCGTACTGAGCTCTTAATATTTCAGATACTTCTGTTAGATCATCAAATAAAGCACTGTTCTCGTTTTTCAAAGGTCCGATAGTCGCATGGTTTTTCGACTCGTTTTTGCGAAATTATAGAAGTACTTTGAGTTAACCTTTATCGCTTCTATAGCGTCGTCGTCTTCTTTTTCTGTATGCTTCTCAATTAGTTCCTGTATGACGTCATCGATACTTTGCAGTTTATCATTTAATATTTTTCTGATGTTATCTTTACAGTTATTTAATTTTGCAGTCACTCTTTTTCTCTTTCGGAACAATGCCCTCTTTTGTCTCTCGAACCTGCTTCTCTTTCCTTTATGTTGTATTTTTGGGACATGTCTTTTCACAATTTCTAACGTCTTCTCCTCTAAAGTCATTAGCATCTCTTCCGTTGTCTTGGCCTCGAAAATGGTTTTCCAATCTATTATTGCCATGCTGGATGCAACATCTTCCCAGTTTATACCTTTGGAGTGGAAATTAAAAATTTCGAATTTGCTTCTTTCTGTTGTTCGTGTTCTTTCTTTTCCTGTTGCTTTTATATTGGTTGTTATTTCAATGATGTTGTGGTCCGATATTATAGTTGGGGATATTTCTACGGTACATTATCAATTAGGTTTCTGTTGTTTGTAAATACCAAATCTAGGCAGTTGTTTTTCTTGTGTTTTCTGTTATTTCTTGCGTTAACATAAATTCATCAGCTAGAGCTAGTAGCATTTTTACTTGCTCCTGGTCTTCTCGTGTGTCCCCCTTGTCCTGGTATATACATACATTTTTTCCTATCCTTTTATATTTCATGAATGGGAAATTAAAATCACCACAGAGAAAAATATTTGGGGTTGGAGAGAGTAGATCTTTTACCCAGTTTCTTACCTCTGTAATGGAATCTGAAAATTTTGAGGTTGGCGTGTTTGGGGGTCTGTACATTACAATTAGTACCATATTTAATTTTTCAACTTTTGCTGCTACACATTCTACGTAGCTGTTTGAGGTACTTATAGTCATTTCTGCCATATGCCTTTCGCGTGTGTAAATAGCACATCCTCCTTTATGTCTCACTGTTCTGTCGGCTCGGTGGATGTTATAGTTGTCAATTTGTATTTCTTTTTTGTCAATACAGGACTCACAGTTTTCACAGTTCGCCTGGCAGTCCTTTAAATGAGTTTCCGTGAGGCATGCAAAGTCTGCTTCGGCTTCTTGCATGAGTCCTTTCAGGTATAAAACTTTGTTTGGGGAATGATTTGGTTTAAGGCCCTGAATGTTGGCTAGGATTATTTTTATTTTTGTCTATCGTTTTCGCATACAGGTGGTCCCGATTCGTTTTCCAATGGTGGTGCCGGTTTCGTTGCCTTGTGGTCCTCCGAGAATTTGCCTCTTTTAATCTTTGTCATACCTGTTGTCCCGATAACGCATGTTCGTTTTTCCTGTTCACCCGTTGCGTTCTTTGAGGGTGGTGGTAACGGCATTTTTGTCCGTATTTGCATCTCCCATATCTTGCATAAGTGTTGCAGACCGTAAGATGGTGGACCTTGCACTTATCAAATTTGCAATATCCACTTGTGTACTGTGTGTTGTATAATGTGGGATGTGCATAGATGCATTGCCCAACCCGATATCTGCAGTTTCTTTTTGCGTAATATTTACATACGGTATTTTTTACACTTCTACTTCTTGTTTTCTTATTATTTTCAAAGTTCTTAATTTTGGTATTATCATTATTTTTCTTTGGCTGATTATTTCCTACGTTTTTAGTTATTATCTTTTTATCATTTCGCTCGTTGGACAGTTTTACTACTTCGCAACTTTTACTTATTTATTTTCTTTCATCTATGTCTTCATTCCGTATTATATTGTTTATACTGTTATTCGTTATTTCGTCCTCTCTCTCATCCACCCGATTTTTCGTTGGAACACTTCCGGACTCTTGTGTCCCCATTATTTCATTCTTTTTTGTAACACTCGAGTCTGCTATCTCCATTTCTTTAAATACCGCGAAGGAGTTTACCCTCTGTGTACATGCACCACACAGAAAATTGATCCCCACGATCTGTTTCGCATTCGAGACAAGAGTTATTTCCCTATCACCCCAATTCATGCAGATAGTCTTGCAGTTTTTGACAGAAATTGCATCGTATTGCAGCTTTTTCAGTTGTTTCCAGATTACACAAATTGCAGATTAAGTGAGAATTTGGACCCATGGCCATGCTATTCATTAATTAGCGTAAAAAGAAATACCCACAGAAATTCTTTATTTATTTTTTTCCTTTCTTTCTATTTTCTTTCATTTCGATGGTCGAGGGTTTTCTGACCTTTGCGTTTTATGACCTTTCTCCTGCCTTGTTTCAAAATTTCTCGAATGCCAACCGTATTACGTTTTAAATATATATGTTGAAATACAGCCTTTAGTGTATTGTCACTTTCTATTACTCAAGTTTCTGTGGAGAAACTCATTTTGGGCCTTCAATACATCAAAAATCCCTAAAGAAACAGAATACAGTAAGTAACCAAATTATAAGAGATGTATTGTTTGTCTGAATCAACAAAAATAAGGACTAAATTAGTTATAAATAAAAATTATTCAGTGAAAGTTGATTTTTTTTCTTTTTACATAAAGGGATACAATATTATACATGTATAAACTTATTTGAAGTTATTTCTAATAAAATATAAAATAAATGAATCGGTTACATCTCACATCACACCTCTGTGTCAAAGAAGCATTTATAAATGTACGAAAAACATTAAAGGATATTTTTTATTTTTTCGTTATGTCTGTTAAATGAGTTGAAATGAAGTGACGAGTGTTTATTAGGTATTTTATATGTTAAAAAAATAACGTATAACTTAATATAAATTGAAATATGTTTGAAAACCTTTCCCGGCGATATGGCCTTTGATGTTGCGGGACGTTAAATCCTCCAACAAATTGCCTATAAGTCTGGCTGATCTCATAGTAAGTTAAGGTACAATGAAGGTATAGGAACGATATAGATATAAATCAAGCTATACATAGAGGTGTAGGTAAAGAAATAAAATACTTGTAAGGTATGGGTATCGGTATAGGCATTTAAAATTTTCAGGGGGAATAGGTATAGGTCTAGGTACAGAAATAAAATTTTAATGAGATACGGGTATAAGTATAGGTATAAAATTCCTTACGGTAGCTATCCCTGGTTAATACTGAAGATTAAGTGTTTAAATCTATAAAGACTAATATTTTGTAGACAAAATTCCAATTATTTGCACCGTAAATATAACAAAATAATTTAATTACCCTTAAGTTATAAAAACTTGTAGTACAAATGTAACCAAAGTACACGCACTACTCGTATAAGGAACAAAGCAGTTTTACAAAACCTGTCTGTTGAATCACTAAGCTTGGACAGCTCTCAATATGCGAAGTGGTATGTTTTTAAATGTCCACTTGAACACGATATTATAGAAAAAATGCCCGTAGAAACGACAGAAAAATAAATTGAAATGTGGTCAGTAGATATATTTACGTTATCACTGTAATGATAAAAGCCTCTGTTTTCCTGTTCATCGTGGATATTAAAATAACGCGGACATTAAAGTTTTCGGATATAAGTTACAGAAAAGCCATGCTACAAACAATCAACACCATCCTATTTCTTCACTTTTTTCACGCAGATTTTAATTATTTCGAGTGTGCTAAGTAAGTCTCGATTGATTACATTTAGCGTCTTCATTAACCTGACATCTGGTGAAAAAAAAAAAAACTCATTCACTTCTTGTTAAATGATGAATTGTGGTGTCTATTTCATTGCACGTCCGTGTCACTCTTCGAGACGATTAATTTTGCATGATTACTGTTACTTCATGCTTGGTATCTAATAAATGTAGTTAATGTGATTGTTAATTAATGGAATTTGACGTGATCATTAGTTAAAAACATTAAAAACAAAATTATATAATTAGTCCAGTCAAATTAGCACGAAAACGCAAATGGTGGAAAAATTTATAAAAAGATGAAATTTTGCGTACATACTCCTGAAGGCTATAGCAATAAAGATCAAGAGAGTTCCCCTCCGTCCGAGTGCAGCACCCCCCCTTTTTTTACCCCCAACCCCCCCTGAGGGGGTCTGCGACTACCTTTTCGCTGTTTTGTGCTAAACGGTGCATCGGACGATAAAACTGCATATAGGCAAAAATGTTGGAAATGTAATTTTGAACAAGATTGTGTATATATATATATATATATATATATATATGCATTTTTCCCATAGAAGTTAGTTTTTGTGGAATCCACGTCTGAATTGTGGACAGACTTTTAGCGTGCAGCGAGAAATTTGCTTCTGGTGCTCAGTTTTTGGCAGATAACTCACAAACGCCAAATTTTTCATTAAAAATGCATATAGTTGAAATTGTAGAGCGGAAAATTCTCTATTGGGTAAAGTGAAAAACATTTGCATGAAGCAGATTTCAAAGGTTTTTCAAAAACATACTGACAGAAAGAATCTTTGTCCAAATAAGGTTTCCAAGATTTAACAGTAGATGACTGGAGCAATGCAACATCATTATAGCTTGAACAAAATCCCAAATTTGACACTGCAGTGACAATGCTATTGGGATCCACTTTCCGAAATAAATACACAGAGAGACCAAGTATTATGGAAGACAGAAATGAGCGCGGTATTGTTGCAGCAATTATAGAATGAGCGATTGCAGTAGACTGTTTTGCTACTTTTTCCTTTTCGCATTTTCTGCTTTTTAGGATAACGGTATCCAAAAATGCTTGCAAAGTTTTGGGAACCACCTCATCTGCATCCTTCATAAAGTCTGTAATATCCGGGTAATCCATTGTCCAGTTGTCCTAATATCCTCTCGAACTATAGTAGCTGCAGCTTCGACGATTCTTAAGCGCTCATTTTTCTCATTTGTTTTTCTTTCTCCGTACCAGGAATTGATAAGTTTAAGTTCGGAGCCACGGAAACGAGCAACTGGTGATCTTTTGTTCATTTGTACAAACATGACTCCATCCCCGTATGCGTTTGCTAATTTTGTTTTCAGTGTTTTTTCAGTCATCGATGACCCTTCTGGTAAATGTTCTTCAACTTCATCAAATCATGTAAAGAAAACTGGCATTCCTCACAGTCATCAATGAAGGAACACAGCTTTTCGAAAGCAGAAGCCATGTCTTCATCCTGTGGACGTCCTCTTTTTAGAGTTGATGGTCGGTTGCATGCAAATTTAGAGTAGCATTTTCCGTGATAGCGCGCTTCTTCTGCTACAAGACACATCACGCTGTTTCCTCGTCTTAACACTTTCTCACCCCACTCGTCGTTCCTTTGTTCGGCATCCTTCAATAGTTTATCTTTCACAGTCAAAGTAGGAATCTCGCACATTACTTGGCGTTTCTTTGCAGGCTTTTTCTTTTCCGCAGGACATTTTTCACCACAAAACAAACAATTCCTTTTGAAATCAAATTGTTCTTCTGATCGCAATGTACACTTATTCAGTTTTTTAGCTTCTGCTTTTTTCAAATCCCTAGCAATGTTTTTCTCTTTAATATACTTACGTCTGCAAACTTTATGCATTTCAATTCTATTCACTTTCTTCAATTTTTCAAAATGGCTGTCTTTTCGGACTTGACTTACACGTCTTAAGTTCTCCATTCCGTCTTTCACAACCACTGTTTCTCCATCTGCTGAACTTTTATCACAATAAAAACATTCACTTGTGCACGCCATACTGAACACAGACATATTCTAAGTGATACCTGCAAAAGAGAATGTTTTCAATGAGTCAGGAAAAGCTTCAAAATTTTTACAGAAATATGGTTTTCACTTAACCCAATAGAGAATTTTCCGCTCTACAATTTCAACTACGTGCATTTTTAATGAAAAATTTGGCGTTTGTGAGTTATTTGCCAAAAACTGAGCACCAGAAGCAAATTTCTCACTGGACGCTAAAAGTCTGTCCCCAATTCAGAAGTGGATTTCACAAAAACTAACTTCTACGGGAAAAATGCATATATATATATATATATATATATATATATATATATATATATATATATATATATATATATACACACACACACAATCTTGTTCAAAATTACATTTCCAACATTTTTGTCCATATGCAGTTCTATCGTCCGATGCACCGTTTAGTACAAAACAGCGAAAAAGTAGTCGCAAATCCTCCTCAGGGTGGGTTGGGGTAAAAAAAAGGGGGATGCTGAACTCGGACCGGGGGGGGAACTCTCTTGATCTTTATTTCTATAGCCTTTAGAAGTATGTATGTAAAATTTCACCTTTTTATAATTTTTTTTCACCAAAAATCCTAATTTGACGACTAAATGAACAAAATAAATAAAGATTAATTGAATAAAATCGTATAAAATCTTGTTCATGTTTCGGTCTCTCCTTCGTTAGGCATAACGAGACAAACGATACCCGAGTCAAATTTTGTGTGGGAAAACCCTTAAAGTTTGCAGTACAGTATAAATTCTACTAAAAAAATATCATAAGTAAATGGAACCATATCATTTAATAAAAATCATTGTATTGAAAGCCCACTCATTACATTTGGTGGCGAGCGGTTTTTAAAAGCTACGCGCTCCTTTCCCTTTTGGTTTTTATTCGATTTTTAAAAACTTTTCTAGGAATGAGTCCCCATTTTCAAAGGACCATTTGGACTCCGCTGTTTCGATGAAGCGAGCATTTCCGAGTTATTTGATTTTTGTTTCTATATGCAGCATATTCAGTTTGTAATGGCGAAGACAGGAATCAAATAAATGAGGGTCCCGCGTCTTAAGGTACCTAGGCGCCAAAATTAAAATTCGTCAAAAATCGCCTCCAAAGTTCAGTAATATTCTGGCAATAGTATCTCTGTTATTAAGTGAGCTAGAACGTTCATTTTTGGCTAAACTAGAGTTCTAAGTATGATAATGAAGTTGTTGATGAGTTTTTGGAATAGATTTTCATATTTATATTTTATATATATTTTTTTTAATTTTTTGATTTTCTTATTATGCCGAACTTTGGGTGCGATTTCTGGCACAGAATGATTCCATTGATAGCACGGTGAGACATTGCTGCACACGTTGATAATAGTTAGGAGCCGGGTGAATAGAATAATCCACGCAATATTCAGCAATATGAGCACGAACACAGGACGCCTGCTAACAGCAACGCGAGTCTTAAGGTACTGGCAGGATGTTTGTGTCGTGTCCCTCGGCGCGTGGAGCGGGTGGCCAATCAGAAAGCAGAGCGGCGTGGCTGCCATGTTTTCATTGGCTCGCGCTCCTTCTGCTGTTCCCGCCACCCAGAGACCGAGCGTCCCACCCCCACCCCCATCACCTCCCACCAGTTGAACGGGATATTGGGGCCTTAAGACGCACATCACATCTGGGCGGCAGAGCCCAGCTGGCGATAGAGGTGAAAAAAATAGTTCGCTTCATAAGGTTTTCAACCATACTTCTAGTGTCGTAAGGTCATTATAACCCAAACCACGCGATAGAGGAAGGGTGAAAATAGTGATATCCATCAAAAACACGGTTTCGCCTGTGGTGGCGCTTAGGTACCTTAAGACGCGCGACCCCTCAAATATAAACGTTACAATTGAAATACATATTGGAAATATTTTTCCTTTAAAAAAATATAGACATGCGAAATAGAGGGACATTTAAATTCAACAGTTATTTGTTTTATATTCAAAGCAAAAATCTCATCTATTTATCTTTTTATATACGAGGGTAATTCAATAAGTATCCAGACTTTTTATTTTCACAATTTTATTTTCACATTTGATAGATTATAAACACGTCACTTCTCAACATAGTCTCCCTGTTTCTCAATACACTTAGTCCAGCGATCTACAAGCTTCCTAATGCCATCACAAAAGAATGGTTTTGCCTGTGTGCGTAGCCAGTCATGCACCGCCTCCTTCAGGTCATCATCACTTTGGAATCGCTGACCTCTCAAAGCGTCTTTTAGTGGCTCAGACAGGTAAAAATCCGAAGGTGCCAGGTCTGGACTGTAGGCTTTTCACCTTCGTTATGATACCGCGCCAAAAGACGAGAGCAAACGTCCATACGATTACGCTTGTGCTCTTCTGTCAACTGTTTGGGCACCCATCTTACACAAACCTTGTGAAAGCCAAGAATGTCATGAACTATCGAATAGACTGACCCTTCACTGATGTCTAATAAAGATGCAATTTCTTTTATTGTTAGTCTTCTGTCATCGAAAATCATGGCTCTAGCTTCTTCCTGCTTGTCACCACTGGTTGATGTTGACGGTCGTCCTGAGCGCTGAGCATCTGTCACACATGTCCGACCTTCCTTGAACATTTGAATCCACTCGTACACACTTCGCCGTGGTAACGCATTATTCCCATACTGAGCACATAAACGCGTGCGAATTTCATCTTTCATACCTTCTGCCCACAAAAAACGAACTACGGATCTCTGTTCTTCCAGAGTACAAATTGAAAGCGGCGCAGCCATGCTCACTACTCGTACGATATGTGACAGTTACGAGTAGCCTAAATAAGCCTATAGATCTCAGTTTGGCTCGTTATTACGAGTATATATTATATATACTATATTATCACTAAAATAAAAAGTGCGGATACTTATTGAAGTGCCCTCGTAATATTTAAGTACAGTGTGTCCGTAAAGTCATGGTGGGATTTTAAATAGCTATATTATTGCAACGAAACATGATAATGAGATGAAAAAAAGGCAAATTGAAGAACAACTCTAAAAGAATAACTTTATTTAACGTAGTTCGATATGGGCTCCTCTGGTAGCCCTGCAGACATCTAGGCGGTGATTCAATTCCAGCCACACACGCCAAAGAACATCAGGAGTGACGGATGCGATAGCTTCTGTGATTCGCTCGTGCAAGTGATGAATATCCCTAATGGGTACACTGTACACGCTTTGCTTGACGTAACCCCACAAATAAAAGTCCAAAGATGTCAGGTCCGGAGAGCGTGGAGGCCATGGCTTCCATCCTCCTCTTCCTATCCATCTCTGTGGAAATATTTTTCATTAAGGAATTCTCGAACAACATTGGCATAGTGCGGAGGAGCACCATCTTGCTGAAAGATGACATTATTGTCAATAAATTGGAGTACTGCAAAATGTTCCAACGTAGCGAGGTAGTTGTGTGACGTCACAGTGGGTTCCGCGAAGAAAAATGGGCCAATCACTCGATCTCGTGCTAGAGCACACCACACATTAACTTTCGGGCTATTACTCTCATGTTCAACATAGGCATGTGGACAGCCTAGTAGACTAACTACGAGATAAAGGTTAAGCTTAGCCTAGAGCCCTAGACTAACTACAAGATACAACTTTGAGAGTTGTTCTTAAATTTGGCATTGTTTCATCTCATTATCATGTTTCGTTGCAATAATATAGCTATTTAAAATCCCACCATGACTTTACCGACAAACTGTATTTAAACCTGCGTTTGTATGTCCAAAATTTTATGTAAATCTTGTCCTAAATTTTAGATTCATATTATATAACAATAGATCAAAATCTTTGTTACACTGACCAATATAAAGAAAATTTCATATGATGCCTTATGCACACACCACGCGTAGACCTGACGTACACACCGCAGATTTTTACTTTAAATGGTGAACGCGGAACTTTTATTTTAGTCAGTGCCTGTTAAATGTGATATTAATAAATTGTTGGTCGGCCCAGGCCGACTAAACCTTCCTCTCTTTATCATGTCGTATTCATCTTAATTCGCCCCGCTATTAATCACCCTGTTTCAAACGTTTAACTGAATAAAAGCGTATAAAATTATTCGTGTTTCGGTCTCCCATCCGTTAGGCCTAACCAAACGGCCGCTACCCGACTCACTGCAGTTAAACAAAACTCATTTTAGGAAAACCGTTAAAATTTGCAGTACAATACAACTTCTACATAACAAATATATCATAATTAAAAGTAAATACAAATTCTATTATATAAATAAAGATTATTAAATTAGAAACTCTATCATGAAAGGTCGTTCATTTAAGAGAAAGGGAAAATAGTGATCACTGTTTCTAACTCAATATTTCACTTAGTAATTGCTTCCTTACTGTAACCGAAGTTGTATGAGTGAGCATGTTTAATTAATATCAAATTCTAATTCCACGCAATCCTTATTTCCATATCATTTATATCTAAATGCGAAATGCAGTGTTCAAAACAAATAATCTCTATCTATCTATATATTTCGTGTTTGCAAAACCAATCAGTGTACAGTAACAAAGGCGACCTTTATAAAAGAGACCCGAATAAAGTAAAGTAGAGTCGAAATTCCAAACCTAGGACTGAATACTCTCCACACTCGAAAAACAATCAAACGAAGTCGTATGAACTCGTAAACAAAATGGACTAACACTTTATTGAATTTATACTGAAATGGAACAAGTTGGTATTATCTGAAACAACTTTGGTTACTGCAAGTATTGAATTTTGGACAAAACTCTGACTACACTTTTTATATTTTATATATATATATATATATATATATATATATATAATATATATATATATAATTCTGGCCTGCCTGCAATTTAAGTGCTTCTAATCTGGTTCTCTTAAAAGATTGCTTGAAGAATCATGATGTGTATCAATGCCCAACTTTTTCTGGCGCAAGGCACCCCAGTCTCGAACATCGACATCCAAATTAGCATATTTTATTGTTCACTTGATAAATCATTTATACCTGGAGAAGAACCTGTCTTATTACTATTAAATTTAGTCTCTCAGACTTTCAAAACTTGAAAAATCTTTTTTTTTCTTTTTACACCACTTTATGGCTGCTTCATTCGATCCCTACAGTATTTGTAATCGCGTTGAACAGTGTGTTTGGCTGTGCCCTCACGTCATTAAATTCGTGGCACAAAGTACAGAACAAATCAAACGTCAAAGGATTTACCATATCGAATCCAGAGCAAAGCAAAGGGTTTTCTAGAAGTCTACGAACCTTCCTTCAGAGTTCATCATCGTTACTGAGGAACGAGAAACAAATTCTGCTCTCTGTCAGGAGTGAGGGGAGTGGGGAGGGGAAAGGAATGCATATGCGGGATACCCAATTCTTAGCTTTAAAACAACGTTACGCATGTCAAAGATTAATGCATGCAGGGGCATCTCTTTGTATTAGATAACGCTAACTGGTCATTTATTAAGCCAGCGTGAATATAATTCAATAATTTATATATATATATATATATATATATATATATATATATATATATATATATATATATATAAGTTTATAGTGAATCAGTGATTGTATTTACTCTGGCTTAATAAACGACCAATTAATATAAAGAGATGTCCTTGCATGCATTAATCTCTCTCTCTCTCTCTCTCTCTCTCTCTCTATATATATATATATATATATATATATATAAAATAATTTAGGGTGGTCCTCAAGCATAGGGGGGGATTTTCAAACGTATATTTCTCTTGCTCCCAGGGTCTCAATCTGTGAGGTTATGCATAAAAACACTGTGGTTAAAATGTCATTGAGAAATAATAATATTTACCCTGTGCTCAAGAAGGTTGAAGTTATGCCCCTATGTGGGCCGTTGACACGCCTTGCTGAGAGGGTCGGATTGTGTGTGGTGTTGCTCTCACCATTGACAGATTAGTGTTTTTTTTTGGCTTGCCTTTAGAATTGGTATTAAACGTTTCCAATGTATCTTTCCCAGGTGTTATTTTGGTGAAATGGCCAGTACACGTTCAAAAGACTTCCTTGTGACGCCAGTCTCTGCACTCACGGGGAGCAAGCTGCCGTCCATCGGCGACGTCCTCGGCCTGACTCTGCACAAGCTGAGCACGAAGGCGGCAACGACGACGAGGGAGGCTGTCACGGCCGTTGCTGATGAAGTGCTTATCTTGTGGACGAAAGCGCGGATTCCAATGACGAGACGAAACCATATCACTGAGAAGCTAGAGAAATTGTATGGCGAATACAAGCTTCTCAAGAAGAACAAGAATCGACACTCAGATGCCCAGATTGCACGGGAAGCCTCCTTCCAGTAGATGTTCTGCAACCTCTTCGATGTCGCCCACGCTGACGCACTGAACATGATGAACATCGAGGAGGACAAGGCCTTCCTGATCGCCCAACGAGAACCCGGCCGCAGGGGGACCATGGGAGGAGCTGATGTGGTCTTGGCTCGCACAGAGCGCAATGTTGCGCAGCGGAGGGAGGCTGAACAACGCCGTCGGCGCCGTGTGACTGAAGAAATGGCCACTACTTCTCAAACAGCAGAATTGGCCTCTTCCAGCTCGAGCTCTTCACCCCCCAGCGACTCTCCCACCCGTGGCGCTGTCGGAGGTTGCAGCCCACCCAAGCGCAGTTGGCCGGCAAATATCATTTCACCGGCACTGGCGGCTAGCTTGGACCACACGAAGCTGACTGACCACGACGCCGTTTACGTGCTCGGTGAGACGGCTCGGTCCCTTGGCCACAACATTGATGAGTTGAACATCAACCGGTCGTCCATACGGCGCCAGAGGATGGCGCAACGCCAACAAGTTGCCGCTCAGCTCAAGGAGCCCTTCCATCAAGAAGCTGCGCTCGTTGTTCACTGGGATGGGAAGCTGATGGCGGATCTGACGTCCAAGAAACAGGTTGATCGACTCCCGATCCTGGTCTCTTGTGGCGGCGAGGTGCAGCTCCTCCAGGTCGCCAAGCTCGGTTCTGGTACTGGTGCAAACTGTGCCAAAGCTGTGGTGGAAGCTCTGCGAGACTGGGGATTGGATGACAAAGTTGGTGCCCTCTCGTTCAACACTACGGCTTCAAACACGGGAAAGAACACAGGTGCATGCGTGCTGATCGAGCAGGAACTTGGGAGAAGCCTCCTCTATCTGGCATGTCGTCACCATGTCCTGGAGCTTCTTGTCAGTGCAGTTTTCACGGAAGTCCTTGGACCGTCGTTGGCACCCGAAGTTCAGCTCTTCAAGCGATTCAAGGCGCAATGGGAGTTTGTGAACCAAGAAGATTACGACCACGTCATGAGTGATGCCAACGCTCGTCAAATCGTCGAGGAGGATGCAGACTCCATCATCGAGTTCTGCAAGAAGGCCTTGCAGAAAGGTCACCCCCGGGATGATTATTTGGAGCTCTTGGAACTCACCATCATCTTCCTCGGCGGAGTGCCACCCCCGTGGGATTCGGTTCCGAGCGCCCGGTGCGATGCTCCAGGCCCGCTGGATGTCGAAGGTGTTGTACGCCCTGAAGGTATGGATGTTCCGGCAGCAGTTACTGCTCACAGCCAAGGAAGAGGCCGGAGTTTGGCGCCTGAGCGTGTTCGCCGTGAAGTTCTACACAAAGGCGTGGATGGAGGCCCCGAACGCGGCGAAGGCCCCCCTGAGAGATCTCTGGCTCCTCCAGGCTCTGGAAAAATACGAAGACAAGGAAGTGGCGAAAGCAGCCAAGTCGAAATTCGCCAACCACCTGTGGTACTTGTCCGAGGAGTTGGTGGCCCTGGCTCTCTTCGACGACGATGTTCCTCCGGAAACGAAGAAGGCGATGACTGCTGCGATGTTGGAGGAGCCAACGGAGGAGGACGACCCGCCCAAGAGAGCGTCGGTTCTGGCGTGCTCTTCCCTGTCATTAGAGACATTCGTGACGGGGAGGACTCGCCATTTCTTCGACCGACTCCAATTGCGACGTGGATTCCTGGAACAGGATGTGTCGAAATGGCCGAACAGCGAGCAATTCCAAGCGGCTGCCGAGGTGGTCCGGAACCTGTCCGTGACCAACGACCATGCTGAGCGGGCCATGGCGTTGGCACAAGAATACAACAGGCGCCACACGAAGAAGGAGGACCAGCTGCAGTACATGCTCCTGGGTGTTGCAGAGCACCGGAAGAAATTCCTGGACACTCAGAAGGCCACGCTGCGAACCGGGCGACAATGAGTGGCATCAGCACCCATGAGACCCCCGCCCCTGAGCGGCTAATACCCTTAAATGGGGGGACCCGGAGGCTGGTATACCCTATAAACTTCAACCTTCATGAGCACAGGGTAAATATTATTATTTCTCAATGAAATTTTAACCACAGTGTTTTTATGGGTAACTTCACAGATTCAGGCCCTGGGAGCTGAATAATTCCAACTTTTGATTTTGAGGACCACCCTAAAATTTATTATATATATATATATATTATATATATATATATATATATATATATATATATATATTATATATATATATATATATATATGATGAATAAAACCACGAAGGAAAAAAGAAACACAAAGGGGTGCTCAAGCGCTATATATATATATATTATATATATATATATATATATATATTATATATATATATATATATATATATATCCTATAGATCCTATGCTCAGCTTCTCAAATGTTCGCAAACCGCAACGTTCCGAGCCTCACTGAGGTAACAAGACGTGCCCAATACAGTCTAATGCGAAAAATTAAAAAATCGGACAATCCAATTGTCCAAGCTATTCATCATTCCTACTTTGTCTCCTAGACTGCTGACCTCTTGGTATGAAAGTGTGTGTCTTGTGTGTGTCTGCAGCTCCCCTTAACTCCCGCATTAGCTATCCCATTACATATAATTTTTATTTCTATAAACTGCTATTACTATTTTTTTATTATTTCTCGTCTCCTTATGCCTATCATTGTCATCTCTTTATTACCGTAGCTCTTTTTTTGCTTCTATTTTTAAATTTATTGTATAATTAGTTGTATCGTTGATTACCTTGATGGATGCTGTACCTTTTTTTTTTAGGTTGGGGGATTTCTATCTTCTGGGGAGGTTTTTTTTTATTATTATTATTATTATTATTATTATTATTATTATTATTATTATTACTACTACTTGTTTCAGTACGTCTTATTTTTATTTCTCTTTCAGTCATAATTTTTAGTTTTGTTTCTTTTTAGTTTATTAATTATTGTTTGATTTATCTTACCGCTTATTTACCTTCAAGAATATTGTACTATGTTATGGGTTTTATATACTACCAATAAAGCTTATCATTATTATTATCATTATCATATATACACACGTGTTCCTGAGGATGTCATTAGACGAAAGCGCTTGAGCACCATTTTGTGTTTCCTTTCCTTCGTGGTTTTATTCATCATATATATATATATATATATATGAAAATTATTTATTTAGTTTATTAATTATTGTTTGATTTATCTTACCGCTTATTTACCTTCAAGAATATTGTACTATGTTATGGGTTTTATATACTACCAATAAAGCTTATCATTATTATTATCATTATCATATATACACACGTGTCCTGAGGATGTCATTAGACGAAAGCGCTTGAGCACCATTTTGTGTTTCCTTTCCTTCGTGGTTTTATTCATCATATATATATATATATATATATATATATGAAAATTATTTCACGAAAGTAACACGTGAAAAATATTTATGATGAATAAAACCACGAAGGAAAGGAAACACAAAATGGTGCTCAAGCGCTTTCGTCTAATGACATCCTGAGGATGTCATTAGACGAAAGCGCTTGAGCACCATTTTGTGTTCTCTTTCCTTCGTGGTTTTATTCATCATATATATATATATATATATATACACACATACACAGGTTGCCCTAAACTCGTAACGCAATCGGTTATAAAAAATCTTCGAGATGGTTATATTTTCCACTTTGAATAAATAATTAATCAATGAATGTTTCTACACTTATTATAAACTTTTACTTTGTTTGATTTTTTGTATTTTTGCTTTAATTATAACAGATTTGGACTTATGGGCCACTATATATATATATATATATATATATATATATATATATATATATATACACACACACACAGGGTGGGAGAAAAGTCTTTAAGGATTTTATACATACAACTACTTACTTAGTTAACAACATTATACAGATAAGTGTTCAAATGATGAAACAAAAAGTCCGTAAGAATTTCATTCGTACAAATGTTTTGTTAAATTGTAATTTAATCTTGAAAGAGTTCTCCATCCGCTATGATACATTTGTGGATTCTCCTCATGAAACTCTTCATTGTTCTTCTGAACATATCGAGTGGAATGCTTTTCAGTTCTTCATTTTTTTTGTTGGTGTCTCTTGTCCCCGTTACTGGCCTTCCGCTTCTTGGACGATCTTTTACCCTGTTTCCAAAAGTTTGAGCTTCCAGTATCGAAGAGGGGTTGCATTTGGTGGTGGTTTATTATATTTTTGTTGAAATAAACGCCAACTTTCTTCACAATAATTATAAGAAATAGTCCACGATAGAAGATACACTTTTCCTTCATTACTGTATATATATATATATATATATATATATATATATATATATATATATATATATATATATATATATATATATATAACGTTCAGTACATACAGAATATTCTTGCTTTTACGTTATAATATATGGAATTAATTGAAACTCCCTATTTATTTCCTGTATAAACGCATTTTCTATCGTATTGAATAAAACAACAAAAAATTGCGAACAAAAATACCGGTCTTAATATGTTCTAATGCAGTAAACACAAACATTACATGAGTAAAAAAAATATCTTTGAGAGATATCGTAGTTAAGAATACTTGTTTATTCTCTTATTTTCCCCGTTTCACAATGCAAAAACACCTGCGTTATCATAATTGTATTTATTTTTCAAAGAATCGGAATATAAATTTGGTTTACTTTTTTCCGTGATTAGGTGCTAATGATGTTTTCTTTTTAAATTACTTTACATCCCACGTTAAAGACAATTATATTGTTTGTAAACATTTTAAAAAATGTTTTCTTTTACGCGTTTAATTAAAAAACTAATAACAAACCGTCTGAAAGAATATAAAGTGATGAACTCTCTCTCTCTCTCTCTTTTACCGCGAATGAATGTCAGTGACCACGCCCTCAGTAAGGTCATTGGCATCAACGAGAGGGGTGCAAGACTTGTGCGTCCCGCTGTACGTGAGGTTTATTGACCCCTTCGACGCATTTTTGGGTAGGTGGGACCTTTACCAGAGGGATGGTGTCCACCTTAATAACAAGGGTAAAGGTGTGCTAGGCGCGCTGCTCGACCGGCACCTATACAGAATGGTGAGGTCGAGTCCGGGGAGAGATGATGGGGCCCCCACCGGGGAGGGATGATGATGAGCCGGTGGAGGACATACCTTCAACTGAAGGGTGCGTCCAGGTACAGGTAGGTGGCCCTCCTTCCACGTTGGAGGGGTCTCAGGCTCCTGCGGAAGTTGCCCCCTCGTTAGTGAGGGGCTCTTCAACTCCCGACAGCCCTGGCTGTTCGGGAAACGGGTCGTGCTAGGGGGTGGTCAGAAGAGGGGAGGCTCCCTCCGCGCAATGCTTTTTAATGCTAGGTCGATTAGGAACAAGTTTTGCGAGCTACGGGCGCTCTTAGCATCAGAATACCAGGATATCGTTGCTATCACCGAGTCCTGGATTCATACTGATCGTAGGGACTACGTTGGGGAGTTCGAAATTCCCGGGTATAGAATGTTTCGCGAAGACCGCACCCGTGGAGAGGGGGGTGGGGTACTAATATACGTCAGAGAGACGTTAAGTCCGGTTGACTGCCAGTTCCGGTCGGAACGGGAGCTGCTTGGCGTCGATCTGAACGTGGGAGGTACGAGCTATAGGTTAATCTTGGTGTACAGACCTCCGCATCTCCTCCTCGAGGAGGATACAGCCCTGTACACCGAACTCAGTAGCCTGCTAGGGGATAGGGTGTGTGTAGTTTTAGGAGACTTCAACTGTCACGGCATAAAGTGGGAAAACAGGACTGTTGATGCTGAAGGGAGGAGGCTAGTTGACTTTGCTGATGAGAACTTCCTCACTCAGTGGGTCAACGAGCCTACACGAGGCGAAAGCGTTCTAGACTTAGTATTCACGACCGAAGACAACCTCGTCACTGGCCTCACCGTTGACGAATCGTTGGGCGGGAGTGATCACGGTCTTATTAGGTTCCGTGTGTGCGTCCCTCTGGTGAAGCGTAGTAACTGAGAGGCAGTAAGCTCGATCTCCGGCGGGCGAACTTTGATAGCCTCAGGGATAGCGTAGGAGAGATGGGGTTAGAGGTCGGCGGCGATGTTGAGGGAGTGTGGAGTGCATTCCGGGACGAGTTTATGGTGCTGCAGTCTGCTGCCATACCCTCAAAACCGGTCACCCCTGCTTCAACGCAGCTAAGTGGTTCAATCGTGACATCGCTTTGGCTATCCAAAATAGGAAAGTAGCGTATAGGAGGGCGAAGGCCAATCGTTCCCATGAGAACACTGAAGCATATGTCCGCCTGTGTAGGGAAGTGAAGGCGAAGGTTAGACTAGCGAAACGTAACGAAGAACTACGGGTGGCAAGCCTATGTAAGGGGAACCCTAAGGAGTTCTTCAGTTATGTTAATAGTAGAAAGCCCATTAGAAGCATGATAGGCCCGTTAAAGGACCGAAGCGGCGTTCTGCGGACCTCCGACGCGGACATCGCTAATGTGCTTAATGAGTACTTTGCGGGAGTGTTCACCAGGGAGGACACCCGCGTCATCCCCGCGCCAGGCGTCAGGCACGAAGGTGCTGGCCTGGATAGTGTTCGATGTACCGCGACAGTCGTTGCCGATAGAATAGACAAACAGCGCGTTTAAGGCTCTTGGGCCAGACCAGTTTCTCCCCAGTGTTGCGGGAGGTGCGCGACCAGGTGGCTCCCCACCTGGCTACAGTTTTCAACAAATCGTTGGAGACGGGCCAGGTGCCTGGTGACTGGAGGGAAGCCAACGTGACCCCTATCTTTAAGAAAGGGGCTCACGAAAGTCCAGGGAACTATCGTCCCATTAGTCTCACTTCAGTTGTAGGTAAATTATTAGAGGGGATAATAGCGGATAGGATCGTTGACCATTTGGATTCCTTCAAGCTGCTTGAGGACTCCCAACATGGGTTTAGACGGCATAGGTCGTGTCTCACCAACTTGCTCGAGTTTTTCCATGTCATGTTGGGTGAGTATGATAAGAGTAGGGCGATTGATATACTTTATCTCGACTTTGAGAAAGCCTTTGATGAGGTACCTCAACTCCGGCTAATGGCGAAAGTGCGCGCGCTGGGTATCGGTGGGGAAGTAGGTAGGTGGATTGAAAACTGGCTGAAGAATAGGCGGCAGAGGGTTGTAATTAAAGTGATTAGTTCGGGTTGGGCCTCGGTCACTAGTGGGGTTCCTCAGGGTTCCGTTTTGGGACCACTGTTGTTTATCATTTACATAAATGATATCGACGGTGGCATCGTCAGTCAGATCGCCAAATTCGCTGATGACACCAAGTTTGGGTCCAATGTTGGGACGCCCGAAGCGATCGAGCAACTGCGTGCGGACCTAGGTAGGATAGAAGAGTGGTCCGAAAAATGGCAAATGCCGTTTAACTTGGGTAAATGCAAAGTGATGCACATTGGCTACGCCAATCCCAAGTCGGACTACTCGATGTTAGGGAGTAATATCGAGGCGACTGATTTGGAAAAGGACTTGGGTGTGCTAATTAGCAGCGACCTTAAGTTTACGAAACAGTGCGTAGAGGTGGAAAAGAAAGCCCAGAAGCTGTTGGGTTATATCAGGAGGCAATTTCAGTTTTGGAACAAGGAGATTGTGCTCTCTCTGTACAATTCCCTGGTTCGGCCGCACCTGGAGTATGCTGTGCAGTTCTGGTCGCCCACCCTCAGGAAAGATATTGAGAGGCTGGAGCGAGTGCAGGCGAGGGCCACAAAGTTAATCCCTTCCGTTAGGCATATGGGCTACAATCGACGGTTACGCGCCCTGAACTTGTTTTCGCCTGAAACTCGGAGGCTGCGCGGTAAACTCATCGAGGTTTTCAAGCTCTTACGCGGGTTCAACGATGTCGATTTTAGAAGCATGTTTAGTTTAAATGATAACCCAACTCGCAACAATGGTTGGAAGTTGGATTTGAAACGGTTTAGGACTAGTGTGTGTGGGAATTACTTTACGTATAAGATCTGTGACACGTGGAACAGGTTACCTTCAGAAGTTGTCAATAGTTCCTCTGTAGATTATTGCAAGAAAAGGTTAGACCAAATCTTGCACACTATTTGAGGGTGTGGAAAATTTTCCGTGGCACCCGTTGCCATTGGTACCTCCTTGGTATGGGCCGCGAGGCCTTTTGAGGTACTTTTTCCTTGTAACTCTCTCTCTCTCTCTCTCTCTCTCTCTCTCTCTCTCTCTCTCTCTATATATATTATATATATATATATATATATATTATATTATATATATATATACACGAGTGTAATCCAAGGCCTTTCCGTACAAGTACTTTTTCTCGTACACTTATTAATCCTACGTCATAAAAGTTGTGTTGGGTGTACGCTCCAAGTAGTGTGTGCTCTGTGCTCTTTCACGACTACACTTCTGGAGACTGGAAATATATATATATTATATATATATATATATATATATATATATATTAAAAGTATGTAAATGAGTAAAAACACACAAATGTATTGCGATAATTAAACATGTGCTGAAGGTGTACTTGTATAGTTTCAAAAAATGCATAGAAATATCAAACCTAGGATTTTATTTCGGGGGGGGGGGGGGCTGTAGCCTCCTTGTCTACGTCCCTATTATATATATATATATTATATATATATATGTGAAAATTATTTCACGAAAGTTACACGTGAAAAATATTTGATGAATAAAACCCTTCGTGGTTTTATTCATCATATATATATATATATAATATATATATACAGAGCCGTAGCTAGGGGTGGGCAGGAGGGGCAGCTGCCCAGGGCGCAGCTGGTTGGGGGGCGCAGAGAATCACAGTGTGTGGACGGCAGGCGTTTTGCTCAGACTGGTTCAAAAAGGTTCTGCCCAATGGAGAAGAGGTCGAACGTGAGTTAACTACTTTACTCGAAAAGTCAGAAGTCCTTGTTTTGCTTTTTGTTATTTTTAGGAAGTTGTCTCAAGTTACACCTAAAATGTACAATCCAAAGAGAGGCTTTCTGATTGGAAACTTTGCACCCAAGCATTCCAGAACACGAGAATTCACAAGAACATCGTGAAAACTCCTGAAGGGAAGGACCTAGAATGGAGATTAAAAAGTGGGAAAACAATAAATTCTCGCCCTTTTTTATTATTTTTCTCTGATGCCGGACTTATGGGCCCCTGTGTGTGTGTATATATCTATATATTATTATATATATATATATAATATATATATATTATATATATATATATATATATATATCTTAAACAAGAAAAAAGAAGGGGGGCGCCGTTCGTGAAACTTGCCCGGGCAAAAATGTCTGGCTACGGCTCTATATATATATATATATATATATATATTATATATATATATTATATATATTATATTATATATAATATATATATATATATCTATATATATATGTATCTATATATATATTATATATATATATTAATATATATATATATATATATATAATATATATATTATATACACACGGTGAACCAAAAGTAGGTGGACAGTAGGTTGAATACGGTTTGTGTTATATTATATTATAACTATGGTGTTCATTATAACTATGGTGTTTGTGTTTTATTATATTAAATATTATAACTAAATTTATTTAAATTTTATTTTGTATTAGTATACAAAAAATTAAATATGTATTCTCAAAATAAACGTTATCATTTACTGTCCACCTACCTTTGGTTCACCCTATATATATAATATATATATATATATATATGTAATATATATATATATAATATATATATATATATATATTATTATATATATGAATATATATATATATATATATATATATCTATAAATAATATATATCTATATGTAATATATATATATATATATATATTATCTATATATATATATATATATATATATATATAATATACAGGGTGGGCCGTAAGTTTCCATACATAGGAAAAATTAAACGTTTGTTTTTATGTTTCAGATACCCTAAGAATATGCGTTTGACGTAATATCTTGTTTACTGATGAAGCAAATTTTTACGTCAATGGAGAGGTTAATCGGCAAAAATAACGTTATTGGAGTAATGCTAACCCTAACTGGCTGAGTCCGACGAAGATGCAAGGTGCCGGTAAAGTGATGGTGTGGGCCGGGATATGGGGTGACAGAATTATTGGACCAATTTTTGTCAGTGGAAATCTTAATGCCGAAAGGTATCTTAACATGTTGCAAGAAGAGATTTCCCATCCCTGCTAAACGAGGAAGGTAACTTCCCAGTTTACTTCCAGCAAGATGGAGCTCCACCTCATTATGGTCTTCACGTGCGTCGGTATTTGGATCAGCAGTTTCCGGATGCTTGGATTGGTCGGCGTGGTCCTGTGGAGTGGCCTCCCAGATCCCCAGATCTCACCCCCTTGATTTCTATCTTTGGGGCACTTGAAGGCCATGGTGTATCAGGAAAAGATACGAGACATAAATCATCTAAAGGAACGTATCACCAACGCCATTACAAGCATAACGTCAACTGTGCTAATGCGTGTTCATCAACAGTGGGGAACACGTATTGAAATGTGTTTTCAAAACAATGGCAACCATGTAGAGCATATATATATAAATAAAAATGGTTGTCCGTAAGAAAATGTTTATTTTTCCTATGTATGGAAACTTACGGCCCACCCTGTATATATATATATATATATATATATATATATATATATATATATATATATATATATATATATATATATGTTAACCCCTGTGACATTTAACTTCTGCGAAAATTAACTTCTCTGAAAATTAGTTTCAATAAAAAAAGTGTATCACTGGTGTCTGAAATGTTCACTGTGTTTCTTGTAGATTCTGACTTAATACTCTTTATTAACTGTTAATAATACTGACTTTTCAAATGTTTACAAATTGCTTAAAAAAACAAACTCTGTACTTAACAAAATTTCTACGACGAAATCCTTAGAGACGTATCCTGAAGACGTGTCTTACTGGCTACTTATTCTTGGATGAAAACTAGGCGTGGAGAACTTGGAGTCGTTACTCACCGGTTCAAGGGTGGATGTGACGAACTGGGAGTCGTGACACGCCGGTCAAATAGTGGGTCTTATTATCTTGGTAGTAGGATCGCTACAATGTTTATCCTGATGCAGGCTAATTTCTATCATGGCAGGGTAGCCAGATTTGTTAACCTCTCCGTCTATGGCCCTGGGTTGGTTCGGAGTCGACGGGGGTTCTGGTTAGGAGGCAGCAACGGATCTGTTACTTACAGTAGTTTCTTCTATACGACTCTCCGAGTTCTTCTTTAGTGGCTCGGAGGATTCTGAGAGGCTTATTAAATTCTCTGAGGGTTCCCCCGATTCTTCTTGTAACGTATCGGGAGATTTTACTGAGTAAATTCCAGAAGAGAGCACGGCTCGAAGAAGATAAAGACTCTTTTACTGTAATTTACTGCTAAAATGTACAGGTACTACTCAGCCTCGTCGTTGGAATCAGAATGAACATGGAAGAAATTGGTGGGCTTTATATACCCCGATTCTACTAACATCATCATTATTAACCCTTTCTGTCCCAAATTATTGTTTTGCGCTAAAAAAAATTTGTTAACACTTAAAAATTTTAAAAATCGGTATGGAAACATAAACGAAGTTTTGTTTGGAAATTTATTTAATTAATTACACTGGAAATTATATGTTTCCATTTGGCGCTATCAAGTAATAAGAGAAACTAACATAACTTTGTACTTTGAATGAAACAAATTAAAGCAATTTTTGTCCTTTGCTAAACACAACGGTAGACCATACTACTTTCAATGAAATGCATTAAAACAGTTTTTGTCTTTCGTAAAACAGAATGGTACATCACACACTCTGCATTTTAGACGAGAGTAACCCTTCATACAGTTTCTGCATCTCTTTTTCGGTTCTAAATGCTCATGCCAATATCCAAAAAACTGGCAAATGTTGCTATATAGTTAATCGTTATATTCAAATGCCATAAGGCATCATTGAAGCTAATCTGAGGAAATTACGCGTACTTTTTGTTGATGATGCCATATGGAATCGTTGGGACAGAAAGGGTTAAATGTTGAAGAGGCTGCATTATTTTTGCACAATATTTGAAAATAAAGTAAATCTTTTAGCTGTGGTAAGGTTTAAACGAATAAACAAGATATTTGAAGATGAAGCCATATTTTTACCTTAAACCGCGTATTTTCAGATCTGATGTTATCATGATCTGCCAAGTTAACTAAAAGTGGAAATTGAACTATGCATCTTTACACTGAAATATGCATATGAGTAAAAATTAAAGGTTTAAGATTTACAATGAAATGCTTAGGCAAGACATGACTTCATCTTTTATAACGGAGAGAGAATGTATACAAATTATGAACATTGCAAAAAGTTTCTCAGAATTCATTATTAAGCTAAATCTAAAAATGATTAAGAAATTTTAAAAAGAGCAAGTCACCAATTATTTGGCAAAGTAGAAAGCACATCAAAATTTATCCCAACGGAAAAATAATAATAATAAAAAAAATAACAGTATCGCTGAGTCTACATTCCTTATGGCGACATAATGTCGGGTCGGACATTGAGTACATTGTAATTTTGGTCTACTATAACTGATTATAATTACCAATTAATTAATTTATTATCGTTAACTACAATTCCATTAAAGTACATTGACTACGTCATTTAGTACATTACATCATTAAGTACATTAATTACATTATATTAAATTATTATCGTTTAATTAAAGTACATTTATTTCATTATAAATTATTAATTACAGTTTCATTAAGTACATTAGTCACTTACAATTCTTAGTGTTTTTATATTTATATATAGTTATTAGTACAACACAAAGTACATGAGCACATATATATATATATATATATATATATATATACAGGGCGTCCCCAAAAAATGTATACACACTTTAAATAATTATAAAGGCAGTGTTTATTAAAATACATTTCATTTTCAAAATGTAATAGAATCTACAGACATTATTTAATTGTTTTGTCAACGCCTGTTTTCAAACCGACGTCCGTTCTGGTCCAGGCACTGCTGATAACGCGAAGCGATGCAATCGCAAACATCACGAAACATTTCGTTTGGTATTTGTGTGCATTCTCGTTCAATGGCTGCTCTCAATTCAGCGACTGTTGCAGGTTTTATAGCGTAGACTTTGGCTTTTAAGTATCCCCATAAAAAAAAGTCTAGTGGTGTGAGGTCTGGTGAACGCGGAGGGTATTCTACGAAACCCCTTCGTCCAATCCACATCCACATCGTGCCAAGTACCACTCGCAATACTCCACTCTTCGGTCCGGATCATCATCTTCATTAATAGCATGGACTAATCTTGGAATGTAACTTTTCCATTGACAGCGCTTCAAAATGCGTTGGACAGACGATTCTGAAATTCCTACCTCACGACTCGCTTGCCGCACAGATTTTCTTGGACTTTGGTGATACGTTTCCAGTACTCTTTCTTGCTTTGTGGGGCTTGTCGATGTCCGTGGTCTTCCGGAACGCTTCTTGTGGACATTCTGAACAGTTCCATCGGCTTCAAACTTATCTCTAATTCGAGTGATGGTAAGTCGCGTTGGTGGATCTGTTTGAAACTCCCTCCTAAACTGTCTTTGCACTTCAACTGCGTTTTCACACTTCCAGTAGCATTTTAGAATGAATTTCCTTTGTTCAAAGCTTAGTCTGACTGCCATTATTAATTCTAATGGGTTTAACTTGGAAAGAAAAACATCAATTGAGCTATCAGATGTTAAAGTGTGTACATTTTTTTGGGACGCCCTGTATATATATATATATATATATATATATATATATATATATATATATATATACAACATGGCGCATGATAATTTTTTTATAAATTTGGATCAGAGCGAAAGGAGATTTTTATCTTAGAAGCGTTCACTTTTGCTGTGGTTATCGAATTGCGTACACTTGCATAAGCATTTTCAAGTTCATTGCAAGAGGTGAACGCACTTAAAAGAAAGAGTAAAAAGAATACATGTGAACGTACTTACATGTAAGGTAATTATGTACGTCCTCAGTGGACATGTACGAATGCCTAAACTATTGTACACATATTGGTAGTCACACAATAGGTTGAGAATAGGTAGCTGAATGAATAATTAATAAAATTAACAAAAGATAAAGGTCAAGAAGGGACATGGATGTATGAATGAACAACATTTACATAATGACGTATAGAGTGTACAGTTTTTATTATTATTATGTTAAAGAATTTACGTACATTGTATACTAGAGATATGATGAAGGGGAAAATAATGACGGGAAAATGTGAAGGGAATTAAGTTACTTTATGACGTCATAGTTATTTAGTTTGTACGCACAGTACAAGTCATTATTGGGACGATTCAAAAGAAACGAATTAAAGACAAAGAGTAGATATTAAGGACTAAGTACAACTACGGGTTCCAATCCTGCTATATGCAGTGTGCATGCATAATCTAATAAAATTTAGGGATGAGGGTTAGGTGCAAGACAACCCTAATTAATTATAATAAATTCTCTAACAAATGAAAAATGGAAATATGAATACGACGAAACCATAGAAATGGTAGGTCGCATGGTTGTGACACTGAAAAAATATAGAACGCAACAATAATTTTTTATCCAAACTCACGTTAAGCGATTTTGGTTCTTATGTAAAAATGAATATTGATTATTCATTGTTCATTTATATATATATATATATATATATATATATATATATATATAATATATATTATATATATATATATATGATCAAAATATTCGGACACCGCATGGTTTTGGGAAAAATGGTTTTATTATGGCATTTAGTAACCAGTAGGTCCACCCTTTGCTTTTATTACAGCGTCAACACGTCGAGGCATACTTTCCACCAGTTTTCGGTAAGTCTGTGCAGGAATGGCTCGCCATTCCTCTTGCAGAGCTGATGCAAGAGATGCAAGTGAAGCCGGGCGTGGTGTGCGGTTTCGTATCCGTCGCTCCAGTTCGTCCCACATGTGCTCGATTGGGTTGAGATCGGGGCTCTGAGCAGGCCAGTCTAACAAATCCACCTTATTTTCACGAAACCAGTCCTGCACACGCCTTGCAGTATGGCAGGGAGCTCGATCCTGTTGAAACAAACAATGGCCATCTCCTTAGTATTGCCACAGTGTAGGGAGGGCCGAATTGTCCAGAACGTCGAGATAAACGTCAGCGTTCATGGTAGTGGGTATAACAACCAACGGGCCGAGCCCTAGCCAGGAAAAACAACCCCATACCATGATGGACCCTCCACCGAACTTCACCGTTGGACGTACACAGTCAGGAAGAAGCCGTTCTCCTGGCTGTCGCCACACCCAAACACGCCCATCAGACTGGAAGAGTGAATACCGCGACTCGTCGCTCCAAAGAACAGTTTTCCAGTCCTCCACGGTCCAGGAACGACGGGAGACACACCAGGCCAAACGACGCGTGGCATTAACTTTTGTAATCAGTGGCTTGTGTACAGCTGCTCTACCATAATAACCGAGTCTGTGCATCTCTCTGCGGATAGTTACAGTACTAACGGAGGTACCGGATGCTCTTCCTACCTCCTCAGCGATGGAAGCGGCAGAGGACGTGCGGGACTTCTTGACATGTCGTACCAGACTTCTTCTATCACGTTCCGTCAGTTTGCGTGGTCGTCCGGAACGTTTTTTCGCGTTAGTTGCACCGTCGTGCTTCCATCTCATGATAACATCCGCTACAGTCGACTTTGGTATATCCTGTTTTGCTGCAATGTTTCGTATAGAAACGTTACTTAAATAACATCCGATGACGGAGTCCACGTTGGAACTCGGAGAGTTCACGTCCGCGCGGCATGGCTTCACAACAGTTACTGATAACTTAACAGAACACCTCAGCATTATAGTTTCGCCACGCTTTTTCCCAGCATACCTTTCGGCGAAGGTGATATTTGCAGAAATGCGGATTTTCCGGGGTGTCCGAATACTTTTGATCATATAGTGTATATATATATATATATATATATATATATATATATATATATATATATATATATATATATATATTAGGCCGGGTCGAAAATGGGAAATTTTTTATTTCTTAAAAAGTATACTATGTGAGAAGTTTTATTTCATCATCTTAACAAAATATTAAAATATCAAGCATGTGCTACCCCTGCTACCCCTAGCACATCCCCCCCCCCCTTTTTTACCCTCATATTTGCATATATTTAAATGGGAAAAAATGTTATTTCTTAAAAAGTACACTATGTGAAAAGGGTTTTTTATCACTAACAAAATATTAAAAAATCAAGCATGTGCTACCCTACTACTACTATCACATGCCCCTCCTCCCTTTTTTACTTTCATATTTGCATGTGTTTAATGTTGTTATATGTTACATGATAAGTTGTTTGTTTAATGCTTGACATTTTTATGTTTCAGATAAATAGAAATAATTTTTCAGATAAATATAAATAATTTGCATTTGCTTTAATTATAGTTTGAATTATCATAAATTATAAATTACATATAATTTGATTTTACTTCTGAATATAAACTATGACTACTAGAAGCAAGTCCTCAAATGCAGCCTTTGGATATCCTATGGAATTCCCAGCAGACATGACTCTTCCAAAAGTAGATGTGAGCCACTACCTTTTTGTACGCCGTCATGAAGCTAAATCAAAAGGATCAGCAACTGCTAATGATTGTTACAGGGTTGTTGTAAAAGATATTGAAGACATTTGGATGAAATTTTCCTTTCCTACGACTAATAGAAGTAGTCTCAAAATTGAACAAGGTGCCGTTACATCGAAGAAATGAAAGTTTTGCCTAAAAAGTAGCTCAGTATGATGAAATGTTTGATATATCTTCTTGTGAATGCTATGATAAGGGAATTGATAGGAAATCTTGCAGGTGTAAGGATAAAATACCAATGGCAGAATGGGAGTCTTTTGTGGGTCAAAAAACAAAGTTCAACGAAGAAGAGAGCTTTAGCAAGAGCTCAAGAAGCACAAAACCGTCAACTAAAAGCAGAAGAAGAAATGACTGAAGCCACCAATGTTTTACCATCGGAATTTATAGAAAATACCGAAGACATGGATATAGATTCAGAGAGTCAGGATGTAGATTATAAGGCCGATTTAGAATTGACTGAGAATATTCAGAACAGGCATTCCTATAAAAACCTAGCATTAACAGCAGATCGTTATCGTGTAAGTTGTAGAGATGCAGCTGCAATAGTCAATACAGCTTTAAAAGATATGGGGATCCTTAACCACACCAACATGCTTGACAGAAAGAAATTAGAAAGAGAAAGAAATCGCATGAGTGAAACAAATACTTTTAGGTCTAAATCCGAAAATCTGAAGATCTGAACCCTCAATTTCCAATCTACCTTCTGCACCAAGATGATCTATTGGCAAAAAGAGATCATTATTCCTCCACCGCTGCTAAACAATTTTAGCGACGATGAGCTACTACAGGTTCGATGTAAGCCACTGGAGATAGCTTCTTTTCCATGCCACAGTCAAAGTGTGGAAAGGGCAGTGAACCTAATAACAAAGGCATGTCAGGAAAGAATAGGATATGACAACCGTCGAAAGTTTATCTTCAACTCATTAGAATTAAGGCGAAAACTGCCCAAGTTTGAATGGAAGAGGGGGGATTCCTGTGTTCCATTCAAACCCCTCACAATATGTACCTTTTCAATATCAAATTTCGACCCGGCCTAATATACTGTATATATATATATATATATATATATATATATATACACGCGGCGTAGTGGTTAGGATCGCTAACAACGAATCCACCGGCACCGGTTTGGTGCCGGTGAGGATTGGCAGCTCTCAGTTCACCCAGCTGTTCATCTTTCCATACAAAAAAAATGGTTGGTAGATAATTTGGTACCCTGGGTAGCCTAGTGGTTGAGACGCTGGCTGCTGATCGGGCGGTCGTGAGATCGAGTCAGGCAATGACTGTAATTTCTGACTTTCCTGGTTGTTCGTGGTCAGGATTTCACATTAAACTGTTGGTCTAAGGTGGGGCAATAAGTTTAACCTTCGTCAGAATGAACAATTCAGACGAAAGCAAAACTAAGGTTTCATATTTAAAGTAGGAGATTGTAGACCAATCCACCAGGGAAGTACTCCGGGGGGTGGGGAACATTATGCAGGAGACAGGAAGTGCTGGAATTCCTGTTTCCCCTGTCACTGTCCTCCTTAGCCGATCTTTTTCCGTGTCTCATCTACCCTGTGAGCAGTTCAGCATGCACACAAACGCATACTTCTCTCTCTTCCTCATTACACATACATGCGTCTTACATACTGAACAATTTTTTCAAAATTAAAAAAAAACAACAACAACAAATGGCATCGACTTCAAGAGCCTCGGAGTCTCCTCGGTGAGGGAACCATAAATGTCCCAACTTCTGGCTTCCCCGCTGCCGATACCAGGAACGCAGACCCGGCAGTGGGTCTGGTTTTGCTACTGCCCATTCGAGATGTTCTAGGCCTCTGCCTAATTCACGTTTCATAAATTTCAGCAACATTCTTGGCCTTTCCTCAAAACCTCACTGTCTCTTCCTCATTGAAACTCAGGTGTCTAGGACGACTGACAGCAACCTCTTTTCTGTATCCTACTTTCTCTATACTCAGTTTCATTCCAAAGGGTGATATTACGTATGTGTAGGCAATGACCTAACTTGTTCTCGTATTCCCGAACTCGAGTCCTCCAAATTCTATACCCTTTGGCCACGACTTACATGCCAATCTCAAACTAAATACATCTGCACTGTCTACCTTTTTCCTGATTCTACTGACTCTCCAAAATTCTTTGACTATCTTACTTCCAAAGTGGAATACATTCTATTCCACTCTCCTTTTGCTGAAATCTCCATTTTAAGAAATTTAATTGTTCACCACCACCTTTGGCTTTCCTCCCATTTCACTGACATCCCTGATGAACTAGCTTACAAATTCTCTATTCTGAATGACTTAGAGCAGATTGTACAGTACCCTACTCGTATCTTCGATCGCCTTGGAGATAGGCCCAATATTCTGGATTTATTTCTCACCTCTCATTTTTCTTCTCACTTTGTTAAACTTTTTTCTCCGTTGGGTCCCTCCGACCACAATCTTACATCTGTTTCCTGTCCTATCACTCCAATTCGGCCTTTGGATCCTCCCAAGAGGAGACGCCTTTGGCACTTTGGCGGGCATGGAGGCGTACATTTTATATTCCATTCCTACTACTAATGCAGAAAAACCTTGGTTTAACTTTATTGTTCTAATGCTATCTGCAACAAAGAGGAGGCTTTCAGGAGGTACCGTCATCATCCAACTCCTGACTCTGACTTAGCTTATATTTCTGCCCGGAATCGTGCAAAATCTGTTTTTCGACTAGCCAAAACTTCCTTCATCAGACAAAAATGTGAAAACCTATCCAATTCTAATTATTCTTGCTCTTTCTGGCACGTAGCCAAGAACCTCTCCAACAACTTTACTTCTTTCCCTCCCCTTTCCCATTATAACGGCTCATTTGCCATCTCTTCTCCGGATAAAGCTGAACTCTTCGCTCATACTTTCGCCTCCAACTCAACCACCCTGGATGAATGCGGTGCTGTTCTTCCATCTCCTTTTCCCTCTGACTTAATTATGTCTGAAGTTAGAATCTTTTCCAAAGATGCTTTTTCTGCCCTATTTGGGCTCAACTCTAGGAGACCGTATGATCCTGATAGTGTTCCTCCTGTTCTCAAAAAGTGTGCTTCTGTGTTGACACCCTGCCAAGGCAAACTCTTTCATCTTTGCCTTTCGTCTGGTACTTTTCCTTCCTTTTGGAAATTCGCTTCCATTCAGCATGTCCCAAAGAAGGGAAACCGCTCTCAACCCTCCAACTATCGTCCAATTGCTTTGATTTCTTGCCTTTCTGAAATTTTTTAAGTTATCCTTAATAGGAAGATTCTTAAACATCTCTCTTCTCACAATCTTCTTTCAGATCGTCAGTATGTGTTCTACAAGGGACGCTCTACTGGCGATCTTCTTGTATATCTCTGACTCTTCTTGGTCATCCTCCTTTCGGGATTTCGGTGAAACCTTTGCCATTGCACTAGATATATCAAAAGTTTTTGAAGAGTCTGGCACAAATCTTTAATTTCCAAACTGCCCTTCTTCGGTTTCTATCCTTCTATCTTTTTTTATGCAGAAAGGAAGGGCCAAGAGTGAATGCCGCAAAAGCTATCCCCCCTCGCTATATAAAAAGAAGAAGAAGAAGAGAGCCAAAATCAAGGCCCAGGGTTTTCGAGATGCCTGGAAACTCTGCGTTTGAAAGATTGGAGGTCATAGACAGGGTGAAGAATGAATTGAGGAAGATTGTTCCAGAGTTCACTGGTTGAGTAGATGAAAGATTGAAAATACCGATTAACCCTTGCGTTGGAGAGTTGGACAAAAAAGGAATGACAATATGTCGAAAGTCTGGTGCTGCGTGCGTTCCTTAAAGGAGGAGGCATGCAGTTAGACAGTTCAGAAGAGCTGTGTCCGTAATAAAAGCGATAGTAAAGAGAGAGAGAAGCAACATTGCAGCGAAGAGAGGGGGATTGAAGACAGTCAGTAAGAGGTGGGGAATTGATGAGACGAAAAGCCTTTGATTCCATCCCGTCAAGTGCGGCTGTGTGGGTGGAGCCACCCTACTCATGAGAAGCGTACTCCATACAGGGGCGGACAAGATCTCTCTACAGAGAGAGCAACTGAGCGGGGTTGAAGAAACTGCGGAAGTGGTACAGCTGTTTTAGAAAGAGAGTATACGAGTATGTGATATTTCCAGGAAAGATCACGAGAAAAGAAAACGCCAAGAATGTTAAGAGAAGAGGAAGGATTGCGTTGTGTATTGATGAAGGGAATGGAAATGGGATTGTGTGAGGGGATAGTTGTGTGGAAGATTATGACGAGTAGACAGATGAAAGAACTGAGTTTCTGATGCAATTAAAGCCACAAGGTTTTCTCAGAGATAAAAGAAAGATCAGAGGTCAGGTATATCAGGGATTTTCAAACTGTGTTCCGCGAGAACTTGATGGGGTTCCGTGGTGCATGTCATGAGAGACTGAGAAGGAGAGAGAGGTAATATAAAATAATATCAAATGGCATGGATGACTTTACGATATATATTCTGCGAATTCAGTGATTGTGTTTTGAAAGGCGTAGGCAAAGAGAGAGTGGGCGAGAGAGAGAATTTTAATTCAAACGATGAGATATCCAGAATAAGTGTTGCCCTCTTGCAGCCACAGTAGGAGACAGGAGCCCACCTTGTAAACAAAACACAGCTGATGACCACAAGCACTGGTCTGACTGATTTGGTGAGTTTTTCTATGTTTTTAGGTTTAGTTTTCTCAGTTCACGGAAGTTATAATCACAGTAATGTAATACTGAACTTTTATCCAAAGAAAAGCAATCACATCCAAGTCATTGAACATTTATTTGTTTAACTATTAAAATTACTCCTCAATAAATATAAAATTCCTCATTTTTAATTATTTTGCATTGAAAAGTAATGTGGGGAGGGGAATTTAAAATAAATAGGTCAATAAAAGTAAATTGTCTTTTTTCTTTTAAATTTCTAAACTTATATATTTTTTTTTGTGAAATTCATATAACTGTATATGTAAATTTCATAAATTACATAAATAAACTGCAGTGAGCATAAATTGTGTTTTATTACCATTTGCCTTATATCATTACAAAATTTTACCTGTTGGTCAAGGTTCCGTGAATTTTTTTTTTAAATAAAGGTTCCATGGCTTCAAAAAGTTTGAAAAACTCTGAGGTATATCATAGCCGTCCTACGCGAAGCATTGAGTGATTGGAAGTGGAAAAATATTTTATTATTTTTTTATTGACTTCTTTCGGTAATAATATTATACTAATTATTGAAAAAGATAAGAGCGAAACTTTATAACATCAATTTCATAAAAGAAATAAAAGAACCTCAGATTGTTTCAATGAGATTCATGAAGCTGAAACCCAGTTTTAACTAGTTTTTAGGTTCAAGAATCTCGAAATTTCAGTAATTTGTTTTGAAGCAAGTTATTAACATGCCTGTAATAATAAAAATACTCTCAAATATTCTGAGTAGCTCGCATACTTCAAATATCTGAAATATTTACTAGAAAAAGGTTCCAGGTTCCAGGTTCCAAGTTACGAGGATCGTGTTCGGCTTCAGTAGCATGACCGCAAAATGGTAGAGTGCAATGCAATTGAAAATGTTGCATAATGGTGCAAGAGTGCCACCCCTTGTTGCAAGGCATCCCCCATCCCCACGCCCCCCTAGTGCCACCCCTTGTTGCACCCTCACCCCCTTTGTTGCAAGGCACCCAAAAATGGGGCTGCAAGGGGTTATGCAACTTGGAGGCGGAGTTATCCCCCAAGCTGCAATGAACCCCCCAAAGGGAGACAACTTAAGAGAGAGGTGTTTGCCCGGCTGCTGCCAAGCGCATATTAAGACTTCAGCTGAGCAGCCGCTGTCTTATAGGACCACTAATCAGCCAGTTGTCTTATCTGGCTGAGTTGCCAGATTGCGCTATTTATTTAATTAAAGCATATATTCTGACCTATTCCGCCAGTTGGCTTATCTGGCTGAGTTGCCAGATTGCGCTGTTTATTTAATTAAAGCATATATTCTGGCTTATTCCGCCAGTTGGCTTAGAAGGCTTCTTAGAAGGCACAAATGGCCTGTATATATATTAATAACCTCCGAACGAATTAAAAGCGCACATACACTCACCGACTGTACACCCATAAACCCCCTATTACACACACACACACACACACATATATATAAATATATATATATATATATTATATATATATATATATATATATTACCACCACACAAAAAAGCATCACCAACAATCGTCTAAATATAGACTTTTAGGAGCTCGTCCCATCAACAGCACATGGTGAAATGAGGGCTACGACTTCTAGGAGCTTATCCCATCAACAGGAGATGAGGGCTACGACTTTTTAGGAGCTCATCCCATTAACACCACGTATCCGATATGAGGGCTACAACCAAGCGACCAAACTTAGACGAATGGTGGTGAAACTATTACACAACAACCACCACCGCCTTACTTAACAACTACTGGTAGCAGGCGCGGACTGGCTCAAAAATTTCCACCGGCCAGGTGTCACTGAGAGGGCCCCCAAAACGCTTCAGTAAATTCTGCCCCCAAAAAAGTGTTCATGGATGTTTTAAAAATCTAGTAATTTTGTCATGACCTGTAAATCCCCGCGAGTCTTGAATATAATTTTGAACTCAACCAAAATCAAATTTAATTAATACGCAGTCAGGGAATGACGAGGTGTACTTCTGAATACACGAAAGGCCTTGGAATAATTTTTTTCCTTGTGGGTTTGCATTTTATATATATATATATATATATATATATCTTCATTACAATATGAAAGTTACTTATGAAAATCATAAAAAAACGTTGAAGTAGAAAGAGACTTTTTCAATCCCACACTAAACTGTCACTTACTTAAACTATTACAGAGGGGCCCATTATCAACAGTAGGCCACAGGCATTTCTTCTTTTAGTTACGCCTCTGATAATAATAATATATATATTTATATAGCGCATAATATCAATGAATAACGTTTTCAAAGGCGTTTAGAAAAAAGGTATATGAGGAAATTATTGGGGGTGTGGATTGTAGGTTTGGGTATGCAGGTTCTTGGGATCTAGGCTGAACTGGCTGGGTCCTGCTGGCCTTTATTCAGCTCCTAAGATATTTATGTGTTTAAAGCTTAAAAATATAAAAAATTAACAATTAAAAATTCAGTAAATTACTCACGTTATAAAGGCCAAGAGCAAAAAATCGGCGCGCCAGCACAAATGCAACACCGCTTAAAAAATATTTACTTTATTTACTTAATTTTATTTTTCGCGCCAAAAAGTGTTTGAGTGCTGATTGGTTATACTAGAAATCTCAGAATTGCGTTTGGCAACATAGCAGTTTTTAACAAATTTATTTAATTAATTCAACAAATAAAATAAATACATAATAAATTTATTTCAATAAAAATTTATTTAAACGGACATAATTTATCAACGAATAAACTAAAGTTAATAATCCCAAACAATTTAAATATCAATTACCCTGCCCAACAAAAAAAAATGTTTTGCTGCTGATTTAATTCTAAGACCTGTTTCTGGATAATATTGATGTGCTGATTTCAAAAATCACCTTAGATTTTGTCCATCACAACAGGTTTTCGTGCAATGCAATATGCCTATTTTGGGTGATCCATGAAGGGCGCTTATCAAAATTGATGATTTTTGAAACCTGTTAACAGCTGTTTTGCTGTTAAAATTTTATCTGTGGAATACGAAAATCTGTGCATTAAATCTAAAGGTCATGTACAACATATTAAAATCTTGGGTATCTGTGATTTCCCCAGGTGTGAGCGTGACGTCATGATCTGAGAGAGAGTTCCCATTGGCGGAGTGAGAGCAGCCGGTTCCGCTAGTGACGTTACTTGTAAACTTTCAGCAGTTGGGTTGCAACATGAGCATTAAAGTTCACTATCTCAACAGTCATCTGGATAAATTTCCAGAAAATCTTGATGTTAGTGAAGAGCAAGGTGAAAGGTTCCACCAAGATATCAAAGTGATGGAAGAACGATCCCAAGGAAGATGGGATACCCATATGATGGCTGACTACTGCTGGAGCCTGCAAAGAGATTGTCTTGACATCTCTCATTCTAGGAAGTTCTATAAGAGAAAATTTATCAGCACTGAAAAGTAAGAAAACAAGAAAAAGACAGTTAAGAAAACTGGTCCCGTGCTTGCTTTAATATGAATTCATTTTTTGCTTATTTAAACACTTTTAATCACTGTGTGTGTCAATATTACCATTGTATATTAAAGTTCACTCCCTGCACAATTGTTTACTTTTCCATGCTGATTCTGAGTATGTAAAAACTTATTTTTTGAAAAGAAAAAAATTGGGCATAACCCTGCCAAAATGCGATATCTCCAAAATATCTGTATTTGATTGCTCGAAAACCTGACGTGATAGGCAAAAACTAAGGTGATTTTTTAAGTCAGCACACCAAAGTTACCTAAAAACAGGTGTTAGAATTAAATCAGGAAAATTGGTGTTGGGCAGTGTTATTTTACTAGTATTAAAAAAAGTGGAAATTTTTTAATGCCGTTTTGTCGCCAACGTACGTTGCCGTGTTGGCACTCTTTTGACCCCTGTGAACACCCCTGAGGTCTTATATAGTAATACGTCGAACAAGTTAAGTGCCACCAACGGAAAGGGCCCACGGGCCGGTGGGCCGCCGGGGCCAGACCGCGCCTGCCTGATAGACCGACAAGGTCTCTCAATACAACCCAGTAGACAGAGCTATTAAACAAATAGGACCCCGTTATTGCAACACTCGATCATGTTATTTCCCTCACTCACCGCCAGGTGGCGTATCTGGTTGAGTTGCCAGTTTGCACTATTTATTTAATTAAAACATATATTCTGACAATCCGCCATTTGGTTTAGAAGGCTGAGTTGCCAGATAACGATATTTATTTAACATATATTCTGGGTTACAAATCCGATTTAGAAACCAACCAATTGATATAATTAAATACCGTGTACAAACAAAAAGGAATAAATAAAACGCCAATACATCATTCTGTTTATTTAGGCGAATTGAATGGAAATAAATATACCGGGTGTTCCACTTAAAACCGGCCCGCTGGAGTATGGGAAGTAAAAAAATAAGTAAAAATTTCTTGCAAACTCACCGTTTTGCGTCAGGTGTACTTGAATATGATAACACGAGCACAAAAATGTATTGATGCTCAGGGTTCGCATTTCCAACACTTTCTGTACGAGTGTACACTTAGTCTACAAAATAAAAGTGAGTTTGCAAGCGGGCCGGTTTTAAGTGGAACACCCGGTACAATGGGATATACTGTATATATGATCAAAAATAATAATAGCATCATGAACGGGAAATATATAATAAAAAATATGCAAAACGGTGCATTATCAATATATTAATACAGGAAAAATAGTTATATTAAATAATTAAATATATACAGGGTGTCTATAAATTATTCACCCCATTATAAGCCTTAATAAATTCGTTATTATAGGAGCTATCTTAAAACGGTTTGCGGCAATTAATAACACAACTCAAGAATTTTTTTTTCTTTATTTCGCAGAACATCCACTAGGGGTACAATGGCGACAGTGAAGGAGAAAGCAATGTGTGTGCTGTGGATGTGGGAAACCAAATCTCCAATTACTGTACAAAGACGTTTTCGGGAGGAATATCAGAAAACTCCACCAACAAAGCAATCACTCAAGCGATGGCTGAAACAATTTCAAGAAACTGGCAGTGTGCTACATCAGAAAGGAGCTGGAAGGCCTAGTGTGTCTGAAGATAAGATAGCAGGAATTCAAGAGGCGTTTATCCGAAGTCCTACAAAATCCATCTGCCGAGCAAGCCGAGAACTGCAAATACCGCGTTCAACAGTGCATAAAGTGGTTCACAAGAGGTTGCAACTTTATGCCTACAAATTGCAAACCTTGCAGAAACTTCTACCAAATGACAAACCCAAACGGGTACAGTTTGCTGTTGACATTCTTGACCGTATTGAAGATGATGAGCATTTTTTGAATAATGTCGTTTTCAGTGATGAAGCGACATTCCATCTGTCTGGTAAAGTCAGCAGACACAATTGCCGTATATGGGGATCAGAAAATCCGCATGAATTTATTGAACACGAACGCAACAGTCCCAAGATAAACGTTTGGTGTGCTCTCTTCCATAACCGTGTGATTGGACCATTTTTCTTCCATGAGAACACTGTGAAGGCTACAAATTACCTAGATATGCTTGAATGGTATGCTGCACCTCAGCTTGAGGATATGCAGCCCCGTGTGTTCTTTCAGCAAGATGGGGCACCGCCACACTGGGGATTAGAAGTGCGGAGGTTCCTCAGTGAAAAGTTCCCTTCTCGTTGGATCGGGCGAGATGGCCCTATTCCATGGCCTCCTCGTTCCTCGGATATCACGCCTCTGGATTTCTTTTAATGGAGCTACACAAAGGACAGAGTGTATGCAAAGAAGGTTAATAACATCACAGAATTAAGACACCGGATTGAAGAGACATTAGCTTCCATCACGCAAGACATGCTTCTTAATGTTTGGAACGAAATCATCTATCGCCTTGATGTTCTGCGTGCTACCAATGGGGCTCACGTGGAGGTTTACTGAATTAAAACAAAAATTTCTTGTTATTAATTGCCACAAACCGTTTTAAGATAGCTCCTATAATGAATTTATTAAGGCTTATAATGGGGGTGAATAATTTATGGACACCCTGTATAATCAGAAATATACAAAACGTATTATCAAAATATTAGTACAGGAAAAATATATACAGTTATATTAAATATATTTAGAATAATAATATACGAAACGTATAATCAATTGCATATTAGTACAGGAAAAATATATACAGTTATATTAAATATATTAAAAATATACGAAACGTATAATCAAATGCATATTAGTACAGGAAATATATATATACACAATTTAAATATACATCCTTTATGTTCTACGGTGCAAAACGCTAAACTCACACGCAATAGAGTCTACATCCACATCGCTATTACTTTGTACGACATGGTAAAACCGTCCAAGCATCACTTCATCGTTTAACTGATACGGGGACCTATACTCAACATAAATGGCTTTCATATCATTCAATACTATTTTCGTGCCTACTTTACACCCGGCTGGCAAGTTATCTTTAAACACGGCTAGAATACTATCAAAAGCACGCACAAAGAGGCCATCGTTAACCACATCATCATTATTAAATACAAGTTTATAAACACGCCTTTCCAATCGGGGTTTTTTTTCTTACCGTCCCGAGCTTTTCAATCGTGAACTCTTCTTCACTCTGCATAGCGACAATTGAAATAATCTTCCAAGTCGTAACGACAGCTATTCATTATATAGAGGTACAGCTCTTTAGGGTGAACAGTGTAGGTGAGCTCAGCCCTGTACCGCTCAAGTGCTTTGCACCAAAGTTCAGGATATTTCGAAGAATCTAAACCTTTTAAATATGCATCCAGCTCTAGACCATTCTCGCCTTGTTCATTCCTACATTCGATAAATCCGTCGAGCAGAGCGGTGTATGCGTATTCAAGAACCGTGTCAAAATAAATCATATCCGTAACACGAGCGTCTAATATAGGCTTCAGCTTGCGGAATCCGACGATTTCAAACATTCTGTCGAGGATGAACGGTTTTCACGTAGGGAAGAACGTTATTATCAGATGCATTCTTCCACATCAGTCGTATATCAACGCATGGCTGTTCGTTATTTATACACAACGTGCAAACGGCGTATGAGGGGGCGTCATTAATCTGCTCTCTTCTTGTACCTACACCTGCAGGTATTTTATAACAGTCCTCCCCCCCCACTTCTCAACTATCACAAAGACTCTATTCATCTCCTCAACACTTAAATAAATAACATTACGTTTGCTTGCTTGCCTGCAAATCGTTTCAAGTACATAGTTAATGGTGCCGGTTTCACGCCTGAACACACGCAATGACTTCGTCACGGAGACATCGTACGAGGCGTTGAGAATGCTTCTCAAAGGAAGCTCCATCGTATTCGCACGTCCACTCGGTTCAAGCTCTGAGATGACTATGAGCCACAGGTGGCCGGATCGGCTTGAGGGGTGAAGTGAGTCACGCTGATGAAACGTGTATGGGTTTGTTCGAACTCGTATGTTTCGTGAGGTACACGGGTGGGCCCCTCGCTGGAGGGAACGCGTCACACTGCTAAAGTGTGTACAGGCTTGTTCGAACACTGTTGGACAAACATGAAACAATATCGCCTTTAATGTTTTATCACTCACCAGACGTTCATTTCCACAAACTAAACATCTTCACAATCCGGCGCACTATTTGAGAGAAACATATGTCCATATTTGGCCTTTTTGTTTAACAAGCGATACTCGTCTCTAAAGTCTGTTAAAAACTCACACAGGCCATTAGCCACAACCTCGCTACAAACCTCATCATGATATATATTAATATAGTGGTAAAAATACTTAAGATTCTCCATGATGACAAGATTTAGATTTTCAACCGTAGGGTACGAGTAATCGGTATGGTGTAACATGACATAATATCGCTTGTCACACCACTCATCAACGAGGCTCACTATCCATAGCCGTTGCTTATCTTCTGATCGTGTTGCTTCTTCTACTTCACGGTATATGTGAGCTTTTATAAAGCTTAGGTCTATATCATACTTCAGTACATCGTCTGTGCTACGAAATCCTACAATGCCCTCGCCAGTATACCCGTAGAGTATTTGAACATCTTGGTCCTTCGCACGGCTCAATGTAGCCTTAAAAGAGGCAAAGGAGGGGGGAATAGAGAGTTTTTCAGTGTCCACCACATCTTGACACTTTGCTGAATACCACTTCATAAATGTTGAACACGCAATATTAAAGGTAGTTATTACTATTTTTCTACGCGGGAGAATACACGTCTGAGCTCAAGGGTATGCAGAGGCCAACTGAGCATGCAGAGGCCAACTGAGCATGCAGGGATAGAGGCATGCGCAGGTAATGGCATGACTCACGTTGCCGATCTTACAGTGGGCGGGGCTTAGCTTTTTACTGTACACACACACGCACGCAAAGGAGATAGTGAAACGCTAATAGAAACACGGTTTATTTAATAAACGAAATATTCAAGGTATACGTGTAATAAATAAGTTAACAATAGACATATCAAAGATTATGGCATCCAAAGGAAACGGTATCATAGCACACCCAGCTAATTTTACTTTTGAAAACTCAGGATATCTACTTATGGTTACAATTTCTTATTACTCTAAACGTAAATTAATCCCATCATGTTTTTGTCTGTTTCCATGGTGATTATTTCGGCATATATATATATATATATATATATATATATATATATATATATATATATATATATATATATTAGTATATTATATATATATATATATATATATATGTAAAGAACGACGCTTGTATAGGAGAATATTCCGCGCAATACGAGATAGAAAGAACGAAACAAATGAAAAATGAGGTTACCATCCGGGAATCGAACCCGGGGTCTTCCGATTGCCGGTCAGATATGATACCACTACACCACGGGCCTCACTCAAACAAATGCCGTAATTCTTCTACATACGAGCAGAAACCAATGCCCCAAAGGGGCACCTCCCGCATGCCGTAACATTATATACATTTAACTGCAAACACGCAGTATAATTAACGTAAAGAACGACACTTGTATAGGAGAATATTTCTATCTCGTATTGCGCGGAATATTCTCCTATACAAGCGTCGTTCTTTACGTTAATTATACTGCGTGTTTGCAGTTAAATGTATATAATGTTACGGCATGCGAGAGGTGCCCCTTTGGGGCATTGGTTTCTGCTCGTATGTAGAAGAATTACGGCATTTGTTTGAGTGAGGCCCGTGGTGTAGTGGTATCATATCTGACAGGCAATCGGAATACCCCGGGTTCGATTCCCGGGTGGTAACCTCATTTTTTCATTTGTTTCGTTCTTTCTATCTCGTATTGCGCGGAATATTCTCCTATACAAGCGTCGTTCTTTACGTTAATTATACTGCGTGTTTGCAGTTAAATGTATATAATGTTACGGCATGCGGGAGGTGCCCCTTTGGGGCATTGGTTTCTGCTCGTATGTAGAAGAATTACAGCATTTGTTTGAGTGAGGCCCGTGGTGTAGTGGTATCATATCTGACCGGCAATCGGAAGACCCCGGGTTCGATTCCCGGGTGGTAACCTCATTTTTTCATTTGTTTCGTTCTTTCTATCTCGTATTGCGCGGAATATTCTCTTATACAAGCGTCGTTCTTTACGTTAATTATATTGCGTGTTTGCAGTTAAATGTATGTATATATATATATATATATATATATATATATGATGAATAAAACCACGAAGGAAAGGAAACAGATGGTGCTCAAGCGCTTTCGTCTAATGACATCCTCAGGAACACTGAAGTACATAAATAATTACAGCCTATATATAGGTTACAGAAAGAGAAAAAAAAAAATATATATATATATACAATAAACGGAGAAACGAAATTAAAGGATTGTGGAAGGGGGCACACAAATTTATAAGGAAAAACTATCGATTTTTAGCACAAGATTAAGATTTGTTTCCAAACAATGTTATAGATTGCACACACGTATAAAACAGCATCAATATTCCGTTAGAACAGGACAATTGTCCAGTGCCCTTTTTGTCCATTTGTCAGAGTTATCCCACTGTATTGATTGGAATAATGCTTCAGTTTTATTCCACTCTAGCAACATTGTTAATAGAAATATTCTTGAGTGTTATTATCCAACTAACAAAATAACTTCAACATAAGCAAATGTCTTTTTCAACTCGATCCTGTTGTTTTGAATTCCTTCAGAACAGATTTAGATAAAAAAGGTAGAACGCTAAATCTTTGGTAAAATTTGTATGCCACCCTAATAACTTATTTTTCAATTTTTATATACAAAAAAATAGGGCAGTGTGCTAAAACCCGGGCAGATTTCCAGTATAAATTTGTATATATATATATATTTTTTTATCTATAACATTGTTTGGAAACAAATCTTTTACTCTTGTGCTAAAAATCGATAATTGTTCAATTTTTATATACAAAAAAATAGGGCAGTGTGCTAAAACTTGGGCAGATTTCCAGTATAAATTTGTGTGTATATATATATATATTTTTTTTTATCTATAACATTGTTTGGAAACAAATCTTAATCTTGTGCTAAAAATCGATAGTTTTTCCTTATAAATTTGTGTGCCCCCTTCCACAATCCTTTGATTTCGTTTCTCCGTTTATTGTATATATATATATTTTTTTTTCTCTTTCTGTAACCTATACAGGGTGTCCCAGAATTAACTATCTATTTCAATGAAATCGGACAAATTTTTTAAAAACACTTTTATTTATGTTTATCATGTTTAATATGTGTTAAAAATGTATAAATTTCTAAATTTTTTCATAATTTTGTTTTCATAATTTTTTCATTATCTGGTCCAATGAAAGACCGTCTGAAGTCATAGAATGGCAAAGAGACTCTCCAAAAGTTAACGTGTGGCTTGGACTGACCAAATCCAAAATTTATGGCCCATTCTTCTTTGCGGAAGCAACTGTAACAGGTACCGTCTACCTTGATATGCTTCAGCAGTTTCTCGAACCACAGCTTCTTGATGATGGCATTCTTGATAATGTTGTGTTTCAACAAGATGGAGCACCATAAATTTTGGATTTGGTCATTCCAAGCCACACGTTAACTTTTGGGAGTTTCTTTGCCATTCTATGACTTCAGACGGTCTTTCATTGGACCAGATAATGAAAAAATTATGAAAATAAAATTATGAAAAAAAATTAGAAATTAATACATTTTTAACACATATTAAACATGATAAACATAAATAAGTGTTTTTAAAAAATTTGTCCGATTTCATTGAAATAGATAGTTAATTCTGGGACACCCTGTATATAGGCTGTAATTCTTTATGTACTTCAGTGTTCCTGAGGATGTCATTAGACGAAAGCGCTTGAGCACCATCTGTGTTTCCTTTCCTTCGTGGTTTTATTCATCATAAATATTTTTCACGTGTTTCGTGAAATAATTTTCATATATATATATATATACAGTATATATGGTGGAGGTTTAATATTTTTCTCGATAATTCAGCACCGCCGTAGGACACAAAACGAATTATCTGCGTTTAAATTCGTGGTATTTCTTTATTTTAATTACCATTATAGGACCGAATCGGCCCTAGGCCGTGTTATAGCTACTTTTGATGAAAGAGGAAATAATGTAAGTATTTTTGAGGTTAAGAACAAAACACATTGTATTTTCATTTATTAAATGGTAGAAAACATGTACAAAGCGGAACCAGTGTCCGTTAAATAAGTCTTAATGGCTACAGTTACAAATGTATATAACTTTACACAATATAGATATACACCTTTATACATTACAGGGTGTGCTAACATATGGGAACCATTTTTTTATCTGTCTGCATACACTTTTATCGTTTATCTCTGTGTCGCACAAATCGAATAATTTTAAAAAATTCATAAATCCCTTCCCACGTGACATGTGCATGAGAAATAAAATGCAATACAATCCGCATGTTTCAGTATAATATCCTTGGAAACGATATGGGCTCCAAACAATCTCAGGCACATGTAATTGCGCGATAAACTGTACAATTACCGAATCATTCCAGGGCTGAAATCCGAGTGAATGAAAATAGTACATTATTTCCCTATTTTTAAAGTAGATTGCAAACCAATGAATCCCCTCACCCCCACAATGTCGGTGTTAACGATAATCCCGTACCAGTTTCTCGTACTTGGCAACTTCAATATTTCATTCGTCGCAAACACACCGATAAATTTTGAGCGCGTGAAACGGTCACTTCATCACTCTGGAGTGTATTCGCATCCATTCTAAAAGTCTGTGACCACGTTCCTGAAACGATCAACTTCTATTAGTGCTTGTGATTTCGAGGTACACAAGTACACTTATAGGCGCGTCTATAGGCTTGGCAAATTCCAACCTGACTGAGATATTCCCACTCTGCTGTGGACTTAAATGCGTATCCCCCAACAGACAAGTCAGGCGTAATATCAAATGAATAAATGTTAAATTATTCGACAAATTCTTTCTGCGTTACACCAAAACTAAGTTCGTCACAGGCGCCTGTATTATGAGCCAGACTACTATATGCTCTCGCGCAGAGCGGGAATACAGCGTCTGATGAGTAGTCCGTAATCATGGTCCCTCCCAGAGCGACGCCATTTACGTATAGAGTAATATTTTTAAGGCCGAAATTCTCGAATTTAAAGGCACTCTTTATATTTTCCATTCGTCGAGACGTGGTCCTGCATTCCAATTAATATCCTTTTAGGTAGGACTCCAAGGGCCACGTTTTCTAGTTGCTTCGATGTCAACCCGGCGGGGACCGTGTATAGTTTGATCTGTACCCTGTTAATTGGGTATTTTACTGTGACGTATTAAATATCTCTCAATTTCTATTTGTTTCGGGAACTTAATTTCACTCGGCGTATACGCAAATACGTCTCCATGACAACGGGTTTCGCGCCTTCTTCTTGATCAGACCCCAGATTTATGCAGATCTCAGGAATCGTGCGGGTAAGCTTCAACTTCATATCCTCCCCGTTCAAAAGCAACTTCTCCTGGAATGTGAAGTCTGTATGCAGGCACCCAAAACATTCATATATCTTTTTTTAGAATTTTTAAATTTATCCTTTATTCCACTTTCATCTTTAGTGTGGTAATACCCCTCGGCTGTTAAAAAGGTGTCCTTCGCTTCTTTTGAAAAGTTGAGGACATTTTCCAGATAGGCTCGTAGGTGGTAGTACCCCGTTCCTGCCGAGATGTTAACCCGGTTTAAATACACTTCACACTGGCTGAATATGGAGTGTATAAAGTTGGTTTCAGGGTAGGCAGAGTAACTATTATCGCAGTCCGTTCCATCAGAATGGGCTATACGCAGTTTAGCATACATGTGCATGCAGCTCGGGTCAAAAAAGTAAGGGCCTGAGCTGGCTATCACGAATTCTATAGGGGCACTGGGTGAACTAATTGTGTTTATGGGTTAATTGTAATAAAGTCGGTATGCTCAATAGAGACCTGAGTGGGGGCATATCAAAGAGGGACTATTCCGATTTACAGCATTGTGAACTACACGGATGGATGAAACGCGCCATGACGAGTCAGAAATAGTGCCACCTCCCTCGACAAGTATTAGTCAACCTATGATTCGTGAGAGTAGTGTCCTCAGCTTATATCAGTTAAAAAATGATCAGCCATAGGTTTCATACGCTTAAAACACTTCTTTTTTTGTTTCCTTTTACATTTAGCGCCACGTGATGGTAACCCCTTCCTGGCAGATCTCTTCTTTCCACCACGTGTTGGTAACCCCTTCTTCCTGGCAGATCTCTTCTTTCCACCACGTGTTGGTAACCCCTTCTTCCTGGCAGATCTCTTCTTTCCGCCACCACGCATTTTTCTCTTTGCATCTTTGATGATTTCAACCCGTGTACGTTTTAAATGTTTTTTTAGAGCTTCTTTAGGTTTAGTGCCACCTATCATGTCTTCTGCCGCGTTAAAACCTGTTTGTAACGCCTTCCGTCCTAGCTGTGCCTCGTGAAAGGTATCTCTTTGGAGAGCTGTGCTATATCGGCCCTCAACCACAATTATGAACAGCTCTTTATCTTTAATATTTCTACTAAGCGTTGACTTTAACTTCAATGTGCATGCAGGTGTGTCTATGTTTACGACTTCAAAAAGTAAATCGTTTGTCAAGTACGACTTTTCAAGACTCTTGTTTAACCCCGTCACAGTGTCCATGGCTGTATCATAATGCCCGATTCCTAGCGATACATTTGTGCTATAGTACCGTTCCTCACCGAACAGGACTGAACGCATAGTATTGTCTAAGGTTATCCCTAATTTTTCGCATTCGTCGTATCTTCTAAGGATCAGAAATATGATTTGCTCATTTTCAAGAGTTAAAAATTCGGTGGCTAACTGGAGTTCACATAACCCTACCTCATACGAATCACGCTCCAATTCAATGGGTCCATGGAGTTCTGTCACAAAGTTGGCGAGGGCGTTGTTAGGGTGTACAGACAGGGACGAGGAGGACGGGAGTGTGACGTAGAAATGGCTAGGCGCCATGTTGCATATTAAGCTTCATTATTGCATCAGCTTTTATATAGGTGTTGAAGCTTTCTGGGTACCCTAGCCACTTCACCAGGTACATTTTTCTCTTTCCTGAACCTTTGCTTCCTATAATTTTCTCAATTTTAAACGCATTTTTTCCTAAATTAAATGCCACTTTCTGCAACTCCTCGCGGTAAAAGCCGCCTGAGATTTCTTCCCCATTCAAATCTTCAATGTAATACATCATTATCTCACCTTTAGGTCTCATAGCCCTAACTTTAGAAATCTCACGTGTCCATCCTTGCTTAAATCCCTTCGCGAATTTATTTCCCGAACGCGACAACCTTACATAATCGTTGATTTTGAAACGCGTAGTGTGTGGTGGTGGCGGTGTTCCATCTCTTCTCACCTCTGGCAGCGCACCTCTTTCTAAAACCTCGTTAGGTGTTGTCCCAATCGCGCGATGGTGTGAGCGGTTGTAGGATGAGGCCAATGAGCCGAGAACGTTTATATATCTGTATGTGTTTTTATGTGTAAAATATCGGTGCATGCGCTCCTTTATGGTACGTTGAACTCTTTCAGCTAAAGAAGCCTTATGCATAGAATTGGTAGTGTAATAGCTGATATTAAACTCTGCCAGCATGTTCTGAAAAGCGCGTCCTATAAATTCTTTCCCCATATCCGTACAAAAATAACCAGGAATCCTGTTTTCTTTTAACATCAACGTTTTGGTCGCTTTAGCAACTGTTTCAGGCGATTTATTTTTCAGGGGAATTAACCACAGGTATCTAGAGAATACATCTATTATGAATAGGATGTAGCGGTAACCATCGTTATACACTGAATATCTTTGCATGTCTGTTAAATCCGCCTGCCAAATAGAGTCAATTGAAGCAGCTGTTGCCTTGGCCGTTTTAAACCTTTTTCTCACCGGTTTATGAAGTGTATAAGCATCCTGTCCCCGCAAAAATCTCTCAACATCTTTTTTCCTTACACTGTAAACACCTTTGTACAGTCTATTAACGCCGCCATAAGAGGCGGGGTTAGAAATGTCATAATAGCGTTTACTTACTATGTTAGCCATTTGCGTATTTTGGAGGCACGTGGATAAGGCTGGCCGTTTGTTCTCTTCTTTCTCCTCTTCAGAGACGCTGCTTCTGCTGGGGGCGATAGTGTACTCAGTTGTGACATATGCGGGACTTGATCCAAGTCTTTTAACCTATTCAGATTACCTATCAATGTTTTGGGGACATTTATTTGTTGTAGTCTTGCTTTAATATGATTCCATCCTGTTGGCAAGGGTCTGTCCCACTTCCTCACCAGATCATGAACAATATCAACGATATTGGATCCTTGTACCCTTGTTCCTTCAACAATGACCTCGCCTGTATCGGTCCACTGTATGATGGGATCCTCACTCAATAGATTATAAAGACTTAAACCTTTATTCCTCAATGTATGTGGAAGGCTGTTTTTAGCACATGTTCGATGTGTTGTGTTCCGTTGTTCTTTGGTTGGCCATCGTCAGGTCCTGTGTCGCTATGCTCAGCACTACTCGCGCTGTGCCTAATAACTACGGGGAGCTCTGTCGGATGTTTATAATCCTCGTACTCATGAAGAAATTTCTGCAAAGCCTCTTGGTACAAGATCCTTTTCTCATCAGGTGATTTTTCACTGTTTAATAGGGCTAGCAACTCGTTTTCCATTCTTTTAAGCCTACTTTTACGGGGCTCTAGAGCCGTGTCTGGAGTCTTTGAACTTTGCAATGAAGCATACACCTCGTGCGGAATCACAACCACCTTCTTCATTATATTAATCTAGTCAGTAAAGGACCCAAAACTGAAAATAAGATGGGCGGGAAGGATTCTCCTCTTTGTACAATAATGCGCTTTTTCTTACTCACAGTTTGACTTTTATGAGCGACCGCTCGTATTATGTTGTTGTAATGACGTAAGCGAGTCTTGTGAGACGGTTTCATTGGCACATTACATTTTATAACATTAAGACAGATTTCACAGATGCATTTTAAAAAGTCAGAGTCGATATTTATAACAAACATCTGTTGCAGCGTCCGGGGCAATCGTTGATAGATTTTTATTAATTCACGGTATTTCTTTAGCCTATTTGTCAATCTGGAATATACACCGTTTCAGGCTCGCTTGGGAATATATTCGTTCTTAGAAGCACCCTAAACGTGTTTCGCTGGTGAAGGTCACAAAGCAAATATCCATAACGCTGGCTTGTGGCCTCTTTATAAACCTCCAAAAATTCCTTACGCTGATTCGGGAACATTTGGTTGGCTAATGCCCCAGTTTGTGATACATCTCTACGTTGCGCGAATAAGACTAGATATTGTGTATTTAGCGACACATCGCGCATGTATCTATTTTTGAAAAATAGATTCTGATTGATGAAGAACACGCTTATGTTAAGGTGGTGGGAGAACACTGTAAATGTCTCGGCAAACGTTTTATCCATTTTCAACATGAGATCGTCAATTACAATGACTGTATGTTCATTTCCCTTTAACGATTAACGTCATAGACCCCCTTGTGGAACAAGATTTCCTCTTGGTACTCGTTGAACTTTATGCACAAATTTTGAGAACATCTCTCCCTTTTCTTTAATGATTTTAAGCATAAACACAGTTCTACCACATCCTGTAGGTCCAGATATAATAGATGTGGATGTGCTCGTGAACCTGAATTTTTCTACAGAAGCCATTTCTAACACGTCACACTCCTAAGTTGGCCATTTACAAAATATTACAAATATTGAGTGCTGCTCCTTATATTTCGGACCCCATGTAAAGCTCTAGGTTCCCTCCGTTATACTTAGATGTTGTGGAGGTTAAACAGCCCCATCATTATATATATATATATATATATATATATATATATATATATATATATACAGCGTGTCCCAAAGAAATGTATACCCACTTTGTTCGATAATACCAGCTACATGGTAAGGTAGGCTAAGGATATTTTTACGCTGAAATTCCTTTCAGCGTAAAAATATCCTTAGCCTACCTTACCATGTTAATTTTCAATACCTTCCAACTGTACTTAAAGCAATTGGCATTAATGTAATCTTTAAGTATAATAATACTGTTAAATCACGCCTAATAAAGAATAGCCCTGATAATGTTGTTGGTTGTGTGTATTCGATCGGATGTACACAATGTAACTCAGTATATATAGGCCAAACCGGTAAAACGTTAGATATTAGGGTAAAACAGCATAAATATGCTTGTAGAACAGCTAATACTTCCAATGCTTTATTTAACCATATGTATAGATGTAACCATAGCATCAAGTGGGTAGTTCTAAAGCGCTTGTTAAAAACAGAGATATAATAGAACGAAATATTCTAGAATGTGCATTTATTCATTTTAAAAGCAATTTCAATAACAGTGCGGGGACGTATGAAATTGACGATATCATGTTAAAATTTCTTTTGCCTCTCATTAACCCTTGTTTAGTATGTGCTAATTGTTTTGTTTTTCCTGTACATTATATATTTATGGGTATCTCGCCGTTTATCTTCATTCCCTGACGAGGTGTAGCTTTGAATACACGAAAGGCCTTGGAATCGTTTTTCTTTTTCCTTGTGGGTTTGCAGCATATATATATATATATATATATATATATATATATATATATATAATATATATATATCTGCCTACCCAATGCACCAGTCCAAGAACCGCCTCTGATATATATATATATATATATATATATATATATATATATATATATATATATTGGAATATTTTCCAAAGCGTGGTTGACGTTTACGATAGACATCGGGCGGTTGATGTAGTGTATTTAGATTTTCAAAAATCGTTTGACACCGTGCGCACAAAAGACTCATTGAAAAAGCTAAGGATCATGGAATCAGGGGTGTAGTAATAAATTGGCTAGAAGAGTGGTTGCGAGGTAGAAAACAGAGGGTGGTCGTTGATGGAGCGGAGTCGTGTTGGGCTAATGTAGCGAGTGGCGTTCCTCAGGGTTCTGTATTGGGCCCCTTGCTTTTTCTTATATATATTAACGATTTAGATGTCGACCTAGTCAGTACAGTTTCAAAGTTTGCGGATGACACGAAGCTGGGTGGTAGGGCGATTAATGACGAAGATAGAGGTAAACTCCAGGAAGATCTGAATAAAATCGTTGATTGGTCAGTCACATAGCAAATGAGATTTAACGTTGATAAGTGTAAACTTTGCATATAGGTTCGCGTAACGGTAATTCTGCGTATAGTATGTCAGGGAAAGATTTAACAAGCGTAGAGCAGGAAAAAGATTTAGGAGTTATAGTCACTGGTGATTTAAAAGTAGCGAAACAAAGTACAGCAGCGGTCAATAAGGCGAACAAAGTGTTAGGTTTTATAGCTCGAAATTTTGAGTACAAATCGCGCTATATTATAGTTCCTCTTTATAAATCATTAGTTAGACCCCATTTGGAGTACGCGGTCCAATTTTGGAATCCGCGTATGCGCAAAGATATAGACAAAATCGAAAGAGTTCAAAGACGGGCAACTAAGATGATTCCGTCGCTTAGGTCAAAGTCGTACGAGGATAGGCTTAAGGAGTTAAAATTGACAACACTCGAGACTAGGAGGCTAAGGGGTGATCTAATCCAGGTTTTCAAAATTATGAATGGGTTCGATAACGTAGATAGAGATAGCTTTTTCGAAATATCTCAATATAATAGGACTAGAAATAACGGGTGTAAGTTGACAAGTAGAAGGTTCGAGACAGCAGTTGCCAAAAACTTTTTTACGCATAGAATAGTAAATAGGTGGAATAGTTTGCCGGTAGAAGTAATTAGTAGCACGTCTATAAACATGTTTAAAAATCGATTAGACGCATATGTTGATAAATTGGGTATAGTTTAAGGTAGTAAAATTAAGGCTTTGTGGTGATAGATCCCACATCTCAACACAAGTGTTGTGGGATATAGGAAGGCAGCATCTTGGGTTAGGGGATACTCTCTGTCCTTACACACCCCATTTAAAGAGATTCCTCTGCCGAGCGGTGCCCCTCCATAGTACTGTGAGGTATTGAAAAACTCATGATCTTCACCTGCCCCACAAACACCTTGAAATGGGAGACCCAAAATGGGTGCACACACATTTCTACATTACTGTACAGTCTTTACAGCCACACCTACACTTTTCCTCCTAAGTATATATATTGTAATGTATATGGTGGTAAATTTTGACTTGATCAGCAATCGATATGGACCGTAACTTATTTTTGGTTGGCAAGGTACTGGTATTGATGGATACCGTAGTGAAATTGACTGGATTCTTTGGATCTGATATATTTGCATGTCGGTTATAAATAGATATAGAGTGTAACATATTTGTGGATAGTAGTCTACTATGACTTGATCCTCTGGATCCAGAGATTCTATCTTTAGTTTTAAATCGATAATTAATTAGTTTTAAATTGATAATTATTTAGTTTTGTAAAAATTGGTCGTTGCCAATGTACAGGCAGTTATTACATAAATGTCTTGTTTTTTGTGGTTCGGAACCCACGTAAAATTGTAGGTCCCCTCCGCCACCACGGAGGACATGCACAATACACAATTACGAACACAGTTAGGTAGACCAGCCATGAGTGGATCCTAGGGTAGCCCTGTTCAAAAATCAACTTTTTCTTATTTTCATAGGTTTCTGTACTTTTTCCCATGCTTTTTGACCTGAAAAGGCCGAAAATCACAACCATTTTGACCTAGGTTGTTGGGAAGCATTGCCGCATGGAGCTTTAAGTTTTCTGCCTTGAAATCGGCCAAAAGCACCAGTTCCGGGGGCCCTTGAATCATGTTTTGCACTATAACTTTTTATCTAAATAAGATAGAGCAACAAAATAGGCACCAAATTAAGTGTTTTTAATCCTCTTTCTAACTTATACAATTATGATAGTCTTGGAACAAGAAATGGCACATTGGTACATACAAAGATTTCAGAAATATCACAAAATTCGTTTTCTCACACAAGGCAGACAAGGCGCCTTATTCATGACACAAATTTGAGATTAACATTTTGTCACAAGTCTAATCGATCAAGAAGTGAAAGCATTACGTGATGATTAATTTCATAATGACATTTACACAGTCAGTTGTTGAGAGTTTGTTTCTTAAAGCTGTCAAAGCGGCGTCTGTTGAACTCCACAGCTTGAAGGAGATAGTCCCTTTGCTTGGCATCTGTTGTTATGACATTTGCAAAGTCGCTCATCATCTTGACACCACGTTCAGCAATGTCATTCACCGCTTTCAGATTCTTAACATGGCCACAGAATGAGGACTACAGAAAAGCGTTGGACTAAGACGTGACAGGTTCCAGAAGCCACTCGGATCCAATGTTCAGTGTGTCCAGCAGGAAATGTGATTCTGGGCCAATGAGATCAACCAGGGTGGTCTTAGCTGTGACTCTCTGGAATAGAGGCTTTCCTGTTCTGAAGCTGTCTGGCTTCTCAGTGGCATGTAACTGGGCAGCAATGTCGTGCTTCAATGTGTCACTCAATCTACTGCTGAACAGGGCAAATGGCACGACTTCCTGCGTCAGGTACCATTTGTGGTTTTCCATCTTATTAAGTACTGCATCAGCAAGCTCTGAGTCAGTTTTCTTGTACTTCAACATGTCCTGGATTAGACTTAGATCATTCACGGGAGCATCTGCAGCAGACATTGACATCATCCATACAGGAGTGTAGAACAGCGCAAGGAAGGTGTTGAGTCTTTCCAGCTTTGATACAGTGTCTTCGTCGTACTCAAGTTGATCTGCAAACATCAGCATTTTCATGGAGTACAGGTTTCTGGCCATCCATCTGGCCTGATGAATTGCGCCTGGTCGACTCCAGTGAATACCTCGAGGAGGCGTTCCTCCAAGAACAATGACTGTCAGTTCAGCCATTTCCCTGTAGTCGGCTCTTGGAAGCCTTTCTGCTGTTAGAATGTCTTGGAGTATTTCTTCACTGTTCTTCTTCTTTTCCTTCAGCCATTTGCTGTTGATAGCCAGCATCTTTGGGTTTTCCTTGGACAAGTCCGTCCAAACATCCTTCAGATGCTCAAACCAGGGATTATCTGGCCCCTTCACCTTCCCAAACAGCTTCTCCCAAACTGCTCCTACTAGGATTTCCAGGATGTGATGTCGACAGGCCAGATAAAACACCTTTTTGTTCAGCATTTTCTCTAGCAGTTTGGCAGCTCCTCTGTGAACTCCACTGTTACTGGATGTAGTGTCAAAAACAAGGGCAGTAACATTATCCGTAAGTTCCCATGTCTCCAGTAAATCCATTGAAGCCTCAGCCTGAGCTGTGCCAGAAGAATTGTCGATGACAGGTACTCCCAATAACTTTCCTTCAGTGTATGAAGGTGGACCAGACACTAGCACAGCTAAAGTCTCTGAGGTACTTCCAGGTTCACTGCCCAAGACATCTTTGAGCAACTTTCCATCCCAGTGTAAGGCAGCGTACTGTGGGGGTTTTCACAAAACTTGGACATGTGACTCTGGCTGATATTATACCTGGACAGCATTCTGTTGCGACGTGTTGTTGAGGTTGAGATGACGAAGTTATCCAGATCAGCCCTCTAGCTTTCAAGGTGGCAGAAACCATGGCAGTAACTTGATTGTCTGATAAACCAAGACGATCAGCTGTATTGCAGATGACATCACATTCCATGACCTTCCTTGGAAACGTCAAAGTCACACTAGTCACAGTGTCTTGATGGTGAGAACATCCAGGACGAGGCTGATGGTAATCCATGTCCTCTGTGTTAGCGTCGTTGTCAGTTGAGTCACCCCAGGTAATGTCATCCACATGAACAACTGCCTCTTGTTCTGCTGCAGCTGTAAAATAGTACAACATGTTAAGACAGTAATTGTTAAGTACATGCTAAATATCGCAATGGAGTAAAACTTAAAACTTTTTGTAACGTTCAAAGTAATTAGTTTTACCTTGTTCTTGTCTATGCTGCAGTCTTTCATTCCTCGCTGCTTGCTGCAGGGATCTTGTCTCAAAAATCTTGTCATGACCAGACATATGACCTTTCCTCTCAGTCTTTTGGTCTTCATAGAACCTGATATCCTCATCTTTCTTCTCTCTGGATAACAGTCTGTTGTTCTGTATTTCCTGGACTGCATCTGGAGCTCCTATATCGAACAGGCTGTCTAATTCCAGCACAAATGCTCCTCTTTTTCCTCCAGGGTTACTTGCTCTTCCTTTGCTTTTCACCAGAGCACGATGTTTCTCATGTAGTTTCATGAAGAGCTTCATTGCGTTGTACTTGGTCATTGTCTTGATCCTAGCCATCTGCCAGAATGGGATGATAGATTCAACTGTTTCATATGCAAGGTCTTGAACCATGGGCCTCCCTGCATTTTCCGGTAAATTCTGAAGATTAAGGAAATACTGGAACGCCTGTCTGTTGGTGGGAAGCTGGGAACCACTGATAAAAGCTGAAGGGTATCCAACCAGGAAAGTTTCAGTGAGAGATCTGGTAGATGGCCCAGTTGACACCTGCCTGTGGACAGTACGTGGAGGTTCTGAGATATCAACTGTGCGCCCACGGAGCTCCCTCAGCTCCTTGCTTAATGCCATTGTGAAGTTGTAACTTGTAGATGGTTTTCTAGATTCTGATTGAGTTTCTGTTGTTTCCTGAAAAATGATAGATAATTATTATTATTATTATTAATTATTATTTATTTATTATTATTATTATTTATTTATTATTATTATTATTTATTAATTTTATGCTCTTTCATTTGATACCTAATTTGTTGCTCTATCTTGTTTAGATCAAAAGTTAAAGTGCAAAACATAATTCAAGGGACCCCGGAATTGGCGCTTTGGCCGATTTCAAGGCAGAAAATTTAAAGCTCCATGCGGCAATGCTTCCCAACATCCTAGGTCAAAATAGTTGTGATTTTCGGCTTTCTCAGGTCAAAAAGCATGGGAAAATGTACAGAAACCTATGAAAATAAGAAAAAGTTGATTTTTGAACAGGCCTAATCCTAGGGTCTTTGTTGGTCTGAAACATTATAACATAACATTATAACATATATATATATATATATATATATATATATATATATATATATAAGGACTCCATAATTCTCAAGTCTGTTTCATTTTGCAAGGTGGTTAAAGTGGTTTTAACCACCTTGCAATATATATATATATATATATATATATATATATATATATATATATATATATATATATATATATTCCGCGCAAGACGAGAGAGAGAGAACGAAACAAATGAAAAAATGAGGTAACCACCCGGGAATCGAACCCGGGATCTTCCGATTGCCGGTCAGATGCGATACCATTACACCATGGGCCTCACTCTTCCAAATGCCGTAATTCTTCTACATACTCGCAGAAACCAATGCCCCAAGGGGGCACCTTCCGCATGCCATAACATTATATACATTCAACTGCAAAGAACACGCAGTATAAACAACGTAAAGAACGACGCTTGTATAGGAGATATTCCGCGCAAGACGAGAGAGAGAAAACGAGTATGTAGAAGAATTACGGCATTTGGAAGAGTGAGGCCCATGGTGTAATGGTATCGCATCTGACCGGCAATCGGAAGATCCCGGGTTCGATTCCCGGGTGGTTACCTCATTTTTTCATTTGTTTCGTTCTCTCTCGTCTTGCGCGGAATATCTCCTATACAAGCGTCGTTCTTTACGTTGTTTATACTGCGTGTTCTTTGCAGTTGAATGTATATAATGTTACGGCATGCGGGAGGTGCCCCCTTGGGGCATTGGTTTCTGCGAGTATGTAGAAGAATTACGGCATTTGGAAGAGTGAGGCCCATGGTGTAATGGTATCGCATCTGACCGGCAATCGGAAGATCCCGGGTTCGATTCCCGGGTGGTTACCTCATTTTTTCATTTGTTTCGTTCTCTCTCTCTCGTCTTGCGCGGAATATCTCCTATACAAGCGTCGTTCTTTACGTTGTTTATACTGCGTGTTCTTTGCAGTTGAATGTGTATATATATATATATATATATATATATATATATGGTGACCCAAAAGTAGGTATACAGTTTCTTGTGTGTATATAACTATATATATATATATATATAATATATATATATATATATACATATATATATATATATGTATATATATATATATAAAGTAGGTATACAGTTAATGATTTATTTAATGAAACTTTACACATAACATGTGTTAATCACGCAGGAGCATGACTCCAGATTTGAAAAAATTTACTGGAGCACAGCTCTGAATTTACTTTTTTTCCCCTTACACCACTAGATAGGTTAATGATAGTAAACTCTTGAATTGACGACATACCAATTACAAATTGTTTTAGCTAAACATAATAATACAATAATGTACAGTTTATAACTCACCTTAAGTTTATTTATTTAGCAGCTCTTTGATGATGCTGAAGTTTAATTAAATGTCTCTTCAGGTGGGTTTTCAGATTTCTAAGCCATCTCTCTTGATTTTCTCCTTGTTTGCATACATAGGTTAAATCTTTAACATTGAAGTAACCTTTTATGTTAGAATGTTTGTCTGAAGCACATGCTTTGGGGTCTGTGCAAGCTATGCAATATAATGTAAACATTTTATCATCAGAAGCATCATCAATATCTTCTTGATTATCATCATCTTCATCCTCAACAGCTATATCTACTGTACATCAGGCATATTAGTGTCACTATTTGCAATGTTTTCCATTATATCACTTGGTACTGAAAATGAATCATCAGCATGCCCTAGATCCTTCTTTGGAAGGCATATTTTGACTCTTCTCATTATTAACCACAACAGCTTGGTGAGTTTCTTTTGTTAGGCGCAAAATTGCATTCAATGTCTTCTGGATTTGGGAATTTTCAAATTCCTCTAAAGCAGTTTTGTTAGTCTGATGCGCAGATTCCTCACTTACCTTTTGTTTCTTAGGTGGAGGAGAAGCACTTTCTTCAGTCTGTGAAACATCTAGTGAAAAAGTTTCATTTTCTAGATTAGCAGTTGATGAAGTTGGTTCATTTTTCTGAGGTCTAGCACTAGCACATTTTGTGAACAAACTAAATGACTGCTTTGCCATATCTCTTTGCTGCACTTCATCCTGGTATTTCTTTACTGCAATATCTAAGCTGTGGGCCCAAACTCTGGGACCTCTTGTATTGTAACAAATATTTTTTTTGGAATTAAAATGTTCCTCCCAGTTTTGCTTCTTTGAATATTTGTTCTTGCATTGACCACAAAAGTAACCCTTTTAACACCCTCACTTTTCTCTCCAACTTCATCAATATTAGGATCCATTAATTATTGATTAATTATGACTACCTGAAAAAATACAAAATAAGTAAAAGTTAGTAAATATAGTATGGTAAAAGTGAGTAAAAGTAAGTAAATATAGTACAATGAAAGTAAGTAAAAGTAAGTGCTTTAAACTTAGTAAAAGTAAGGAAGAGTAAGTAAAAGTAGGTAAGTTAAAGTAAGTAAAAGTAAGTTTAAACTTAACTAAACTTTTCAATTCTAGAGTCATGGTGGATTACTTAAAACCGCCAAAGTAATTATCTGGCCAATTTATCAAACCTGGCCGAGATCAATGGAACATAGTCCAATCCTGATAATTTTATATTAAAAAAATATACGTTTTAATAAAATTTTAATTATCAAAACATTGAAGCTTAACAAAAAATAAAAATAATTGTTAAATATGGAATTACCAACTAAACTTAAAATAACTAAATTTGTAATTTAAAAAAATTGGTTTGTACAAGAACGTATACGCAAAAAAATTGCATAACGTCTAGCGGATGAACAAAACCCAAACCCAAATTTACTTTTTCTCATGGTCAAATTTACTGGAGCAATGCTCCCAAGATCCCAGGAATCTGGAGTCATGCGCAGGAGTTCATTATTATTAATTATCTACCCTGAAAGGAAAATGAATTTAAAAATCAATATATGAAACTGTATATCTACTTTTGGGCCAAAATAAATAAATAAATTATATATACAGGGTGGGCGGAAAGTAGCTCCCTATTTTGGATTGGTAAAAAAATACGTATATTATCCATTTATTTCAGAAGAAATAATATGAAAAGGTAGGCATACATGGTAGGTTTTCTCTAAAATTCAATGTGGGCTCCAACTCTTTCCACCAGCTTCTGGAGCCGCCCAGGAATGGCGTCCACTGACTTTAGCAGGAACTCCGGCGGGATGGAGGACATGACTTCCCGAATTCGGTCCTCCAGTTCTTCCAATGTCCTCGGTTTGGTGCGGTAGACTTCTTCCTTTACCCACCCCCAAAGAAAGAAGTCGCACGGTGTCAAGTCGGGGCTCCTGGCTGGCCATTGATGTGGACCACGACGACCCATCCAACGCCCAGGGAAGTGGGCATCCAGCCACTCACGGACAACAAGAGCGAAGTGCTGAGCGGTACCTTGCTATGTTGCGAAACGAGGTCTGGCCGGTTGTCAGCACATGGAGAACATCGACGATCTGATATTTATGCAAGATGGCGCCCCTCCGCACTTCGCTCTTGTTGTCCGTGAGTGGCTGGATGCCCACTTCCCTGGGCGTTGGATGGGTCGTCGTGGTCCACATCAATGGCCAGCCAGGAGCCCCGACTTGACACCGTGCGACTTCTTTCTTTGGGGGTGGGTAAAGGAAGAAGTCTACCGCACCAAACCGAGGACATTGGAAGAACTGGAGGACCGAATTCGGGAAGTCATGTCCTCCATCCCGCCGGAGTTCCTGCTAAAGTCAGTGGACGCCATTCCTGGGCGGCTCCAGAAGCTGGTGGAAAGAGTTGGAGCCCACATTGAATTTTAGAGAAAACCTACCATGTATGCCTACCTTTTCATATTATTTCTTCTGAAATAAATGGATAATATACGTATTTTTTTACCAATCCAAAATAGGGAGCTACTTTCCGCCCACCCTGTATAATATATATATATATATATATATATATATAATATATATATTTATATATTTATATATATATTTATTTTTATATATTATATATTTATTTATTTATTTATTTATTTATTTATTTAGGCCCAAAGTAGATATACAGTTTCATATATTGATTTTTAAATTCATTTTCCTTTCAGGGTAGATAATAATAATGAACTCCTGCGCATGACTCCAGATTCCTGGGATCTTGGGAGCATTGCTCCAGTAAATTTGACCATGAGAAAAAGTAAATTTGGGTTTGGGTTTTGTTCATCCGCTAGACGTTATGCAATTTTTTTGCGTATACGTTCTTGTACAAACCAATTTTTTTAAATTACAAATTTAGTTATTTTAAGTTTAGTTGGTAATTCCATATTTAACAATTATTTTTATTTTTTGTTAAGCTTCAATGTTTTGATAATTAAAATTTTATTAAAACGTATATTTTTTTAATATAAAATTATCAGGATTGGACTATGTTCCATTGATCTCGGCCAGGTTTGATAAATTGGCCAGATATATATATATATATATATATATCACGCATGAACCTATGATTTTACATAATGCAAAATTAGTTCTAACAGGACGTTCTGGGTTCGAATCCTGGTGGGGCTAATTTTGCGTTTGGAAAAAATCATGCATGATAATGCATACAAGGTAAAATTTAAGAATTCAGACGCAATCCCTAGGCCCTAATTACTAACCTAACCAACATTAATCTAACCTAACTTAGCCTATTCTAACCTAATTTAACATTTTACCAAGCTGTTATGGACTCTGTCTTCAGCTGAATTGTGTCAGTATTGTTGAAATTCATCACAAACCAAAAAAGGTTCTTCTACAGGGTGGCCCATAAGTTGCAATCGGTTAAAATTAAAGCGAAAATCCATCTAGCGGAGCTAACACTGACGTAATCGATTACTAAAGAAAGAATATTTGTCGATAATCTTATATTTTGCACTTTGAATACTCACTAAATATTTCTGAACTTATTATAAAATTTTCACTTTGTTTGATTTTTTTGTGTTTTCTCTTTAAATATAGCCGATTAGGGCTTATGGGCCACCGTGTGCACTAAAAAGGTATTATAACGAAAAGTTATACAACGAGATGTTCATAAAAGAATGAAATTAAGCGAGAGAAAGTGACCAATTCGTCAAAGAATAAATAGACGAATATATTCATGAGAGAATGAAACGAACATCAGTTAAATTAACATAAAAACTGTATTGGAATTCGCGAAGAAGAAAATATTGTAAATAAGTGTCATAAATACTGTTTGAAAATCTTGGAAATTTCTTATAAAATTAAATGAACATTTAACAAGATTTTCGGTTTTAAAAGGAAATAATTTAGTTTTAAATAAAAGTTACACACACTTTTATGGCAACATATACACTGTGTGTTCAATACTAAATACTGTACATACAGTGTGTATATATATATGCTTTAAAATTATAACGTATTAATGAACTGGTTACACCATTGGCATATCATAGAACATTAAGAGTGCTGCGTAATATTACATATATATATATATATATATATATATATATATATACAGTATATATAATTTTGTAGTGAACCACTGTCATCGTGAAACTTCATATACTTACTTGTATGTGTGCGCTGCGCGGGTTTACATTTCTTTGGAACAATTTTCGGTACATTTAGTCACAGTATTTTTTTTAGTCTCTCTCTCTCTCTCTCTCTCTCTCTCTCTCTCTCTCTCTCTCTCTCCTCTCTCTCTCTCTCTCTCTCTCTCTCTCTCTCTCTCACAACATTTTTTTTATGTGTGGAGATGGGATATTAAATAAGATGTAGGCTTCTACTAATGAATTAAACTTTGGTAAAAAAATGCAATATTCTTCAACGAAAGTTTTAAGAAACAATTGCAACTCGTTTTCCGCGGAAGTAAATGGCAAAAAACCCTTAATTGTTAAGTTAAAATAATGTACACAAATAATGTAGGAATAAAAGCTTCGAAAAAACAAAACTAATGAAATTACTTTTATTTTCGGGATAGCAAAAGCTCTTCCTCTTACCGTATATATATATATATATATATATATATATATATATATATATATATATATATATATATATATATAATATAGCGCCTCGGTGGTGTAGTGATTAGCGTCGCTGACTACGAATCCATCGCCCCGGCTTCGAGACCTGGTGACGGCAACCGACGCGCAACAAAACCCAGCTGTTCATCCTTCCACACAATAAAGAAAGTGGTTGGTAAATAAATGGGTATCCTGGGTGGCCTAGCAGTTAAGACGCTGGATTGCTGGTAGTGGTGGGGCGTGGTCCGGATTCCACGTTAAACTGTAGGTCTAAGGCGGAGTGAAAAGCTTGACCTTCGTCAGAATGAACAATTCTGGCGAAAACTAACCAAAGATATATATATATATATATACAGGGTGGGCCGTAAGTTTCCATACATAGGAAAAATTAAACGTTTGTTTTTATGTTTCAGATACCCTAAGAATATGCGTTTGACGTAAGATCTTGTTTACTGATGAAGCAAATTTTTACGTCAATGGAGAGGTTAATCGGCAAAACATACGTTATTGGAGTAATGCTAACCCAAACTCGCTGAGTCCGACGAAGATGCAAGGTGCCGGTAAAGTGATGGTGTGGGCCGGGATATGGGGTGACAGAATTATTGGACCAATTTTTGTCAGTGGAAATCTTAATGCCGAAAGGTATCTTAACATGTTGCAAGAAGAGATTTTCCCATCCCTGCTAAACGAGGAAGGTAACTTCCCAGTTTACTTCCAGCAAGATGGAGCTCCACCTCATTATGGTCTTCACGTGCGTCGGTATTTGGATCAGCAGCAGTTTCCGGATGCTTGGATTGGTCGGCGTGGTCCTGTGGAGTGGCCTCCCAGATCCCCAGATCTCACCCCCCTTGATTTCTATCTTTGGGGGCACTTGAAGGCCATGGTGTATCAGGAAAAGATACGAGACATAAATCATCTAAAGGAACGTATCACCAACGCCATTACAAGCATAACGTCAACTGTGCTAATGCGTGTTCATCAACAGTGGGGAACACGTATTGAAATGTGTTTTCAAAACAATGGCAACCATGTAGAGCATATTATATAAATAAAAATGGTTGTCCATAAAAAAATGTTTATTTTTCCTATGTATGGAAACTTACGGCCACCCTGTATATATATATATATATATATACAGGGTGTTTCATAACATGTGGGACGCACTTTCAGGATGGATTTAGGACCTGAAAACAATGAAAAAAGCTTATATAAACATATGCCCGAAATCACTTTGTTTCCGAGTTACAGCCCGTTTTGTGTTCCATCAATTCTTTCCACAAACTGTTTACAGACACTGCTTGCCGATAATGTTTGTGAGTGTGTACGAGACTTATTTCATGTATGGCCTTGCCGATTGTAATGTTTCGTACACTCTATGACATGTTTCAATATCGTTGAGTGTAGAGCCATCAGTCAGTCAGAAGTGCATCGCGGTGTTTCACTGTTCGTATTCAAACTTCTTACCGTGAATAAGTGCAGTCCACTGAAAAAAAAAACCTTAAAAGGTTTTGTGCTATTCAGTGATAGTGTGCATTTGAAGTGAGAATGGAGGCTTATTCAAACAGAGAAATGGTAGACATGCATCTCATGTATAGACTTGCCGAGTGTAATGCCGCCGCAGCAAGACGTCTGTATGCGGAAACGTTTCCGAATCGCCGTTTGCCAGATAAGAAGACCTTTCAGAGAATAGACGAGCGCCTTGGTGATACAGGATCATTCAACAAGCGAGTTGAATGAGTTGATGGTGGTAGACCAATCAGCGCCAGAACTGTTGAGTTGGAGGAGCGGGTCCTGAATCGGGTGGAAGAACATCCTGGTGTCAGCACCTGAAGGATAGCAGCAGCAGAGGGTGTAAGATACACAACTGTGTGGAGAATTTTATGGGAACAACCGCTTTACCCATATCACATTCAGAGAGTACAAGGCCTTACTGAAGCTGATTTCCCACCACGAGAGGCTTTTTGTACTTGGTTCCTTCAACAGTGTGCTCGCGATCCTCTTTTTCTATCCTCCGTGTTGTTTTCTGATGAGGCTGCCTTCACAAGAAATGGCGTGATAAATTTTCACAACACTCATCACTGGGCCGAAGAGAATCCGCATGCCATCATCCAGTCAAGGCACCAACAACAATTTAGTATCAATGTATGGGCAAGACTTATTGCCGACAACTTAATCGATCCTTTTGTTTTGCCTAGAAGATTAACAGGAGAATCCTATTCCAATTTTTTAAGGAATGATTTAAGCGATTTACTAGATGAAGTTCCTCTTGGTGTCCGACGTCGTATGTGGTTTATGCATGACTGCGCTCCGCCTCATTTTAGTTGAGTAGCCAGAGACTATTTGGATGACCATTTCCCTGATAAATGTATAGGCCGTGGAGGACCCATTGCGTGGTCTTCTCGCTCCCGGGACCTGAATCCACTCGATTTTTACCTGTGGGGTCATCTGAAATTCATCGTTTACGTGACACCCATTGACAACGTTGAAATGCTTCGCCAACGTGTAGAACAAGGATGCCAGAAAATCTGAGCAATACCTTGAATGTTTGAACGTGTCAGGCAGTCTATGATGAGGCGTGTTCAGGTGTGTATTCAAGCGCAAGGCGGTCATTTTGAGCACTTCCTTTGAAGGTAAGGCGGATACTTGCTGGAACACATAACGTGCTGTAACTCGGAAACAAAGCGATTTCGGGCATATATTTATATAAACTTTTTTCATTGTTTTTAGGTCCTGAATATATATAGCAAAAATGTCGCACCATGATTCGATCCTGGTACCATCTCCTAAGTAGGAGTCGCGAGCGCTACCATCACACTACGACGGGGTAAAAGGTAACGGCGACCGAGGAAACACTTAACGCTTTCGCGTCGAGAAGAGTTTTACGATGCTAACTCTCCCGCACTCGAGGTAATGGTAGCATTTAATTCACATCTCTTTTGCAAAGCAATGGGGTCTCATAGATGGAATAACACGCGTGAGCACGTATTTTTTTTTGTAAAACGTCTCTGGACGTGAAAGCGCCGTTTTCTCCCTAGGTCGTTTAAATATGCGACAGGTTGCATTAACTTTTATCCCGTCGTAATGCGATTGTAGCGCTCGCGACTCCTAACCTCATAGTTTTATATGCATGTTAGAATGTAAATATACTTTATTATAATGAATGTATGTGATGGATTGTGTATATGAGAATAATTTATATTTTAAAATTATGTTCTTATGAGTGTGATGGTAATAATGTCGGGTTTTCATTTTTTGAAATAACCTTCGTGTGACGATTACGATTTGACATGTAAAAATTAATTTTTTTTTTTTTTTTTAGTAAAGTGTGTATTTCATTCCTGAAATTTTAGGTTGTGATTTCATTTTAGCTTGAGGCAAAAAGAGACTTTAAGGGTATGTTGAGGATTGGAAACGATTCTAATCACTAATATGAGCGTTATACGGAACGCAACGCGTGTGGTGCTGAAACGTTTTCAATTTAATGATGTCTTCGAACAGTGTTGAAGTTTATTTATATTTTAATTAATAATAAAAGGTTCTAAGATTCTGTCCATATCGGCTGGCAAGCCAATGTCCGTATCTCAGTGGGTAACACAGTTTCCCTATAAGCGAAGTGAAGACACTGAAGTCGGGGTTTCGAATCCCGATGATGCTAGTATTAAAGGGTCATTCAAAAGTCACGTGGTCCTTTTTCGGGTGGTTTTCAAACCCGTCCCCGCCTTGTGGTAATTTGTGGCCAGTGACTTAAACCCTCCTCCAAAATCACGTCGTCTTCTGATGTTACCCCCGTCCCTTCTTAATCTTATGTAAAATGTAAACTGTATTAATTATTTGTTTCTTTAATTGAAAATAATATCTTGACTAAAAAATGTAATTTTGAATGTTCAAAAAATTATTTATTGGAGCATACATATTGGATGCATACATATTAATTGGAGCATACAGTGTAGCGTATTTATATTTCTTCCCAAGGCTGTACTCTGGTCCTCTGGGATTATAGGCGTTCCTGAATTTTCTTTCACTATCCTCAGAGTAGTGTCACAATCACCTATTCTAATATCACTTTTTATTTCTTCAGAAGTTTCTTTTATATATATATATAATATATATATATATTATAAACAGGATATTTTAATGCTTAGTATTGGCAACGTGGTCAAACGTCAAGACCCTCCTTCCCCATGTGGCCCTTGGTGGTCAAATAAGGAACCCCCTAACCCCCTTTAAGGGCCACGTGGTTTTTGAATGGCTCCTAATAATAGGGGAGTTACAGCAATGGGTCCCATTTACTGGTTTGAGCTCTGTGCCAGTTTCTGACCCTCCTGTTATTTACCGACTGGCGAACCACTGCTGTAATAAATTTTTTGAAAGAACCAATGGTTTTCCAATTTCCATTTTCCATTTTAAATCCAAAATTGTGGGGCTTTGATTTTAACACAGGGTTTCCTACAGCTCGTGCATGCATGCGTTCTGGCCATGAATAAAAAATTGAATTAGACATTGCCCCATTGCTCGGTAGAACTTTTAAAACTGGTAGTCGAAATTTTCCCATATTTTGAAGAATTTTTATTGACGTCATAGCGTTGATTAAGACCGTTGAAGCCTTTTACAGTTTTAGATAGAAAAGCAAACAACGTGTAATCTTCGAAATCATACCTCCAGACGCCATCACAGTCATGACTCCAGATTCCTGGGATCTTGGGAGCATTGCTCCAGTAAATTTGACCATGAGAAAAAGTAAATTTGGGTTTGGGTTTTGTTCATCCGCTAGACGTTATGCAATTTTTTTGCGTATACGTTCTTGTACAAACCAATTTTTTTAAATTACAAATTTAGTTATTTTAAGTTTAGTTGGTAATTCCATATTTAACAATTATTTTTATTTTTTGTTAAGCTTCAATGTTTTGATAATTAAAATTTTATTAAAACGTATATTTTTTTAATATAAAATTATCAGGATTGGACTATGTTCCATTGATCTCGGCCAGGTTTGATAAATTGGCCAGATAATTACTTGTGCGGTTTTAAGTAATCCACCATGACTCTAGAATTGAAAAGTTTAGTTAAGTTTAAACTTACTTTTACTTACTTTAACTTACCTACTTTTACTTACTCTTCCTTACTTTTACTAAGTTTAAAGCACTTACTTTTACTTACTTTCATTGTACTATATTTACTTACTTTTACTCACTTTTACCATACTATATTTACTAACTTTTACTTATTTTGTATTTTTTCAGGTAGTCAATAATTAATCAATAATTAATGGATCCTAATATTGATGAAGTTGGAGAGAAAAGTGAGGGTGTTAAAAGGGGTTACTTTTGTGGTCAATGCAAGAACAAATATTCAAAGAAGCAAAACTGGGAGGAACATTTTAATTCCAAAAAAAATATTTGTTACAATACAAGAGGTCCCAGAGTTTGGGCCCACAGCTTAGATATTGCAGTAAAGAAATACCAGGATGAAGTGCAGCAAAGAGATATGGCAAAGCAGTCATTTAGTTTGTTCACAAAATGTGCTAGTGCTAGACCTCAGAAAAATGAACCAACTTCATCAACTGCTAATCTAGAAAATGAAACTTTTTCACTAGATGTTTCACAGACTGAAGAAAGTGCTTCTCCTCCACCTAAGAAACAAAAGGTAAGTGAGGAATCTGCGCATCAGACTAACAAAACTGCTTTAGAGGAATTTGAAAATTCCCAAATCCAGAAGACATTGAATGCAATTTTGCGCCTAACAAAAGAAACTCACCAAGCTGTTGTGGTTAATAAAGAGAGAGTCAAAATATGCCTTCAAGTTCAAGTGTTGCATCCAAATCTAATAAAGCAAAAAGCAACAAATTTGACATTTCCATAGCCCATTTAAGCAAGTGTAAATCAATACAAGAAATCCTGAACAATGATTTGATCAAATCTACATTCAAATTGGTGGAAAAGAAGGATCTAGGGCATGCTGATGATTCATTTTCAGTACCAAGTGATATAATGGAAAACATTGCAAATAGTGACACTAATATGCCTGATGTAGATATAGCTGTTGAGGATGAAGATGATGATAATCAAGAAGATATTGATGATGCTTCTGATGATAAAATGTTTACATTATATTGCATAGCTTGCACAGACCCCAAAGCATGTGCTTCAGACAAACATTCTAACATAAAAGGTTACTTCAATGTTAAAGATTTAACCTATGTATGCAAACAAGGAGAAAATCAAGAGAGATGGCTTAGAAATCTGAAACCCACCTGAAGAGACATTTAATTAAACTTCAGCATCATCAAAGAGCTGCTGTTTATGAAGTGATGAAAACATCTTCTCGGAACACTACTAAACGCATAGAAGACTTATGTGGCAACATCTTATACTACATAATGAAAACAAACACTGCATGGGCTCTATATCCAGTACTTCTAGCTGTATTACATAGGTCAGGTTGTGAGGTTGGAAATTTGAATCATAGCACACATGCGTGCGAGACAATTTGTGAGCTATGAGATAATCAACTTAAAGAACAAACTGTAAAGTGGTTCTTAGAACAAACTTCAGTAACAATAACAGCTGACATTGGAACAATTTTGGGATTAAGCATGCTAGTTGTATTAGTTATGAGTGAAGAAGATAAGACTGTAAAACTTGCTGGGATAAATTTAGTACGCAGCAAATCAGGAGTTTATTTGGCCAATGAAATTTTTGATGTGTTGAAGTCTCCTAATCACTTGAAACTATCTGAAGAAGCAATTAAATCCAAGGTATCTGGAATGGTTGGAGATGGGGCTTTTTGTAAGGACAAAGAGCCATTTAAAAACGAAATGAAAAAGTTGTTTGGAGAAAATTTCAAATTTCGATGGGACTTAATGCATCTTGTGAACAGAGCCCACGTTGATGCATTGAAGAAAATTTGTAAACTAAGTGAGCTTTTAGACTTTATTCAGAATCACACTTCAAATCTGAGATCAGGCCTTGACTATACCAATATGGTTCTTGACAATATCATTGGTTTTAAGAGACCAAAACTCAAATCTGATACTCGCATGGTTAATTACGAATTTGATCAATTTGACAGATTTGTGGAAAATTGTGTTTTTTTTGATCATCCACAAGAGAAAGAAATTAGTGCCAAGTTCTATGTATTGATTTCCTATGTAACAAAGATTATGTTGCAAGTAGCTCAAAAAACCACAGTTAGTGCAGAATTTGTAGAAAATATATTTTATAAAGAAGGAGGGAAAACTGTTATGTTAAGAGTGATGGAAACAATTTCCAAATTAGCTAATGGAGGAAATGCAAATGATGTAGTTTCTGAATTTAAGCACGATACCACAGGGCAGCAAAAGGAACTAACAGCTGAGGATTACATCCTAAATGAAGTTTACAAATACATCAAGAAACGTTCTGATTACTACCAGGTTGCTGAAGTTGCTAGACCATCCAGAACCAGATCTGAAAGTAGTTTTACAAAAGACTCAGTGATAAATTGGCTGACAGAATATATAGAACAGCTGTGGAAAGGAATCACAGAGAGATTAAAGCATTTTGATAAAGATGGATCAACTGCCTGGAGTGAAGCACCAGCTGAAGGGACATTCTCCATTCTTGGTCACATTGTTGAACACAAAGGATCCATTAAGCCATCTCATTTGACTAAGCTGTGCAGAATTGTGAAGGAGGGTCCAGCTCCAGGCACTAGATCTGCTGTAATGATCACACAGAAAGCCATTGATCAGTGGCCAAGCATACATGGCGGTAAATTCACAACAAATGCCTACATGCAAGGTCTAACATCGTCCACTGTTGCTGCTGCAATGAATAAATAAACTTAAGGTGAGTTATAAACTGTACATTATTGTATTATTATGTTTAGCTAAAACAATTTGTAATTGGTATGTCGTCAATTCAAGAGTTTACTATCATTAACCTATCTAGTGGTGTAAGGGGAAAAAAAGTAAATTCAGAGCTGTGCTCCAGTAAATTTTTCAAATCTGGTCATGATCACAGTTGGGAATCTCGTATAGGGAGTGATATCTAGACTATGTTTTTACTTATTGTAAAGTTATTTTTATGGTAAAAAATAGTTTCGGAAATAATAATGTTTAATTTTGTTTGTTTATTTAGTGTAAAGAGTGTATAGACTATATTCAAATAAGTAAGCCAAAAGGGATAGAATGAATTGACCTATCTGCACGAAAATTTTGATTACTCCAATTTTGTGTAAAGCTTTTGAGTCATTGTAAGACATTCATAGGCCTAATAAAGATTTGAAAGCTCTCCAAATCATCATGAAGCATTTAGTGACTGTATTTCTTGTTTGAAAGTAGGTTCAAGACCTTTTTTCCAGTTGTTTAAGGCAGTTTCAGCCTAGTTCAGCCCAATTCCACACAGTAATTTCCTTTGAGAGGATGAGATCCCTTTTTTAATGTTTATATTACGTTATGAACCTAAGAAATAGTAATACACACATTTATATATTTTTTATTTGTATAAATAACTAGTTTACGATATATCTCCCTGGGGGGCTGGTGCCCCAGTTAAAACTCTGCAAAGATTTAAACTTTGTTTTTTCTTCCCTAGACTATTTTTCGAGAAACGAAGGGCAATCAGTTGAAAATGAGTCGCGTGATTTTATTGAAAACTGACGCAAAGTAGAAAAGTATCGTCATTTTCAAGTTGCAAAAGTACCGAATATTTTATTTTGAGGAGTTATCCGTTTTCCCTCTTTTCACAACCAAAGAACGGTTATGGTATACCTCAGATTGTTTTAATTAAAGCTTAAAGGCAAAATGTGCGATTGATGAATTGTTGTAGGTCTGTAACGTATATTAAAATTATGCCGTCTACTACTTTTAACTCTACTTTAACTTTTATATCTGTGGCATAATATGTACAGTAATTAAATTAGTGTAATTTAATTAGCCTTGGACAGTAGTTTAATTATTTAAAGTCATACTGTATTTACATTTTAATTATGTCCCAAACTATTTTTAAAGCTGCAATTTGCCCGCGAGAGAGTATTTTAGTTAAAATTTTAGTCACGTTTTTGCACTATAAGAAAAAGAAATGAAAACGAACAAATTCCATTTTGGCTGAATAGAGTATCTGAGAAGAAAATTTGTTAAGAATTTAGCTTTTATTCGACAGCATTTAGGCGCAAATAATTTATTGAAGAAGAAAGTAATTAAATTAAGGCCAAAATGGAACTCCATTTCGATTCCTTTAAAAGATTTTTAATTCGATTTAATTTTTTTTAATTAATAGGAATTTTACGAAACAAATTATATTTAAAAAATCACACGGAATATTAGATATTAAAGAGTGTGTGTGTGTGTGTGTGTGTGTGTAGGTTCTATATGACACCTTTCCAGCATGGTGTAATTCTAAACCAATTTTTGAAATTATAACAAACGTTGAAAAAAGTCATTCCTTTTATAATATTGCAGTTTTTTTTTTAAAATTTGCGTTTTTAAAATGTCAATAGTCTGCTTTTTATGTATTTATATAGTACACATATAAAAATATAACGTTCATATACTAACGTTCAATGTCATGTTTCACTAATATATTGTCGTGATATAAATAAATAATATATATATATATATATATATATATATATATATATATATATATATATATATATATATATATATATATATATAAACACCTTATTAACTTTGGTTTTGCTTCCGCCCAAATTGTTCATTCTGACGAAGTTCAAGTTTGTCACTCCACCTTAGACCTACAGTTTAACATGGAATCCGAACCACGCCCCACCAGCAGCACAGCCTCTTAACCACTTGGCTACCCAGGCTACCCATTTATCTACCAACCAATTTTTTGTATTGTGTGGAAGGATGAACAGCTGGGTTTTGCTGCGCGCCGCCTGCCTTCACCGGATCTCGATCCCGGGGCCGGTAGATTCGTAGTCAGCCATGCTAACCACTACACCACCGAGGCGCATATATATATATATATATATATATATATATATATGGGATGAATTTCACAATTAGACACGTGAAATGAATGAATGATGCAAATCCACGAGGAAAAAGAAAAAATTATTCGAAGGCCTTTCGTGTATTCAGCAGTAAACCTCGTCAGAGAATGACGTCATTCCCCGACGAGATGCACTGTTGAATACACGGAAGGCCTTGGAATAATTTTCTCTTTTTCCTTGTGGATTTGCATCATATATATAAAGGTTACTAACGCTAAAGTTCCTTGCTTCTTGATTAGTTAAGAAATATATGTGGCGAAATTGCTTCTTTGGGAATACAGTCCTTCAATACTGGAAATGAAATGGAAATATAAATAAAGTAGGAAGTTGAAAATGAGAAGGAACTTATAGAGTACGAGTGAAATGAAGGTAAAATTGAAATAAAATTAGATAGAATTAAACAAAGCACCGCGGTTGGTAATCTGAAACTCCATGGATTCGAGTCTCGACTCGGCCTTCAGACTTCAGCGATCAAGGTCTATTTTTTGGTGCCGTAATGTACCCATGTAAATCTGTAGGTCCCCTCCGTCATATAACTTTGGATGTTACGAAGGAGAAAGGAGGTTAAAAAGCCCCAAACAGTATTATTATTATTATATTTCCATTAAAGTGGAAGTTACAAAACAGGTTTAAAAGCTTCAGAATAGTGTATTTATTGAAATTTTAAAATGTACAACCATTGCACAAAGTGGAATACTCCTTTCTACAGGATGTTCCATAAGTCCCTTTACCCTATCTTAGTAGGAAAAAATTCAGAGATAAAGGGACTTACGGGACACCCTGTAGAGTGAACGAGGCCTCTCTCAGAAAGTTTAAATAAGATTAATGCACCTTCTTCACTAATAAATAAGAAGCCTTTGAAAATGCAACGAGTTTGAGCTTGCTTTTGAACTTGTATAATTTTGTTCAGATTTTTGTTAAGTATTTGTTTCAAGGTAATCCTAACAAGTAAGTGTTTATAAATTATTTTACGACTTAGCCACGAAAGGAATATTACAAAAAATATTTTTTACAAAATCAAAACTCTTCAAAATAATTTATAATTGATTACAAAGTAAGGACGACGACCTCGGCTCTTTTATGACTGGATTGTGAACGCGCGTTCTTCCTAGAGACGCTATTTCCCCCTTACCAGTGGTGGGCACCGTTAACCAAAAAGTTAACTTCGATAACGATAATCCGTTAACCCGAATTTTTAACTCCGATAACGATAATCCGATAATTTTACTACAAAGTTAACGTAAGTTAACGATAATCCGTTAACGATAACTATTTCTTTACTAACATTTAAAAAAAATCGAGGAAAAAAGCTTTAAAACCCATAGAAAATGTTTATTTATGCAAAATCCAACAATAAATAGGTATTTAACTGTATTTTTATCAAGTTTTGCAACTTTTTTGTTTTGGAAAGGCTTCTGGTCAGACTGAGACTCAGAAGTGCCTGAGACAGAGGCGATCTCAATGTCGAGAACTTCTTCTTGGTGCTCCATGGTTGAAGTTTAAAAGTTGTAGATAATGCTTGGTAAGAGAGAACTGAACGCTGTCTAGTTGACAATAATACAGAAGAACCTAAAAAAAGTGAAATATCATCGTATAAAATATGTAACTAAACTAATAAAATATTAATTCAAACAAAATAGCAAAATTAATTCAAAATAATATTATTATAATATATAATATATAATATTACGTTATATAAAGTATTTTATTTTACTTAACCTTTTTCTGTGAATTTTCAATAGAAGTAATTTTTCTCTATGTAATTATTTTATCTATAAAATATTTTATCTATGAATTATTTAGTCTATAAAATAAAAATACTTTGTCCATGAATTATTTTGTCTATAAAATATTTTGTCTATGTAATATACGCAATTGTTATTTAATTCGACGACAATATTACAATCAGTGAATAAAAACTGTTATTCAAATTTTACATATTATATATACTTTTTTAGAGATTTACTAACGCAGTGTAAAAATACTTATTCATTAGTCATTACTATAAATTAATTTTTCTCAACCGTACATTTTACCATACGTATCTCCATACGTATTAATAATATATAATATTATAGGACTTTTACTAACGTTAAAAGAACCTTCTTACCTTCAATAAAAAGCGCACAACCTCCCCTTGCGAGATCTGGAAGCAGACTGAAGTTATGGCGGTTTGAATTCATTCGCGGAGCGGTGATCTTCCGTGAATGACTCCTCGCAGTTAACGTGTTAACGGACTTTAACAGACTAAATATCGAGTTATCGGAAGTTAACTGGTCCGATAACGATAAATGGAAATTAACTTCCGTTAATAGTCCGTTAAAAAAAGTTAACTTCGTTAATTAACTGTTATCGGATTAACGCTTTAGTGCCCAACACTGCCCCTTACCCATTCCCCTCACTTCCTCACTTTTGTAGATACACGATAAACGGAGAAATAATATAATATAATAATCTAAAATATAGTATTATAATAAAACAGTGATTTTTTTAAACGTGGCACTTCAAATTTTTTTGTTTTTTATTAACTGAAATAAAAGCATGAGATTTTTACTGTATCTTCTCTGCACATGGGAAATTAATACCCTAGTCCTAGTGTAAAACGAACTACAACGATAAAAGTTAAAACATCCTATCATATACAGGGTAGGAGAAAAGTCTTTAAGGATTTTATACATACAACTATTTAGTTAACAGCATTATACAGATAAGTGTTCAAGTGATGAAACAAATCAAGCAAAAAGTGTATAAGGATTTTATTCATACAAATATTTTGTTAAATTGTAATTTAATCCGCTATGACATATTTGTGGCTTCTCTCTGTGAAACTTTTCATTGTTCTTCTGAACATATCAGTGTGATCTTTTTCAGTTCTTCATCTATTCCGCGGCCAAGGGCAGTCACATTTAGATAGATGAAACCAGGAGTGTAGCATTTGTCTCGCAAATAAGCCCAAAGCCAGAAATCACATAGGGTTTTAAATCAGGTGATTTGGCTGGCTACTCGATGGGACCTCGCCGCCCAAGCCATCTTCCTTCAAGGTTCGTATCCAGAATCTCACAGGCAGCTGCAGAGTAATGTGGCGGCGCGCGCTCCATCATGTTCATAAAGCCAATTCCTGCCAACGCTATTAGTAAACTGTGGAAAAACTTTCTCTCTCCGTACCTGGCAATAGCGTTTTCCATCTATCGTATCTCACGATGTCAAAGGAAACGAGTCCTAAATAACTAATGCACGCCTAAACTGTTAGTGAAGCCATTTTAACGGGTTTACCCAATCGTATTTTGGACTGAATTGTGTGTTTGTTTCCTTTACTCGTTAAACCGAAGACATGTTCATCGGAAAATTTGATCTTTCGAAGGAAATCTGAATCACTGTTGCACTTTTGTTTCATTGTTTCAGCAAACTGCAGCCTTGTATCAGAATCATCGTCGTATATGAGCTGAGAGTAAATGGGTTTGTAAGCGTGGTATCCCTGTGATTTCAATATTTTTGCTACTGAAAATTTGGAAATACCCAATTACTCTGCGACTTTTCTCGTTGAAGTTGTTGGATCGACTTAAAAACTGGCGAGGATATTTTCTTTGTCATTGGCTCCTGTCGCAGTTACTGGCCTTTCGCTTCTTGGACAATCTTTTACCCTGTTTCCAAAAGTTTGAGCTTCTAGTATCGAAGAGTGGTTGCATTTGGTGGTGGTTTATTATATTTTTGTTGAAATAAACTCAAACTTTCTTCACAGTTATTATAAGAAATAGCCCACGATACAAGATAGTTTTCTTCAGTGTTGTATTCCATCCTAGCTGACTGGGGCTAGGGCCTAGGGCCTAGGGCCTTCCTGTTCTAGCCTAGGATCATTCGTCAGCCAGACTCTGTACTGAACGGACGCATTCCTGAGCTCTCTGATATTGCATCTACTTTTGTATATTGCTGAGAATTTTGCTTTTGGATAGTTTTGAATTTTATATACTTGCGTTTAAATTCACGTTGTTATAGTTAAGTAATTGAATATTAGTGGTTTTTAGCGATTTAGAAGTTTTCATAGCGTGCCGGCTTAATTTAACTTATACCTGTGACGGTTTAAACTAATTTTTAACTCCGCGATGCCGTCGCAGAAAGCGTCGTGTGTTAGGTGTAGGGTAAACCGGTGGTATTCGGAATTTAAGGATTATAACGGCGGTCCTATGGCGATTACCGATAGATCAGTTTGTTTCTTTTGCGAGTTCATGGAGGAAATAGTTGACATAAAACGCAGTGGAGATGAGGTAGCGGAAAGACTTGCAACGCTTGATGAGGGCAGGGGTAGGGCTACGGTTGACGGAAGCCGAACCAATACTAACGTTGAAGACGTTAGTAATTTGAAGGGTGAGGTGCGTAACCTAGTTTCTAGTTTAGGTAGCTTGTCGGGAAGGTTAGATAGAGTTGAGGAAGAGGTTAAGGTTAGTCCGAAAGTAGTAGATGGGGAGGGATTTAGAGAAGTTAAGGGTGGAGCTAGGCCGCGTACGTTAGGTGATAGGAGTCCCCCCCCTATCGAGGTTTCGAACCCTTTCGCCCATTTGGAAAGGGACGTGAATGAGGGGGAAATTATTTTAATTGGGGACTCTTTAGTGCGCCACATGGACAAAGAGTTCGTTGAACGGCATCCAACCAAGAGGAGGAGGGTCTGTCTCCCAGGGGCCAGGGTTGACAGAGTTAGAGACGAAGTGGATAGGATTGACGTTGCCTCCCGTCACTCAATGTTGGTGACGATGGTAGGAGGCAACGACTCGTATAGGCCCGATACGAGAGTGCCTGACCTTTTGGAGAGATATAGGGGGTTAATTAGGTCCCTGAAGGCGAGGTTCAGATATGTCTTTAGTTCTAGGTATTACCCCTAGGCACGGGTTGGGTCTTAGGATTACGTCAAAAACAATATTTTTTGAATAATAAATTAGAAGAGATTTGTGCTGAGGAAAATGTACCCTTCATAAAGCTGTGGTCCGAATTCAGTGATCCTAGCCTTTTTATAAAAGATGGGGTGCATTTTAATGAAATAGGTAATGCTAGGCTAGGTAGGTTAATAGACGAAAACGTGCGAAAGCTGTATAGGTCGAAGCCTTCTTTAAACGTTGTGGGTCCGGGGAACGCGGGCCCGACGTGATAAATAGTTTAAAACGCGGGCCCTTGGTAAAAAATAACTTAAACGTCTTTTATTGTAACGCGCGTAGTATTAGAAATAAACTAAATGAATTTAAGGCGATAATTTATTCCGGCAACTACGATATAGTTGCTATCACTGAAACTTGGTTAAATACCGTGACTCGGGACTTATTGGGGGAACTTGATATACCGGGTTTTAAACTCTTTACTAATGATAGGTTACATAGGTTTGGTGGAGGCGTTTTGCTGTACATTCGTAATTCCCTTAGGGCTATCGAGGTTAAGTTAGATTTTCCGGCAGCAATTAATGCGATATGTGTTGAAGTTAGAGCGCGTAGTATTAGTTTTAATTTTGTTGTTGTTTATAGACCTCCCGTTCAACCCCTCGATATAGATACTAGATTTTACTCACTTCTTGGTAATTTTATTGACAATCGGAATAGTATAATTGTCGGAGACTTTAACTGCCCTAATGTTAATTATGAGAATTTTACTGGTAATGAGGAGGGTTTGAGATTGGTTGAGTTTATGGAAGATAACTTTTTACAACAGATAGTTACCGAACCAACGCGCGGTGACAATATTTTAGATTTGGTGATGACGAACGGTGAGAATATAGTCGAAGGTTTAGAAGTAGGCGAGAGTTTAGGATGTAGTGATCATCAAATTCTTAGGTTTAAGTTAGCTATAAAAAACACTCAGGATAGTAACGTAATAGAAGTCCCTGATTTTCGTAGGGCTAATTTTAATAGTTTTTCGGATAGGATGAGAGTAGTGGACTGGGATAACTTATTTATGGGTAATGACACAAATTTGCGTTGGGTGGCGTTTAAAGAAAGTTTTAGGAATATTGAAAGGGAGTTTATTCCTCGTAGGCTCAAGCGCGCTAGAAATCATGGTAGGCCGAAGTGGTGGACTAGGGAAATAGGCGAGTTCATAAACGAGCGTAATAGAGCGTATAGACTTAATAAGCGCAATGGCACGGCAGCTAACTTTAATAGATATATCGAGCTTAGACGTCAGGTTAAAAGATCAGTTAGGAATGCCAAGCGTAATTTAGATACTTATAGCTGCGGATAGTAAACATAATCCAAAAAAGTTTTTTGAATACGTTAATAATCGTAAGCCGGTAAAATATAACATAGGCCCTCTAGTGGATGTTAATGGCGCTTTGGCTTCTGACGCTCAGGCGATGGCGGGTATTTTCAATAACTTTTTTGCGACAGATTTTACCGTAGAAGACGTAAATAATGCCCCCGACGTGGACGATATCGTTCCATTTAGTAGCGAGACTATTTTGGATGAAATAACTGTTTACGAGGCTGAGGTTGCGCATTATATCGATAGGCTAAAAGTTAGCAAGGCTCCAGGCCCTGACGCTTTTTATTCCAGACATTTGAAAGATTTGAAAGACGTTATCGTAGGCCCCTTAACGAAGATTTTTAATCAGTCACTCGAAACGTGGATTATTCCTGAAGACTTCAAATTAGCTAACGTCACGCCTATTTTTAAAAAAGGCGACCGCACAGTAGCTAGCAATTATAGGCCCATTAGCTTAACGTCAATTGTCGGTAAACTTTTGGAATCCGTAGTTAGGGATCGTATCATCGATCACTTAGAAAGTAGAGATTCGATTAATAGTAGTCAGCATGGGTTTCGACGCCATAGGTCTTTTAACTAATTTGTTAGAATTTTATAACGAAATAGTGCGCGAATACGATAGGCATAGAGCAGCTGACGTTATTTATTTAGATTTTAAAAAGGCGTTCGATACAGTTCCTCGTAGGAGACTAATTGCGAAGGTCAAAGCGCACGGTGTACGCGGTCAGGTAGCTAACTGGTTAGAAGAAGGGCTTCGTGCTAGGAGGCAGAGGGTCGTAGTTAATGGGAGTGAATCGGGGTGGTTAGATGTAGGTAACGGTGTCCCACAGGGTTCAGTGTTAGGCCCATTGCTATTCGTAATTTACATTAACGACATAGATGTAGGATTGACTAGTAACGTGTCAAAATTCGCGGACGATACTAAAATAGGCGGTAAGGTTGTTAACGAGGACGATAGTAATAGGCTCCAAGACGATGTAAATAGGATTATGGAGTGGACAGATAAGTGGCAGATGCAATTTAACGTAGACAAATGTAAACTTTTGCATATAGGTTCTCGCAACAATAATTACACGTACACGATGGATGATAGGGAGTTAGTGAGCGTTGACGAGGAAGTAGATTTAGGCGTACGCGTATCTAAGGATTTAAAGGTTAGGAACCAGTGCCTGGAGTCTTGCGCAAAAGCTAATAGGATGTTAGGCTTCATAGGGCGTAATTTCGAATTTAAATCTAAGGATATTATATTGCTCATTTACAAGTCCCTAGTCAGGCCTCATTTAGAATATGCAGTTCAGTTTTGGTGCCCGTGCTTGCGTGAGGATATTGATAGGTTAGAAAGGGTTCAACGTCGTGCCACGAAACTAATTCCGTCATTGCGCAACAAGCCTTATGAAGATAGGACTAAAGAGTTAGACCTGTATTCACTCGAAACTAGGAGATTAAGGTGGGGAGCTTATTGAAGTTTTCAAAATCGTTAATAACATCGATAATGTAAATTTTGACAAATTGTTCACTTTCGATAATAGTAATACTCGTAATAACGGATTTAAGTTGCGTGGCAGACGTTTCATTACTAATATCGCTAAAAACTTCTTTACGTTTAAAGTAATTGATAAATGGAATAATCTTCCCGCGCCCGTCGTGAACTTTACCAGCGTTAATGTGTTTAAGAACCGTCTTAACAGACATTTTAAAAATATTAACGTTGTTTAAAATAAAAAAAAACAATTAGTAACAGGAGCTCTGGTGGTGGTCGAGGATGAGTTTGTTGACGATGAATGCCAGCTTGTGACATGCCAGCGTGTGATGCCAGCAATAAAATTATTTAAAAAAAAAAAAATATTAGACTAACACGAACGTAGATGTAGCTCGTATCGTAAACTAACCCACTTTTTGTTTAACTTTACCTACTTTTTTTTTTTTTCTTATCTCCTTACTTTGCATGTTTGCATGGTATGACAGTGGGTTAAGACTGTTTGCATGGTTTGTAAGCGTTCTTATTTTACTTCTTTTCCTCTTTCACCCCTCTCCTATTTTCTCCGACTATTTTTCTGACTCGTCGGCAGTGGCCGGCGGATGATGATGGGGAGTCTTTTTTCTCTTTTTCTGAATGAATGTTAACCCACGAGTGATAGGTGTTCCTCCTTACTTAACCCCTTCTTTTCTCTTCTCTTCTCTTAACCCTCTACTCTTTCCTTTCTCTCTGGCTAACCTTAGAGTGGATCTTAGGGTCTTTGTTAGCCTTAGCTTCTGTAGATCTGTAGATTCCTGGCCTTGTATAGTTGCTTTGAAAAGTATCGCATACACTGCAGTGATATCATTGGAATTTATTTATTTATTAACAAATTATTTATTTGTATGTATAAAATCCTTAAAAACTTTTCTCCCACTCATAACGCTTTCGCTTCCAGAGGCATTTTACGCGTCAACCCTCCCGCATTCGAGGTAATGACCAGTATTTAACTCAAATTATTTGGGCTAAGGTGGAGTGACAAGCTTGACCTTCGTCAGAATGAAAAATTCGGGGGGAAGCAAAACCAAGGTTAACCCTCGGGGGTACCATAAATTAAGTATCATACACGAACACGCACGACTTTTCATGATGAAAACGTCGCCTCCACAGAGATGAACTGACCGCTTCTTGAGTAGAAGGTAAGGGCGCTAGCCACTACATAGTAAAATGCCTTTGAACCCGAAAGAATTATGCGTTTCCTCGGATGTTTAAATATGTGACAGGTTGTGCTAACTTTCATCCCGTCGTAGCGTAATGGATATTCGGCCTCACTTTCTACTGAAGAAGTGGTGAGTTCGAGCCCTGGAATAGAAACCATAACTCTCTTTATCTCTTTACAAATGCAGCTGCGGAGATAAAAAAGGATCTTTTTGCTCTGCAGAAACGTTGTTCTTCGTTTCACTAAAGGTACAATACATTTCGTTGTTTAATTTCTTAAAATAAAAAGTATAACAACAAATGTTCTGCTTTAGCGTATATATATATATATATATATATATATATATATATATATATATATATATATATATATATATAGGTCGGTACGCCGGCTGGACGGAAAAAACTGCGCCGATCTTTTAATAACATTAAGACAACGACGGCGACGACTTCGTTTGGGGGTTGGGGAAAGAAGCATGAAGGTCGATGACCAAGTGTTTTTCTTCTTCATTGTTGGTGTCGTCGTCTTCGTAACCTAAATGCGGAAAATACACACACACACACACACACATATATATATATATATATATATATACACAGGGCGTCCCAAAAAAATGTATACACACTTTAAATACTTATAAAGGCAGTGTTTATTAAAATACATTTCATTTTCAAAATGTAATAGAATCTACAGACATTATTTAATTGTTTTGTCAACGCCTGTTTTCAAACTGACGTCCGTTCTGGTCCAGGCACTGCTGATAACGCGAAGCAATGGAATCGCAAACATCACGAAACATTTCGTTTGGTATTTGTGTGCATTCTCGTTCAATGGCTGCTCTCAATTCAGCGACTGTTGCAGGTTTTATAGCGTAGACTTTGTCTTTTAAGTATCCCCATAAAAAAAGTCTAGTGGTGTGAGGTCTGGTGAACGCGGAGGGTATTCTACGAAACCCCTTCGTCCAATCCACATCCACATCGTGCCAAGTACCACTCGCAATACTCCACTCTTCGGTCCGGATCATCTTCATTAATAGCATGGACTAATCTTGGAATGTAACTTTTCCATTGACAGCGCTTCAAAATGCGTTGGACAGACGATTCTGAAATTCCTACCTCACGACTCGCTTGCCGCACAGATTTTCTTGGACTTTGGTGATACGTTTCCAGTACTCTTTCTTGCTTTGTGGGGCTTGTCGATGTCCGTGGTCTTCCGGAACGCTTATTGTGGACATTCTGAACAGTTCCATCGGCTTCAAACTTATCTCTAATTCGAGTGATGGTAAGTCGCGTTGGTGGATATGTTTGAAACTCCCTCCTAAACTGTCTTTGCACTTCAACTGCGTTTTCACACTTCCAGTAGCATTTTAGAATGAATTTCCTTTGTTCAAAGCTTAGTCTGACTGCCATTATTAATTCTAATGGGTTTAACTTGGAAAGAAAGAAACATCAATTGAGCTATCAGCTGTTAAAGTGTGTATACATTTTTTTGGGACGCCCTGTATATATATATATATATATATATATATATATATATATATATATATATATATATATATATATATATATACATATACACACACACACACACACACAGTGCGTTCGAAAGGTCTCTCCGCAGTGCTATGTTAAACGCATAGGAAATTGAAAAACTACAATGTTTTCATTGAACCATGATTTAGTGATTTTATTACATAACCTTTTGATTTTACAGCATGTGTTGAAAGTGTTTTCCACCATTTTGCAGGCACAGAGCAACTCGTCTACAGTTGTTGTCAAACACTTTTTTTTTGTTGATATTAACGCACTGTGTGTATATATATATAATTTAAATACTAAATACAATACACTAAAGAAAAGTCCAAGCACATATTTACCTATCCTAAAGGTTAAAATATATTTATATTTCAGTAATTCTGGAACATTATACGAAATATTTATACTATGCCTATGTATACACAAACTCTCTACTTCTACGTATTGATCGTAAGAAAATATATATATATATATATATATATATATATATATATATATATATATATTATATATATATATATATATATATATATATAGACACACACACACACACACTGTGTATATATAACTCTTTATTATGTAACAAAAAGAGTGAGGGAGTGATGGGGAAATAATGTTTTTTTATACTTTTTTGTAAAAAAGGACGTCTTTAGAAGGAAACAACTTATTCAGTTGTGAATTATGAGATGACGAAAGCGTTAAGTAGGTTATTTTCCAACCAACTACAAATTATTTTCCAAGTCTAAAATTTTCTGCAAGAATTTTTCTTCGACAAAATTTTGTTGCCAACTGTAAACAGATGTGTCAATTTATTATTATTATTATTATTATTATTATTATTATTATGATACTTCAGTTCGTCAGATTTTTATTAGATTGTTAGTAAGCTCAAATTTCGCAGTAATGAGATTCTTTTTCCAGTTTTATTGACGCTTTTATAGAAATTTTCGTAGCTGATGGTAATGATATCAAATTTTATGCTCCAGAATGGTGTTTTCTGTTGAAGAATTTTTCTCTATATTGAATTCTGTTTGAGTATGTATTAACGCATGTATTTGCCGTGAAATATCATATTATAAAAAAGCAACTGAATGGATACATACTCTTTCCCTATCAATACTACTACTACTAATAATAATAATACTAATAATAATAAAAATAATGATGATATCTTGTGTTTTTTAAAAACCTTCGTAACATCAAACGTCATTTGACGCAGGGGGCCTACAGCTTGTCGTCGGGTTCGAGCCTCACCAAGGGAGACATCTAAAGTGCTGAATCTGAAGTCCGAGCCGAGACTCGAACCCAGGGAGGACCTTCAGCTTACCAACTCATTCTTTCCCGATGAGCAACTTTTGAAGAGAATGATACGCCTACGGACCAATTACGTCATTAATCTTCAACTACTGACCAGCAAAACGAGTGGACAAAGTATCGAACTTTGAGTGTTTTTAAGGCTTTATATTTAGTTTCGTAATTAGAGATTTGTCTTGGTTTTGAAATATGTGTTAGTTAAAGGTCTTATCTTTTACGGAATTTATCATTTTAATTTCTTAATTTTAAATGTACCAACGGTGGTTTTGGCGTTTTAAATATTCTTAGTTTTCGCGTCAAAGCCTGTAAATTTCAGTTTGTAGATAGGTTTTATGCTATGTCGTTTGGATTAGCAATGGGGAATCTTCTGTCCCCTGTGTTAATTAATTTACAGTATATATGAAATTTTTTTAAACCAGAATTTTGCCCTCTATTGTAAACCTCAACATGGTTTGGTACCGGCGCATAGATGATGTCTCTGGCTGATAATTTGGATGTTGATGAATTTCTTGATAAGTTTAATTAATAATTTAGTTCTGTCTATAAAATTTACTGTACGATCAAAGAAATCAATCCCAAAGCTTCTCAGAAGTTGTTGGGTGGCATTTGCACGGTGGCATAGGGCACTGTCGTGAATATGAACCATTTCCGAGGAGTTTATTATATTTTGTAGAGCCAAAAAAAAATGGAATGACTTTCTGTAAGAACAGTCTGCGATAATATGCAGCATCCCATTAAGTGCCTTCTTCTTTGATCATCCACACCATTTTGACAGCAGTGAAATGAATATCCCAATGCAATGAAGTTTTTTGCAAAGCTGTTGATAATGCTCATAGTCTTCAATATCTTCTAAAGAAATTGATCATATTCTCTCATTTTGATAATTTGGCTGACGGACAGTATGGTTAATAGTGATGAAAGCCGGTATTGAAAAACCGGTATTTATACCGGTATTGGACACGATACCAATATCGTGATTATCGATACCGGATTTTCAGTATTGAAGAACTGCCTGTTGTCGTTATTGTGTGAGCAATCAACAAATGTCAAGTTAACAAAGATTTGTTTTTTGCAGGATTTTGTGGCCAATGTGAGTAGAAATAATGATTTATCTTCATACATAACTTACACATGCAGTATATCTTTGAGGGGCGTCATTAGTGTATGTCACAATTTATCATTTATTATAATATTATGTTATTGACGTTATATGATGTGTCCGTTTTTCTGAACAGGGAAACTATCATTCAGAACTCTCGCCTTAAACATTTGAAATCGTATAAATACGTATTGAAACGTTCAAAGACGTTTTTACACGATTCCAAAACCTTGCGTTGCTTTTCTAGATTCGTTATTGAGTTCATTCACATTTCGAATTTCGTACTAGACGCCGCTTGCAGTGGTTGATTGATGCGCATATTTCACAAGTTAAATTTTGTAATTTTGTTACGTGCGCATTGCAGTCTTGTGATGTGGGAATAAGCTATTTCTTACTTTAAATAATCTACCCCTTCGAATCTATTACAAGAATGTCAAAAAAATCAATCGTGTGGAATTATTTTATTAAGAAAAATAAAGACGAAGCTGAATGTTCAAAGTGTGAAAAAGTTATAAAGTGCAGTGGGGGCTCAACTAGTGGATTATCCGTTCAGTTGAAAACAATTCATAATATAAATGTTGCTGAAATCAAGATAGGTGAAAATCAACAACATAAAAAACAAAAAACTTTGGATACATTTATTAACAAAAAATATATTGAAGAAGAAATTGGAAAACTTGCGTGTGTTGATGGATTTAGCTTCCGCTCTATTGCCACAAGTGAATTAATTCAAGAGAGTTTAGCTAAAAATAAATATGATAAGCCTCATCCAACTTCACATTCAGGTGTCAAACATATGGTAGTTAGATTTCATGAAAGAAATCTAACTAAATTATTCTCTGCATAAAACCGGTATCAGTAAAATAATTGTTCAAATACCGGTATTAAAAATTGTCGGTATTATTTCATCCCTAGACTACGGTACCAAGAATTCATCACTTGGTGCCAGGCGCATGATATCATTTTCATCCTACAAAAGCAAATAATCGCCAAATCGTGGAGTGAAGTACAAAATAAACTCAGTTTTATATCTGATGCGATCGAAATGAGAGCAGCGATTTATCTTTTATTCTCGAGTTCGCTATTGCTGAACTGAGTAACATTCGACTTTGAGATCAGAAGTCTTGCTCAAAATCAACCCAGTAATAGTTAAGTTACGGAATAAGATATTTAAAAAGACGTGTAGCGGGAATTTTAAATAATAATATCTTAGAGTGCATGGGAAGAATGAAATGTTATAAGGAAAACCTAAATGAAAAAAAATTAAAATAATTAAGAGATTAATTACATTGGATAAGAAATAAATTATTTGATAATTTAATTGGGAAATGGTTTTCCAATATGAATATTGGTTATTGACTTTGGTTTTAGTATTAATTGGTTTTAGTATTAATAACAGTGTGTGAGTGTAAAGGTTTTGAAACTTACTTGTGAGCATGACCGGAGATTCTTGGTAGACATGAAGGCTGTAATAATGTTAGGAGATTTATTAAGAGGCATTTCCCTTTACGATAAACACATCGAATGAGGTAGCGAAATACGAGGGGCGGTCAGAAAATAAGTTTACACGGCGTATAATTTCGTAATTAAAGGACCTACATTGATTATGCTTGTATCAGGTGAATTCGTTAATCATTGTTGGCAACACTGCACGTTGATTCGACTGCCATCTACCGTACATTGGTTATATGAGTCAGTTGAACATGGCGGCTCGACTGGAACACTGCCCTGTCATTTCTGCAACGATATTCCGAGTCTGTCAGTGGTCAAGAATTTCTTGAGAGCATTGTCACAGGAGACGAGGCATGGGTTCATCACCGTACTCCGGAAACAAGACGTGCCAGCATGGAATGGAAACACCCTGGGTCCCCGCGACCAAAGAAGTTCAAGATTGTGAGGTCCGCGGGCAAAGTGATGGTTACCGTGTTTTGGGACCACAAAGGCGTTTTGCTCGCAGACTTCAGGCAAAGAGGCACAACAATCAATGCAGCTGCATATTGTTCAACACTGGAATGTTTACGAGCGCCCATTAAACGTAAACGTCCTGGACTGCTCCGTAAGGCAGGGCACTGTTCCAGTCGAGCCTCCATGTTCAACTGACTCATATAACCAATGTACGGTAGATGGCAGCTGAATCGACGTGCAGTGTTCCCAACAATGATTAACGAATTCACCTGATACAAACAAATCAACGTAGGTCCTTTAGTTACGAAATTATACGCCGTGTAAACTTATTTCCTGATCGCCCTTCGTATTATAGGCTACTCCAGCCGCCAGTTCCATCTGAGAACTAATGAACATCAAAGTATCTCTACCAAGATTTCCTACCCACTTATAAACCTTCCAAACCAGCAAGCAGAGACACTTGCATTTCTGTCAACCGCCCTCTTAACCCATCTTTTCCAACAAGTGACTGGTTTCCACGTAATCGAATAATTATGCATCCACATCCATCTCATTCCCCGTAACCATCGTAAAGCGAAATGCCTCTTAATGAATCTCAACACTTTTACAGCTTACATTTCCATCAAGTATCTACGTTAATTTTTACAAATAAGTTCAAACTTATGAAACTTTAAACTTTCTCTATAAATTTAGCAACAAAACAACTATTCTTTCTTCGATATAAAATTATATTTAAAAAACTGCATAGCAATGGAATCTTCTTTAAGCGCTACTCTGGCCAATATTTTCTTCCGCCACAATGAAGAAAATTGGTTGACAAATTGCCCCACCCACTACTGACCCTACTTATACAAACGTTAAATGGACGACACTCTCCTATTATTCAATAACAAAGAACAAAATCTTTCTTTGTAGACCAAACCGAACGACATTATAATGTAAAATTTATAACAATATTTATAACACAAAAAATGTTTTAGTGTTACCATTCAGAGAAAATTTCCTTGATCTGCCGAATCTGCTGAGGACTTTTAACGTAAATATTGCGTTCAAAAATTTAGATGTAATTAAGAATTCATTGATTAAGAACTCCCCGTTAAGTGAACATGGTTGTGTATATAAAATCCCTTGCACAATATGTAATAAATTTTACATTGGCCAAACTGGTAAGACCCATTAAACAGCATCAATACAGTATAAGAAGTGGCCAGGAATCTAACGCCATTTTCATTCACGTAAGAGATACTAATCATCCCATTGATTGGAAAAATGCTTCCAAATTAAGGTTTAGTAAATCTATTGTTAGCAGAAATATACTGGAATCAAGTGTGATCAAGAATAATGCGGATTTGGTCCTTAATATTAGTCCTGGGTTGTATAAATTAGATTCGTGCATTGTCAGAAAGCTGGCGAAGGGCCTACTGTTTTCTTGACTGCATTCTTGCTCCTTAATGGTTTGCCCTGGTTTTCATTAATTTCTGGCCACTTAATTTCCTGCTTTAATTAAATATTAGTGTTAATAACCATTATAATAATTTTTGTTTTCTGTACTGGTGTTTTGTCTAATTTCATCTATATAGTCCTTTTATATTTAGTAATTTAGCAGTCTACAGATTATGTTATCTATTTGTTTTTCATTAAATTCTTGCCAATTAATTGCCTGCTTTAATTAAATATTAGTGTTAATAACCATTATAATAATTTTGTTCTCTGTATTGGTTTTTTTGTCTAATTTCATCTATATACTTCTTTTATATTTAGTAATTTAGCAGCCTACAGATTATGTTATCAATTGAAAAAATCTTTATAGGGCTTTAAGGCCTTTAATTTGAGGTGCCGATTGTGAATTTTTTGTTTGTCTATTTAACTCATTTACTTTGTAATCTCTGTCTATTTTCTGTTCCTCCTTGATAATGTGAATATATCACGAAAGCGCTCGGACTTTGTGTTTCCTTTTCCCTATGGTTGTTTGCTTATTAATAAGATCACGTGTTATTTTGTGATTTTAGTGCATATATATATATATATATATATATATATATATATATATATATATATATATATATATATCAAAGAGGAGGGGCAACAAGATTGACCTTCATGAAATGAGAAATCATCGCACGGAACTTTGAAAGGTTGTATGGGCAACCCCTTATCGCCCCTCCTCTCCAATATTTATATGGAGTTTTTCGAAATTACTTACATTCCGAGAATCCTGGGGGTTGGCATCCCTTGGTTGCAGTACGTCGACGACATTTTGTGTATCTGGCCCATGAATCGTGACCTGGATAACTTCCTCTTTCAGTTAAATGATCAAGTCCCCTCCATTAAGTTTACTTTAGAAGTGGAACAAGACAATTCAATCCCATTTTTGGATGTGCGTGTACATAGGGAAAGCCCAGGTTTTAAGTTTAGTATCTATCGGAAAACAACAAACAATTTGTCCTACGTACACTTTTACTCGGGACATGACACCCCCACTAAGAAGGCCATTTTTTCATCAATGTTTCTCCGCGCCCTTAGGATCGCCAGTCCGGAATACATCGATGCCGAATTGGAAAAAATTAACGGTATTGGAAGTGATCTGTGTTATCCATCTGCGTTTATGGAATCTTGTCTCAACAAGGCAAAACGAACTTTCTATTGTGTCAATATTAACACACGTACTTTGTCAAAAAATATTTTAGTACTTCCATTTTTCCCGGGCTTTTTAGGCATTGCTAATGTACTTAAACTTTTGGATATTAATGTAGTATTTTCATATAACAATACTGTGAAAAATATCATAGTAAAAAATAGCCCTACCAATAATTCAGGCATTATCTATAAAATTGGGTGTAAACAATGTAATTCCTTTTACATAGGTCAGACGGGAAAGGATTTGCACACACGTATAAAACAGCATCAATATTCCGTTAGAACAGGACAGTTGTCCAGTGCCATTTTTGTCCATTTGTCAGAGCTATCCCACTGTATTGATTGGAATAATGCTTCAGTTTTATTCCACTCTAGCAACATTGTTAATAGAAATATTCTTGAGTCTGCCATTATCCAACTTTCAAATAACTTCAACATAAGCAAAGGTCTTTTTCAACTCGATCCTGTTGTTTTGAATTCCTTCAAAACAGATTTAGATAAGAAGGGTAGAACACTAAATCTTTGGTAAACTTGTATGCTACTTTATTAACTTTTAATTTTCATTTTATTTTTATATACATCGAAACTTAACCAAAAAAGGCAGTGTGTTAAACCCCGGGCAGATTTCCAGTATAAATTTGTATTTTTATAATTCATTTGATCTTGTGCTAAAAATTGATATTTTTTCCTTACAAATATGTATGCCTCTCTGATAATCCTTTAATTTTTAACTTTTATTTTTACTTCTCCGTTTATTGCTATATATATATATATATATATATATATATATATATATATATATATTTTATTTTTTTTCTTTCTGTAACCTATATATAGGCTGTCACCCTTTTATGTACTTCAGTGTTCCTGAGGATGTCATTAGACGAAAGCGCTTGAGCACCATTTTGTGTTTCCTTTCCTTCGTGGTTTATTCATCATATATATATATATATATATGTTATTTATATTGTTTCATTAATTCAGATTGAAATGCATATAACGGGTGTGCCATAAAAAAGGGTACATTTTAAAAAGGTTGTAAAATCAACATTTGTCATTTAATTTTAATAAAACTTCTACACAATAAACATATATATTTATCTATATGCAAACAAGTTTTCAGATTAAAGTATCAAATAATTCAAATTCTATCAACATTTAACGAAAGAGTATGATTTTTCTACTTAACATGCAAAAATTATTAAACCTTTTTTAATATTTTTTATAAAAATAATTTTTAACGTAAAATTTACCTGAAATTATTAAAAAAATTGTTCGAAATGCTTTCCTTCCATTTCAATAACCTTTTTTTATTCTTGGCCGGAATTCATCTATGGCTCGATTTACTCGTTCCTGTGGAAGCTCTTCCCATTTTTTAATGATTATCTCGCGTAAATGAGCGACATCTTTTATCCTAGTCCTGTAGACTCGCTCTGCTAAGTTCTCCCAGATTCCGGCCAAGAATAAAGAAAGGTTATTGAAATGGAAGGAAAGCATTTCGAACAATTTTTTTAATAATTTCACGCAAATTTTACGTTAAAAATTATTTTTATAAAAAAATATTAAAAAAGGTTTAATAATTTTTGCATGTTAAGTAGAAAAATCATACTCTTTCGTTAAATGTTGATAGAATTTGAATTATTTGATACTTTAATCTGAAACTTGTTTGCATATAGATAAATACATATGTTTTATTGTGTAGAAGTTTTATTAAAATTAAATGAAAAAATGTTGATTTTATAGCCTTTTTAAAATGTACCCTTTTTTTATGGCACACCTGTTATGTATTGAAATTATTATCATGAGATTCCATTGAATAATTTGTGCGCTCGAATGGAATCTAGAATTTTATTCATGAAATAATAATCCTCTTTTTTCTTTTTCAATTAATTTTTTAAGCAAAATAAGTGTATAAATTAATCCACTAACTAGGTTACGTAAATGTTAAATAGAAAATTTGCATATTAAAAATTAAGACTTTTGTGCAACTGCCGTTGGGCATTTTACTGCAACTGATGCAATAAAACCAATATAAAATGAATATATATATATATATATATATATATATATATATATATATATATATATTATATATATATATATATATATATAGTGGTGACCGGATGTCAGTTTTTCAACATCTGTGGATGCGGATTTTTAATTTCAATATCCGCGATGCGGATATTTAGTTTATCTATCAATATAATATAGAATTATGAATATATGGACATATTTTTCAAATTTCGTGATATTACTATTATGGCAGGCAGTGCATAAGAATTAAATTAATATTAATGTTTCATTATGATAAAAATATCATAACTTTTCTCAAGAGTTTCAGCCACGGAAAATTCAATGAAACAAGTTTCATTCAATTTTCTGTGTTACCAGGTATTTAGATTTTCAGGTTTATATATTTGTTTGTTCATTAATAATTAATTAATACTTTACATGAAATGTGCGTGACTGAGCCTTTTATAGCTACTTTATAAGCTAATTAATTGCAAATTGCATAATTTATTTGAGGGAATATCCGCATAACATCCGCAGTCAGAAGTGCGGATGTTAAAAATTATACGGATATCCGGTCCACCACTAAATTATATATATATATAGGGCCATTCAAAAAAGACGCAACAGTTTAAATTGCTTATATTTCGTAATATTGTTAAAATACAGGAGTGATTTTGTATTAGTTTACAGCGTACAATTGGGAGTTTTTTATTTAATGAAAAACATGTTCAATGTGTGAACCACCGGCATCCAAAACCATTTGCAGTCGACGTTGAAAGTTGGCAAGTACTGTGCGTAGAACGTCATGAGCAATGTTCCCTCTAATTTTTTTAGTCCGTGTGCGCAAGAAATTTCATTGTGCATACATTTAGAGTCATGGTGAAAATTGTGCAAACTTTTCTGAGCGCTATTATCTTCCAAATTAAATATATATATAAATATTAAATACATAAATATAATTTCCATAAGGTGATAGCTTGATCATTACGGTACCATTAAATGGATATTAAAAAACTGTTTACAATATTATATATTCTTAAAAAAGAAAACATTTTATCCATTCTAAAAATATGAATAAAATAAAAAATAGTAAAATAAAATTCAACAAAATAAAGAAATAAAATAAAAAACTAATTGAAAATTACTATTTTATGATAGTTATCATTTCTCAAAACAATTTTTTGCATTTAGCAATTTAAAACAGACTATCAAGATTAATAAATGATTTTAACCATTCACAAAATAGGAATAAATTGAGATAATTACTATTCGTTTTTATGCAAAAATAAGAAAGAGAAGGTTTATGTTCAATGCGTTAATGTATAAAAGAAAAAATGCAAATACATAAAAGTAAAAAAATTCCGTATTGCGTAACTGCGCGGACGTCGGCGGGGTCGGGCGGAAGGGGTTAATACTTAAAAAAGCGACTATAGAGTATGTTGATGCAAATGGTCAGACCTTGTGTGACGGTATATTTTTTAAATTACTTCATTTACTGTCGTGACTCATGATACGCTTGAGCCTGTGCGCATTTTATTTTGCTGTGTGCTCGGGTTTCACAACGCGTGTGCGCGCGCACACGCGCACACCTTAGAGGGAACATTGGTCATGAGTGATTGTGCTGACAACAGATGAAATTTCCTCTTGCAGCTCACTAATTGTGAGAGGATTGTTTCTGTAAACATTATCTTTCAGATATCCCCATAAAAAATAATCACATGGGTTGAGATCCGGAGAATATGGTGGCCAAGACCATCCACAGGCAAAACGTTCAGGGAAGTGATTCGAGATGACGCGATCGTCAAAATATTAATTTAAGGCTACAAGAGTCGTTCGCCTAGCGCCTTATGCTACTAGGCCTAAGCGGTAGCAAAACTCCCAGGTGTACGCTATAAACTAATACAAAAATCATTCCTGTACGTTAACAATATTACGAAATATAAGCAATTTAAACTGTTGCGTCTTTTTTTTAATGGCCCTGTATATATATATATATATATATATATATATTATTATATATATATATATATATATCGGGTGGCCACAAAAAAACTTTACTTAATTCAAAGTTTAATAACTGCAACAATTCAAAACTTATGCGATTAAGATTTGGCACACATTAACAGATGCATATAAATAATCTATAATTGCTGGAATTTTCAAATATGTAGATTCTATAGTTTTGTTACAGTGAACAATTTAAAAGCATATGTCTAAAAATAGCATGCCGAAGAAAATGAATTTGAACTTAACAAAATTTACTTAAACAAATGGTCAATGTGACCACCTCCCTGTTGGTAAACTGCCCTCAATCGCTTCTTCCACGAGGAGATGCACTTTCGAACCTCATCTAAGGTGATATCCTCCCATGCTCTACTGATTTTCTCCTTAAGTTCATCTTCGGTGAATGTGTCTTTCTGGCTGTCGTAAACCTTCATGAGGGAATCCCATACTGAATAGTCCATCGGATTACAGTCGGGAGACTGAGGCGGCCATTCATCCTTTTTGATGAAATTAGGGGTCTCTTGCTCTAGATGATTTTGGGTCGCTCGGCTTGTATGGGCGGGTGCCCCATCTTGCTGGAAAATGTAGCCTCATCAGGATACAGCTGACGACAATCAGGAAGTAACCATTATCTAACAGGTTGATGTAGCGCTCAGAGTTAACTTTAGTTTCGTTTGTGGCAATAAAATGAATTCGTGTTTTCCCCTTCCATGAAATTCCCGCCGATACCATTACTTTTCTGCGGAATCGTGAGGTTTCATGATAAAGCCTGGAGGAGGAATGTCCTTTTACCTTGAACCATAAACCCTGTCATTTTGCCTGTTTTTGGCCACCTCCAACGTGAAATCCTTTTCGTCTGTAAACACAACTTTTTGCACGTCTTCAGCTGAGTAGCATTCATATAGGGATTTACAGCGGGTCTTTCTACGCTGTCTTACATTCTGATCACGCCGAGAAACTCGAATTCTCTTGTAGGCCTTCAATTTCAAACGTTTTACAATCCCTTGTACAGAGGAGCGAGAAATCCCAAGGTCGTACGCAATCTGTCTCTGGGAGCGATGAGTTCCTGGTGTATTCTCCTGGGATTGAATCAGTTCCTCCACGGCAGCCTTATTTTCTTCTGTTGAAACACTTTTGGGCCTGCCGCTGCCGGGTTTTCTAGCTGTTGATCCAGTATCCTTTATCTTTCTTATTAAGTTATAAACACTTTGACGAGTCCAGTTCTTTGCGGGGAATTCTCGGACAATCCTATTTCCATTCCAACCTTTTTCTTGACACATGCTTCTATGATGGCTTTATCACTTTTACTTGTCATGCTGGCGGGGTTTTAGTGGAAAAATAAAAGAAAGCAAATTCACATTAGGTTTAGCCTACGCCAGCACGCGTGTCATACTACGCTACATTAGGTTTAGCCTACGCTAGCGCACGTACGTGTCAGATGCACACCAGGCATGCTATTTTTAGACATGCTTTTAAATTGTTCACTGTAACAAAACTATACAACCTACATATTTGAAAATTCCAGCAATTATAGATTATATGCATCTGTTAATGTGTGCAAAATCTCAATCGCATAAGTTTTGAATTGTTGCAGTTATTAAACTTTCAATTAAGTAAAGTTTTTTGTGGCCACCCGATATATATATATATATATATATATATATATATAATATATATAATATATATATATATATATAAGGACGTGTGTCTGTCTGTCTGTCTGTTCCAGCCATAGGTCCAAAATGGAAGCAGTTACAAACATGAAACTTCACAAACATATTGATTCAGGGTTGGCACCCAAAAACCCAACCCAAAACCCACTGAAATTTTCAGTGGGTTTTGAGGTTTTTGTTCTGAGATGTTTATTTTAAAATAATTGAAATTTTTCTGATTGCTACATTGTTCAATTGTAGCTAATTAGAATGATTTGGCATGTTGATTATTTCAAGTAAGCTCACTTATAAACAATTCTTAAATTATGCAATGTGTAATAAAGATTATGAAAAATTGAAAAGTTATTAAAAAGGATTTGCACCCATTGTGAACACTATGGGCAATTATTGGATCATTTGACACATTGCTCCAACCATCTTGAATTAAAGTTACAGTAGAATTGACTAACTCTTTTTTCATTGAATCCAGTACCTACTTAATTATTCACTTTGATTAGCGAGTCATCAGATAATTTTTTCTGCTTGGAGGACAATAGCCTGGTCTTAAATTTTGGACCCATTTAATAAATTCTTTATTCTCTACAACTACAGTACAAATGGAATATTTGCTGAAGAAAAATCTGGCCATTTGCAAATCTAGTTGTTCTTTTTGATCTACAGTTGTTCTAACCACATATGGCATTATCTGACCTTGTGTTTTCTTGGCTGGAGTAGAATGAAAAAATGGTATGGAAGATTCAGAAGTGGTTAAAGTGAATGACGTCTCACTACTGTGAAATGTAGTCATCATGAACCAGGCTTTCATATGATTTGCTTGAAGAGGGTCTACTCTCAAAACTGCCGTGTCTAAGGGGTTCCAAAAAACCTTAGTCCCCCCATTTGCAGCTTACATGTTTACTTATATCGAAATAGTTTTTAGTGATTATAAAAATATATGAAATTCTTTATTTATTGCAGGTATTAAAATTACTCTAGCTGATAAAGTGATAATATAATGGCTTCTCAATTAATTGGTGATTCGGAGAAGCAACGTGTGATAGATCGCATACGAGCAATAACATTTCGGGAAGCTCGTGATGCTGGAGCCACCTTTATAACACGTTCATGGGTTGCCAAAAAGTTGCGAAGAAGCGAGGACTTCGTCAAAGAAACTGGAATAAAACTTTGGATGAATGTGAAATGGATACAACCAAATCTGGGCGCCCAAATTTGCCACTCTCTCAGGAAACAAAGGACATCATTGAAAGCGGTACGCGTAAGCGGAAAAACAGCTGTGCTAAACTTTCTAGAGAGATCGAAGTGTTGAGAGGAAAGAGCGTTAGTGGTGAGGGTGTCCGGCGAATTTGTCTATAACAATTTGTCTAAAGATACAATTCATCTACAACAATTTGTCTACACCAATTTATCTACAGCAATTAGTCTACAGATACAATTTATCTAAAGGGTGTCAGGAAATGATTGGCCCCCCCTGTACAGAAGAAACTGAAAGGAATAGAAAAAACACAAAACCACGCGAAAGAGCGTTTAATTTTGAATAAAAACACTTGTTTTAATATCGGGTGTTGCCCCCATTTGCAGCTCTGACGGCCATTAATCGACGGGGGTATGATCCCAGAAGTGTCTCAAAGAGATCGGTATCATGACTCATTTCTTCAAGGACTTCGTTGATCTTTGCAGTCATAATTTCTGTTGAATACCGATTCTGAATGGGTTGTTCCAGCATTAAGGACTCCACCCGATCCTTCATGATGGATCCGACATGTTCACAGACATTAAGATCGGAGAATTGCCAGGCCATTCATTATTTCCGAAAAAATCAATGTTATTGTCCTTAAGCAGTTGTTGAGTCGCAAGTGCTTTCATACAGGGGGCTTTGTCGTGAAGAAAGGTTGCCTGTTCAACATCCAAAACACACTCGGGGTCTTTCAAAAACGGAATTACATGTTGGGCTAAAATTACATTTCGAAAATAAGGCCCATCCCAACTGGTTCCTCTTGGTTTGATAACCCAGATGAGCTTCCGAATAGAAAACATAATGAAAACACCCACACATGCTGGATTTTTTACTATTTCTCGATACTTCTGGTCGTCTGGGACTTCATCAGGAGTTGTTGCCCAAACCCGATCATTCTGAAAATTTGGTTTTCTGGAGACATAAACGAAGAATTCATCGCTGACAACCAAGTGAAGGAAATCGTCTTCCGTCCATTCCTCAAGATAATCAAAACCATAGCCGATCTTCAATATTAAGATCACCCTTCCGTGGCTTAGCTATTTCATGCCAAGCACTCAAGCCTTGGCGAACTCGAAATTGATGCACAAGTTGGCGATTGACTATCTTACCACGACGGATAAGTATCTCTTTCGCTACCTCAGAGCAGCTCTTCTTTCGGCGCCGTGATGCAGCAAGCACAATGTCTTTCGATTCTTGAGATAATTTCTCCGGTCTTCCTCCTCGAAATTCTGCTTCACAATCTTCAGGATTCTTATTCCAATTCCTTTTGACAAAGTCTTCTGATCTTTTTAATCTCTCAGCCACCCAGTGTCGAGTCATGAAAGTTGCACCAGCTTCCTTTGCTTCACGAAATGTGACAGCTCGAATGCGGTCAAGAACTCGCTTTTTCTCTGAATCGTTCAAAATAGATGATGCCATGGTTTCTGTGGGGAAAAAATGGTAAGAATTAAAATCACAGGAATAGAATATAATGGTTTTTATTCAGATTTTAACGCTCTTTCAAGTGGTCTCGCCGGTTTTTATCTATCTCTTCTAGTTTTTCTCAACGGGGGGGGGGGGGCAATCATTTCTGACACCCTACAATAATTTGTCTACAGATACAAATTTGTCTAGAGAGGAAAAATGAAAGCTATGTGATGTTAATTATAGTAATTTTTTCAAAAAAATGAAAAATTTGTTTCTGCAATCGGTTTTCTTGAGAAATGATAAAGAAAAAATGTTATTGGATATGAATAAATTTATTTACTGAAACGATGCAATACACTCCAATATCTTTTTGAATAAGTCCGAGCTGGTGTGGCGCTTACGCCATCCAAATTCACAAAAATTACAAGAATTAGTGCGATATCTTGCAAAAACAATAGTATAAGAAACTCGATTAGGTCAGGTCAGGTCAGGTTAGGTTTCTCAAGAAAACTGATTGCAGAAACATAATCAGGGTCATCGACTGCCCTTGTTTTCAATTTCGTAGGAAAATCGAGAGCAGTCCATGAAACATACTAGGTCCAATATTAGTAATAGTTTCTCTAGACAAATTGTATCTTGTAGACAAATTATTGTAGATAAATTGTATCTGTAGACAAATTATTGTAGATAAATTGTATCTGTAGACTAATTGTTGTAGATAAATTGTTGTAGACAAATTGTTGTAGACAAATTGTTGTAGATGAATTGTATCTTTAGACAAATTGTTGTAGACAAATTCGCCTAAAACCAGTGGTGAGATCATTCGACTGTACCGTCATAGGCAAGGTTTAAAGCCTTGGCATGAACTTCCAAAGCCAAGAAAAACTCAACTTAACACCGATGACAGAATATGGTTTGCCCATTATCTTGAAGATTGGGATGTGGATGATTTCATGCATTTAGCTGTTTCCGATGAATTTTTTGTTTACGTAACACGTCGGCCTAACTACCAAAATGGTCGAGTGTGGGCCACAACACCAGATGACATCGATGACAATGAACATTATCGCGAATTATTAAAAAGTCCAGACTGTGTTGGTGTGTTTGTTTTGTTCACTGCAAAGAAGCTCATGTGGGTGCTGAAGCCAAATGGTCAGAGTTGGGATGGATAGTATTTTCGTGATATTATTCTATCCCAGCATGTCATTCCTTTTCTAAGAAACCCAAACAATGTTATGGATGTCGATCAAGTCACACTTTTGCACGATAAGGGCCCTGCTTTAAGGCATTAGCCACTCAACAGTTGTTGCGGAACCATGAGATCGATTCTTTGGAAGTGAAGAATGGCCACGAAATTCTCCTGACCTGAGCGTCTGTGAATACATTGGATCAGTTATAAAGGACAAGGTTGAATGTCTCTTGTTTCAAGAACCTGCAGCAAATCAATTTTCGAAGGATACAATGACGCAACACATTGAAACTGTTTTAGCAAATTTGTGTAACGATCAAGATCTATTCACGTCACTTTTGGCAAGCTACCCAAAGCGAATTCAGGCTGTCTTGGAAGCCAATGGCGGGAACACGAAGTTTTAATTGTTTCTCATTAAATGCAGGATTAAATTCTCTTTTGTAAGGTATGTTTAGTTTTACTATACCTCTAATGGTTTAGGCCATGGGCGGGGGGCTAAGGTTTATTGGAGTCCCGTATGTGTAGGAGGAAGAATTGCTGATGTAGCTGTATTTGTAAGCTCATCCGCTTCATCATCACGAGCCTGTACCCATTTTTTATTGCATCGATCTAAATGATGTTTCACTCGTTTTATTTTTTTCGAAAATACACATCTGCAGTATTTGCACCGAACTCTATTTGGTTGGTCACTCAACACTTCTACTTCATCCCATTCAGCAGCTTTAAGTCTGCCACCAGTATGTGCTGGTCTAACTTTCTCTAGATGATGTTTCACTCTCTCAATTTTTCGAGTGATGCTTTCTTTGCAATAATTGCATAGTACTCTAGTAGGCTGATCACTTAATAAAGTCACCTCGTCCCATTCGGTAGCTTTAGATCTTCCACCTCTATAACTCTTTGGCATCTTAAAAATTTAAATTTGAGTTAGGTCTAAATAAAGCTGAAATCTGCTCTTAAGAAATAAAGGAAAGATCTAAAATTAAAATGGAGAAAATTCTAAGATGTCAATATTACCTCATATCTGAACTTTCTGTGAAATAAAGATGTCTTTTTAATATATATTGTAGATTAGATAAATAAATTAACAAAATAATAGATATATTAGGCACTACATAATTATCGAACCTTTCTAAAAAAATTTCAACCCATCAAAAACCCCAAAACCCAGTTGGGTTTGTTTTTTTGTGAAAAATCTGGGTTTTTGCCAATCCTGTATTGATTAGGTCCTGAGGTTGTGCACTTGGGTGTTGAATGCCCGGTTAGGTCAACTGTACGCCCTTGACGATTGGTTAGGTTAAGACATGATATTTTCGTTAGCTTTAACCAACACATCACGTCTTAACCTAACCAATCGTCAAGGGCGTACAATTAACCTAACTGGGCATTCAATTAACCTACCCGTGCATTCAATTAATCTAATCAGGCACTCAGTTGACCTAACCGGGCATTTAATTAACCTAATCAGGCATTCAGTTGACCTAACCGGGCATATATATATATATATATATATATGTGTGTGTGTGTGATTCAGAAGTGGAGTTCACAGCTTAAGTTGTTTAAGAAGACTGATAGATAGATAAATGCATAAATATGTGATCAACTTCAGAAAATGCTTTTTTTAAATTTGTGGAGACGTAGAAATGAGTTTTATGTCCGAATCTTTTAATTATTTTACTGAATTAATGAAATGATTTTAAAAAAGTTAATTGATTAAATTGATATAAATTCCATCTTAATTTCACGCGATTCTGTAAATTAAATTTGTCTTTCCTGATTCCGCTTTGACTCGTTTTCTTCACAATTTCAAGATTTAAATGGTGTTTCACGCAATAAACAAAATAATATTTCCTTTTGGTATTTTGTAATTTTTTTTTTGTGTTTAGCCTAACAATATTTAACGTATATATTAATATATATAATATATATATATATATATATATTATATATATATATATATACACACAGGGTGTCCGAGAATTATCTGTACAATTTTTGGCTGTTATTAAAAGTCAACCATGAAGTATAGAAATTCCAGTGTTGTCCATTTTACAGAGAATCTCTAAGTTTTTTCTGATACCAAGTTTCGACAAGTTTTTTTAGAAATTCCAGTGTGTCCGAACATTATCTGTACAATTTCATCTTTTAATAAAATTCTTGATAACACACGTAAAATTCTTAAACAAGATTATTTAGAATCTGTATTTTCAAAAGTTTCTTTTATTAAAGTAACGTTGTTACAAACATTCGATATGTGCACCATTAGTGATTCGCAAACATCCAATCGATACTCCAAATGTTGCCATGTACGCTGCAGCATATCCACATCAATTCGCTCAATAGCAGTTGTGATTCTTGCTTTTAAATCATCAATGTCTGTCACCCGCGTACATTTCTAAAAAACTTGTCAAAACGTGGTATCAGAAAAAACTTAATGAGATTCTCTGTAAAATGGGACAACACTGGAATTTCTACACTTCATGGTTGACTTTTAATAACAGCCAAAATTGTACAGATAATTCTCGGACACCCGGTATATTAGAAATGAGCTCCAGTAAAATAGCTTTATTATTGAGAAGGTACAAGCTTTCGATTAAATTCCGTTAATCCTCATCGGGTACGAATGAAGGAGGAAAAGGGTAGCAAGAAACTCGTTGCATTTACGTCAGATTGAATTTACGTCAGATTGAATTTACGTCAGATTGAATTTACGTCAGATTGAATTTACGTCAGATTGAATTTACGTCAGATTGAATTTACGTCAGATTGAATTTACGTCAGATTGAATTTACGTCAGATTGAATTTACGTCAGATTGAATTTACGTCAGATTGAATTTACGTCAGATTGAATTTACGTCAGATTGAATTTACGTCAAAGAAAAAGGGTAACTATTGTATTTTTAGGCAAAATCCAAAACTTAAACCTCAACCAGGAACTTTGAGCGTCCACTTTCGAGGCACTTAACACATCTGTTTAATGTGATACAACTCAGAATGGACCTCTGAGATAACTTTTACGGAATACACAGACCTAATGTTGATGAAACAAGGAACTCTTCTGTCCCAAGCTGGGTCCTCTCTGTTTAGCAGATAGCTGGTAAGGAAAGCTATATTTTGGGGCATCTTTGGTAGTGACCCGTTGACCACGTTGGACTTCCACCATGAAAAAGAAAAACTTTAGTATTTGCCCTTTACCATTACCTATTTGGACTATAGTGGATTTAATTATTCCAGAAGCGTTCTTTGTTCGACACCCATTAGGTATGAAAATTATTTCACGAAAGTAACACGTGAATAATATTTATGATGAAAATAACCACGAAGGAAAAAGAAAACTCGAAATAATGCTTAAGCGATTCCGTCTAATGACATCCTCAGGGACACTAAAATTAATAATAAGATCGAGACTATATATAGGTCACAAAGAAAAAAATAATAATAATATGATTGGTGCAGAAAAATATTGTAGGAGGAGCATACAACTTACATGGAAAAGCTACCAGAGTTTTAGTGCCTTGCCCTTCTTATCTAAATCCGTTCTGAATGAATTCAAACCAACAGGATCAAGCGAAAGCGAAAAAAGACACTAGCTAAGGTTGAAATTGTTTGTAAGTTGAATAATGGCTGACTCAAGAACATTTCTATCAATAATGTTGCTTGAGTGGAACAAAATTGATGCAGTATTCCATTCAATACAATGGGATAATTCTGCCAAAATGGACAAAAAGGGCATTGGACGACTGTCCCGTTCAAACGGAATATTGATGCTGTTTTACACACGTGTTCAAATCTTTTCCCGTCTGTCCAGTGTAGAAGGAATCATATTGTTTATAACCATTTTTATAGATAATGCCTCAATTATTGGTTGGACTATTCTTTACTATGATAGTTTTCACAGTATTGTCATATGAAAATATTACCTTAATGTTCAAAAGTTTAAGTACATTAGCAATGCCTAAAAAGCCCAGGAAAAATGAAAGTACTAAAATACGAGTATTTTTTGACAAAGTGTGAGGGTTATTGTCCACACGATAGAAAGTTCGTTTCGCCTTGTTAAGACAAGATTCCATAAAATCAGATGGGTAATACAAATCACTTTCAATACTGTTGATTTTTTCTAACTCGGCATCCATGTATTCCGGACATTAAAGAAAATATGACTTTCTTGATATGGGTGTCATGTCCGGAGTAAAAATGTACATAGGTCAAATTGTTTGTTTCTTTGGATAGATACTAAACTTAAAACAAGGGCTTTCCCAGCTTTTTAGGCTTTCAGAAGGGATTGAGTTGTTTTGCTCCACCTCCAAAGTAAACTTAAAGGAGGGAACTCGATTATTTAACTGAAGGAGGAAGTCATCCAGGTCACACTTTATGGGCTAGATACACAAAATATCGTCGACGTATCTGGCCCATGAAGCGTGACCTGGATGACTCCCTCCTTTAATTAAATAATCAAGTCCCCTCCATTAAGTTTACTTTAGACAAGACGTTTACTTTTATTTAGATTAAGTTTGCTTCAGATTTAGACAAGAAGGGCAAGGCGCTGAAACTCTGGTAGTTTTCCATGTAAATTGTATGCTTCTCCTACAATATTTTCCTGCACTAATCATACTAAATTTTTTTTTCCTTTGTGACCTATATATACATAGTCTCAATCTTGTTATTAATTTCAGTGTTCCTAAGGATGTCTTTAGACGAAAGCGCAAGTTGCTGCTCGTGCAACACTCTCCAGACCAGGTCGTGGTTCACACCGAGGATACGTGCAACACCTCGCGTGCTTGCGCTTGGATTGTCCTCAAATCGCCGTAGGATTATTTCTTCCATGTCAGGAGTGCGCACGTTTCTCTCCCGACCAGTGTCATGCATGTTTGCATGGAATGTTCCAGTTTCTCGCAGTCGCCGATGCAAATGCGCAAACGTTTGGTGGTTTGGCACACGTCTGTTTGGGAAGCACTGTCGGTACAACCTCACAGCAGCTCTTCCGTTTCCATTGGCAGCCCCTTACACCATATGCATGTCAGCCATCTCAGCAGTCGTGAAGCGCTCCATGTTACGCGTACTACGTCCGATTTATGAATGCCCGCGGCAAGCGCGAGTCTAGCCCACTTCACTTTTAGCCAATTGCAGCGGCGCCCTCTCGCGCCGAATGGTGACGTCAGCAGACATACACTTATAGACGAAAAGGGTTTGTCTTGGTGTTGCCTATCCCCGATTACAATTTGTACAGAAAGTTTTCAAACACCCTGTATATAATATATATATATATATATATATATATATATTATATATATATATATATATATATATATATATATTAGGGTGGTCCAAATCCATAGGGGGAAATTTCAAAATTGTCTTAGATAGTCTCCACAAGTGTGGTTTTTGTCCATTTAGTGTCCACATGGTCTGTGCAAAATTGCAGCGTGATTGGTGAATATTAGAGGTCGCCCCACTCTGAATATATATATTATATAATGTACTTTTTCTTCCGTAGGTCCGATGGCTCAAACTCGATAAATTCCAAAAGTTTGGCTTCTAGGGATGGCAACTGGAACTTTATCCATGTCAAGGCTCCCTACATGCCTTGACGCCCTCCTCTTTGGGCAATACCACCACATCACTCAAAAGCAAACCACCTCCGACAGTCTGAACCAGGCATGCCAGAGGGTGATTGAAGTCTGGACCCGAGCGCGGATCCCAACTCAACGGATCGACTCCTGTGTCCGTAAGCTTTCAAAGCTTTTAGACCGCTACAAAACACTCAAGAAGCACAGGACCAGGCAACGTGCCAGCGATAGAATGAATGAAGACATCTTCAAAGCGGACATCCAGGAACTGTTTGACATCGCAACCAGTGATGCTATGAGCACAATCGTCAACGTTGAGGACCGAAATTTCCTGTCCATGCAGCGCAAGGACGTCAATTCTTGCAGCATGGCTGGCATTGATAAGGAAACGACTGCACAAGAGGACATAAAGCGATCCAGAATGGAGAAGGAAGCCAAGAGGAAGGCAAGGCATGAAGCAACACAGAAAGATTTGGAAGAAGCAGGAGTGTCATCAATTGATCTTTCCTCTTCTTCTTCTTCCCTTTTTTCGCAAGACGACGACGACTATAGACCATCGGTTCCGATTCCTTCTTCGTCTGAAGCTCTGGCACCAAAGCGTCCCAAGAACAAGGTTACGAACATTTTCCAATCTCCAGAAGTCATTGGAGCAATGGATCGCACCAATCTTTCTGACCGGAATGCTGTTTTCGTAACTGGAGCTGTATTACAGGCCGCGGGGCATGATCTGTCTGGGATGACGTGCTCTCGGAGCTCTATTCATCGCTACAGAGAAAGTGGCGAGAACAGGCAGCTCGAGAAGACCTAGAATCATTCTCTCTAGAAGACCCTGTCCTTCTCCATTGGGACAAGCTTCTCCCCGGCATTGAAGGGAAGAAGACGAATGTGCATCGGATAGCAATCCTTAAAATTCAATGGACAGGAGAAGCTGCTTGGTGTCCCAAAGATGAAACAAGGAACTGGAGAAGCACAGGCCCAGGCATGCCTTCAAACTATGAAATTATGGAACGTGGAACAGCATGTGAGATGTCTCGTCTTTGATACCACTGCGTCAAACACGGGTTTACATCGCGGAGCCTGTGTCAGGATTGAAGAAGCATTGGGTCACGAGCTAGTTTGGATCGGTTGTCGACATCATAACTTGAAGTCGTACTTGCTGATGTCTTTGCCTCAATATTTGGCTCAACAGGAAGTCCTGAAACAGGCCTTTTTAAGCGATTTCAAAAGGAATGGCCATCTCTCTCCACGAAGCATTTGTCTCAGCATCGGACAGCTTGTTCGAGAACCCTCAACTCCAAGAGATGAGAAAAGAGATGCTCACTTACTTACCTAACGCTCTTCAGGCAAGCCAACCTCGTGACGACTACAAGGAGTTCCTTGAACTATCTTTGCTCTTCCTGGGGGAAAGACTGGTGGTCAACTCTTTATCCGAGCTCGGGTCCCATGCACCACGGGAGATGGATGGCGAAGGCGATTTATGCGCTCAAAATCTACCTCTTTCACTATCAATTCAAGCTCACAGCACGCGAAGAACGAAACGTGACTCAGCTGGCTTTATTTGTCAGTCTGATTTACGTCATGTACTGGCATGAAGCGCCAATGGGGACACAAGCTCCTCAATGATCTCAAAATGCTGCATCTTCTGGAAAAATATCCACACGGAGGAGCTGCACAAGCGGCGAAGACAGCTCTAAGACGCCACCTGTGGTACTTGTCGGAGCATCTGATTGGACTGGCCTTCTTCGATAATAGGATCGATCCTGATACCAAAAGGAGAATGGTTCAACACCTCCAACATCCCAAAAGAATGGCTGCCCCCGACGAATCGACATGGCGGAAGCTGGTGTTGAAAATGATGGCATCCTTCGTCACGAAAAGGACATTGACCCTCTTTGATGCCTTGAAAGTTGGAGGTAAGGAAGCGCGCCAGTTACTTCAAAAAGATCCACGGGAATGGCCAAATGACAAGAACTACAGGGAACTTAGAGATCGCGCCTTAAAGATGAAAGTCGTCAATGATGCTGCCGAGCGAGGTATTGCTCTCGCACAACGCTACAATGACACTTTGACACGAAACGAGGACCAGAAGCAGTACCTCCTACAACTCGTAGCCGCCCACCGAAAACAGATACCAATACTATCCAAGGCGACTCTGATGCAGAAGAAATAATGAAGATACACCCATTATCATGTCCTATTGTCTTACTGTTTTCTTTCATATTCTTTGAGAACCAAAAAAAAATTTAGTTATTCAGTTGTCTATATATTTTCCCAAATTTTCAAAAAGGGGGCAAGTGGGGCGACCCCTACATATTAACCGAATAACGTGAAACTTTGCACAAATACTGTCCACACCAAGAGGCATAAAACACCTTGTGGAGAGAACTTAGTCGATGCTTTAACGTTTTGGACCACCCTAATATATATATATATATATATATCAAAGCTATTGACTTCTCCTTAGGGAACCGGAGCTTACAGATGAAAAGAAGGATCAACACAACGGCAAACATTTTCATTTATTTGTACATCAGACGTTTCGACAAATCTTTTGTCATCATCAGTGAGTTAAGTCTTAAAACCTTAAAACAAAATTGAAAAGTGAAAGTTACATCAATACAATATTAAGACCATTAAAATTAAAACCTTAAAGCAAAATGAAAATTGCATCAATACAAAATTAAAAACATTTAAATTTCATCACTATAAAAACTAAAATTAAATTAAATTTCATCACTATAAAAACTAAAATTAAATTACCTCAATAGGTAAATACACAATGTTTACATCCACCTCCATACTTGGCAAAGTCTAAGAGGAACACTAGGTGGTCAGAGGATTAGAAAGGGTATATCTGTGAAACACGGTTGGTTGTCAAAAGAGTCGTAATTTGTAGGATGAGCTATTATTATTAAGGGAGGGTTTGTTTCTATAGATGTACAAAGATTCTAAAATTCGGAGTTCTGTAAGGTTATTGGATCTAGTTAAAATTTCAAACTGAGTTTTGTGAAGGGGATGGTCGTTTTCATCACTGTGGTTTCTAATTGCGGATTGTGGAGGGCTACTGAGGGGACGGTTGGTACGGACTGACAAGCCCAAATGTTGAGAAAGGCGCACCTCCAGTTGGAGTTGAGTGCTGCCAATATACGCAGCCTTACAGCTGTCGCACGTGTATTTGTAAACAACATTGGGGCATACAGTTTTGGGGAATTCATCTTTGAACTTTAAAAAATTTGATAATTTAAGTGGGTTGACGAAGGCGAATCTAAAATTTATTTGGGGATAACTAGACTTGAGTAGTTTGGACAATTCACCTCGAATACGCAATGATAAATAACCATAAAAAGGTAATTTAATATATCTGGTTTCTTTTTGTACTGTAGTTACGGGGAGTTTAGTATCAAAAGTGTTATTTAAAAATTTCTTTAATTGGTTATCGAATAGATGAGAAGGGTAGTAATTGTTAATAAAGTACTGTTTTAAAAATTTAAATTCTTCGTTTAACGAAAAGTAATCCGAACAAATACGGTAACTTCTTGTTAATAATGTTACTATAGCACTAATCTTATATTTATAAAACATACAACTTAAATAATTGGTTCCCAAGCCAGTAAAAGTTTGTTTCCGAAATAGTGAAGTATGGAACTTATTATGGGCCCGTTTAACTAAAACATCCAGGAAAGGTAAACTATTATTTGTTTCGTTTTCACACGTGTACTTAATATTACTATGTTGTTTATTAAGATAATCAAGAAAAAGTTTTACGTGTGAAGGATGGTTAAATATTAAGAAAGTGTCATCCACGTATCTTCTGTAATATATGGGTTTAAAACTACTAGGACAATTTTTCAACCAAATTTCTTCGTAATGGCAAAGAAATGCATTTGCTAGTGTTGGGCTTAACGGGGAACCCATAGCTACCCCATCAATTTGGCTGTAAAGGTTGCTATTAAATAAGAAAAGATTATCAAAACACACTATTTCGAGAAGGTTTTTAAATTGAGTCTGAGTGAGGCCATTAATAAGAGTATTATCAGTAGTGAATAACTTATTTAGTATGATATTTAATGTTTCTTTTAACGGGACATTAGTAAACAATGATGAGACATCAAAACTGGCCATAGTAAGAGAATCGGCATGATTGATCTCTTTTATCTCTTTAGCAAAATCAAACGAGTTGTTAATAGAATAATCATTAAAGGTGAGTTTTGAAAGCAAGGGAACGAAGAATTTGGCTAAGTTATAATTGAATGTACCACATGCCGAAAGAATAGGTCTTAGTGGGAAATTTGGCTTGTGGACTTTAGGTAAACCATATAGAATTCCTGGATTAGAACCAGAAGCAAATAAAAAATTGTATGTATTGTCAGCAATAATATTACTATTTTTTAATTTACGCAAACACCTATTAAGTTTATCTTCGAGTTTTAGTAATTTAGACAGAACATTCTCTTTTACCCTTTTAAATTTAGACGTATCCGACAAAATTGTCTCCATTCTATTTATGTAAACTGTTGAATCAATCAGCACTACTCCTTTACCCTTATCCGGTTTTGTAATGATGACAGAGTTATCCTTTTTCAAATTATTAAGAATTTTAAAATCTTGCTTATTAAAGAGGGGAGAAAACACCTTATGGTTTAAAATTAAAAATTCTTAAAAGAGATGCTCTCCACTTGTTTTACCAAGTTATGAAACGAGAAATTTGGTCGGATCTCACAATTCTTAATATTCATGAGAAGATTTTCAAAGCCAGAGAAAAATTTATAAAAATTTAGTTTATAATGAGGTAGATCAAAATTTAAGCCTAACGACAATATTTCTTTCTCTCTAATACTTAAAACTTTATTAGAGAAATTACAAATAAAATTATCTGGATTATTAAAAAACGACTGAGTGATTCCCAATTTTTCCAATTTGGCAGCATGTATCCTTTTATGTCTGTTGACAGTTTTATCACAGCAAGTTTGAAATTTAGTAACTAAACAATGATAATCAATATAAGACACCCTAGATTTTAGACCAAACAGAGAATTTTTATATTTCAGCTTGAGAAAACTCACTGTTTTAGTTTTCGATTGAAGCTCCAAATTTAATAATTTATGTAGCCATGATTTATATAGTTTGGAGTTATGGAGGCGTTTATTATAAAGTTTAAATCTAAGGAAATTAGGCACAATATTATAACTTTTGCACTTAGACAAGAAACTCTCATCACAGATAGCCTTGTTCAGTTTCAAATAGACTCTTTCACATTGTCTGTAATAGTTCAATGTCGATCGGCCATATCTCTGGGTTAATATCAAAGCTATTGACTTCTCCTTAGGGAACCGGAGCTTACAGATGAAAAGAAGGATCAACACAACGGCAAACATTTTCATTTATTTGTACATCAGACGTTTCGACAAATCTTTTGTCATCATCAGTGAGTTAAGTCTTAAAACCTTAAAACAAAATTGAAAAGTGAAAGTTACATCAATACAATATTAAGACCATTAAAATTAAAACCTTAAAGCAAAATGAAAATTGCATCAATACAAAATTAAAAACATTTAAATTTCATCACTATAAAAACTAAAATTAAATTAAATTTCATCACTATAAAAACTAAAATTAAATTACCTCAATAGGTAAATACACAATGTTTACATCCACCTCCATACTTGGCAAAGTCTAAGAGGAACACTAGGTGGTCAGAGGATTAGAAAGGGTATATCTGTGAAACACGGTTGGTTGTCAAAAGAGTCGTAATTTGTAGGATGAGCTATTATTATTAAGGGAGGGTTTGTTTCTATAGATGTACAAAGATTCTAAAATTCGGAGTTCTGTAAGGTTATTGGATCTAGTTAAAATTTCAAACTGAGTTTTGTGAAGGGGATGGTCGTTTTCATCACTGTGGTTTCTAATTGCGGATTGTGGAGGGCTACTGAGGGGACGGTTGGTACGGACTGACAAGCCCAAATGTTGAGAAAGGCGCACCTCCAGTTGGAGTTGAGTGCTGCCAATATACGCAGCCTTACAGCTGTCGCACGTGTATTTGTAAACAACATTGGGGCATACAGTTTTGGGGAATTCATCTTTGAACTTTAAAAAATTTGATAATTTAAGTGGGTTGACGAAGGCGAATCTAAAATTTATTTGGGGATAACTAGACTTGAGTAGTTTGGACAATTCACCTCGAATACGCAATGATAAATAACCATAAAAAGGTAATTTAATATATCTGGTTTCTTTTTGTACTGTAGTTACGGGGAGTTTAGTATCAAAAGTGTTATTTAAAAATTTCTTTAATTGGTTATCGAATAGATGAGAAGGGTAGTAATTGTTAATAAAGTACTGTTTTAAAAATTTAAATTCTTCGTTTAACGAAAAGTAATCCGAACAAATACGGTAACTTCTTGTTAATAATGTTACTATAGCACTAATCTTATATTTATAAAACATACAACTTAAATAATTGGTTCCCAAGCCAGTAAAAGTTTGTTTCCGAAATAGTGAAGTATGGAACTTATTATGGGCCCGTTTAACTAAAACATCCAGGAAAGGTAAACTATTATTTGTTTCGTTTTCACACGTGTACTTAATATTACTATGTTGTTTATTAAGATAATCAAGAAAAAGTTTTACGTGTGAAGGATGGTTAAATATTAAGAAAGTGTCATCCACGTATCTTCTGTAATATATGGGTTTAAAACTACTAGGACAATTTTTCAACCAAATTTCTTCGTAATGGCAAAGAAATGCATTTGCTAGTGTTGGGCTTAACGGGGAACCCATAGCTACCCCATCAATTTGGCTGTAAAGGTTGCTATTAAATAAGAAAAGATTATCAAAACACACTATTTCGAGAAGGTTTTTAAATTGAGTCTGAGTGAGGCCATTAATAAGAGTATTATCAGTAGTGAATAACTTATTTAGTATGATATTTAATGTTTCTTTTAACGGGACATTAGTAAACAATGATGAGACATCAAAACTGGCCATAGTAAGAGAATCGGCATGATTGATCTCTTTTATCTCTTTAGCAAAATCAAACGAGTTGTTAATAGAATAATCATTAAAGGTGAGTTTTGAAAGCAAGGGAACGAAGAATTTGGCTAAGTTATAATTGAATGTACCACATGCCGAAAGAATAGGTCTTAGTGGGAAATTTGGCTTGTGGACTTTAGGTAAACCATATAGAATTCCTGGATTAGAACCAGAAGCAAATAAAAAATTGTATGTATTGTCAGCAATAATATTACTATTTTTTAATTTACGCAAACACCTATTAAGTTTATCTTCGAGTTTTAGTAATTTAGACAGAACATTCTCTTTTACCCTTTTAAATTTAGACGTATCCGACAAAATTGTCTCCATTCTATTTATGTAAACTGTTGAATCAATCAGCACTACTCCTTTACCCTTATCCGGTTTTGTAATGATGACAGAGTTATCCTTTTTCAAATTATTAAGAATTTTAAAATCTTGCTTATTAAAGAGGGGAGAAAACACCTTATGGGGTTTAAAATTATAAAAATTCTTAAAAGAGATGCTCTCCACTTGTTTTACCAAGTTATGAAACGAGAAATTTGGTCGGATCTCACAATTCTTAATATTCATGAGAAGATTTTCAAAGCCAGAGAAAAATTTATAAAAATTTAGTTTATAATGAGGTAGATCAAAATTTAAGCCTAACGACAATATTTCTTTCTCTCTAATACTTAAAACTTTATTAGAGAAATTACAAATAAAATTATCTGGATTATTAAAAAACGACTGAGTGATTCCCAATTTTTCCAATTTGGCAGCATGTATCCTTTTATGTCTGTTGACAGTTTTATCACAGCAAGTTTGAAATTTAGTAACTAAACAATGATAATCAATATAAGACACCCTAGATTTTAGACCAAACAGAGAATTTTTATATTTCAGCTTGAGAAAACTCACTGTTTTAGTTTTCGATTGAAGCTCCAAATTTAATAATTTATGTAGCCATGATTTATATAGTTTGGAGTTATGGAGGCGTTTATTATAAAGTTTAAATCTAAGGAAATTAGGCACAATATTATAACTTTTGCACTTAGACAAGAAACTCTCATCACAGATAGCCTTGTTCAGTTTCAAATAGACTCTTTCACATTGTCTGTAATAGTTCAATGTCGATCTAATCCTCTGACCACCTAGTGTCCTCTTAGACTTTGCCAAGTATGGAGGTGGATGTAAACATTGTGTATTTACCTATTGAGGTAATTTAATTTTAGTTTTATAGTGATGAAATTTAATTTAATTTTAGTTTTTATAGTGATGAAATTTAAATGTTTTAATTTGTATTGATGCAATTTTCATTTTGCTTTAAGGTTTTAATTTTAATGGTCTTAATATTGTATTGATGAACTTTCACTTTTCAATTTTGTTTTAAGGTTTTAAGACTTAACTCACTGATGATGACAAAAGATTTGTCGAAACGTCTGATGTACAAATAAATGAAAATGTTTGCCGTTGTGTTGATCCTTCTTTTCATCTGTAAGCTCCGGTTCCCTAAGGAGAAGTCAATAGCTTTGATATTAACCCAGAGATATGGCCGATCGACATTGAACTATTACAGACAATGTGAAAGAGTCTATTGAAACTGAACAAGGCTATCTGTGATGAGAGTTCTTGTCTAAGTGCAAAAGTTATAATATTGTGCCTAATTTCCCTTAGATTTAAACTTTATAATAAACGCCTCCATAACTCCAAACTATATAAATCATGGCTACATAAATTATTAAATTTGGAGCTTCAATCGAAAACTAAAACAGTGAGTTTTCTCAAGCTGAAATATAAAAATTCTCTGTTTGGTCTAAAATCTAGGGTGTCTTATATTGATTATCATGTTTAGTTACTAAATTTCAAACTTGCTGTGATAAAACTGTCAACAGACATAAAAGGATACATGCTGCCAAATTGGAAAAATTGGGAATCACTCAGTCGTTTTTTAATAATCCAGATAATTTTATTTGTAATTTCTCTAATAAAGTTTTAAGTATTAGAGAGAAAGAAATATTGTCGTTAGGCTTAAATTTTGATCTACCTCATTATAAACTAAATTTTTATAAATTTTTCTCTGGCTTTGAAAATCTTCTCATGAATATTAAGAATTGTGAGATCCGACCAAATTTCTCGTTTCATAACTTGGTAAAACAAGTGGAGAGCATCTCTTTTAAGAATTTTTACAATTTTAAACCCCATAAGGTGTTTTCTCCCCTCTTTAATAAGCAAGATTTTAAAATTCTTAATAATTTGAAAAAGGATAACTCTGTCATCATTACAAAACCGGATAAGGGTAAGGAGTAGTGCTGATTGATTCAACAGTTTACATAAATAGAATGGAGACAATTTTGTCGGATACGTCTAAATTTAAAAGGTAAAAGAGAATGTTCTGTCTAAATTACTAAAACTCGAAGATAAACTTAATAGGTGTTTGCGTAAATTAAAAAATAGTAATATTATGCTGACAATACATACAATTTTTTATTTGCTTTGGTTCTAATCCAGGAATTCTATATGGTTTACCTAAAGTCCACAAGCCAAACTTCCCACTAAGACCTATTCTTTCGGCATGTGGTACATTCAATTATAACTTAGCCAAATTCTTCGTTCCCTTGCTTTCAAAACTCACCTTTAATGATTATTCTATTAACAACTCGTTTGATTTTGCTAAAGAGATAAAAGAGATCAATCATGCCGATTCTCTTACTATGGCCAGTTTTGATGTCTCATCTGTTTACTAATGTCCCGTTAAAAGAAACATTAAATATCATACTAAATAAGTTATTCACTACTGATAATACTCTTATTAATGGCCTCACTCAGACTCAATTTAAAAACCTTCTCGAAATAGTGTGTTTTGATAATCTTTTCTTATTTAATAGCAACCTTTACAGCCAAATTGATGGGGTAGCTATGGGTTCCCCGTTAAGCCCAACACTAGCAAATGCATTTCTTTGCCATTACGAAGAAATTTGGTTGAAAAATTGTCCTAGTAGTTTTAAACCCATATATTACAGAAGATACGTGGATGACACTTTCTTAATATTTAACCATCCTTCACACGTAAAACTTTTCTTGATTATCTTAATAAACAACATAGTAACATTAAGTACACGTGTGAAAACGAAACAAATAATAGTTTACCTTTCCTGGATGTTTTAGTTAAACGGGCCCATAATAAGTTCCATACTTCACTATTTCGGAAACAAACTTTTACTGGCTTGGGAACCAATTATTTAAGTTGTATGTTTTATAAATATAAGATTAGTGCTATAGTAACATTATTAACAAGAAGTTACCGTATTTGTTCGGATTACTTTTCGTTAAACGAAGAATTTAAATTTTTAAAACAGTACTTTATTAACAATTACTACCCTTCTCATCTATTCGATAACCAATTAAAGAAATTTTTAAATAACACTTTTGATACTAAACTCCCCGTAACTACAGTACAAAAAGAAACCAGATATATTAAATTACCTTTTTATGGTTATTTATCATTGCGTATTCGAGGTGAATTGTCCAAACTACTCAAGTCTAGTTATCCCCAAATAAATTTTAGATTCGCCTTCGTCAACCCACTTAAATTATCAAATTTTTTAAAGTTCAAAGATGAATTCCCCAAAACTGTATGCCCCAATGTTGTTTACAAATACACGTGCGACAGCTGTAAGGCTGCGTATATTGGCAGCACTCAACTCCAACTGGAGGTGCGCCTTTCTCAACATTTGGGCTTGTCAGTCCGTACCAACCGTCCCCTCAGTAGCCCTCCACAATCCGCAATTAGAAACCACAGTGATGAAAACGACCATCCCCTTCACAAAACTCAGTTTGAAATTTTAACTAGATCCAATAACCTTACAGAACTCCGAATTTAGAATCTTTGTACATCTATGAAACAAACCCTCCCTTAATAATAATAGCTCATCTACAAATTACGACTCTTTTGACAACCAACCGTGTTTCACAGATATACCCTTTCTAATCCTCTGACCACCTAGTGTCCTCTTAGACTTTGCCAAGTATGGAGGTGGATGTAAACATTGTGTATTTACCTATTGAGGTAATTTAATTTTAGTTTTTATAGTGATGAAATTTAATTTAATTTTAGTTTTTATAGTGATGAAATTTAAATGTTTTTAATTTTGTATTGATGCAATTTTCATTTGCTTTAAGGTTTTAATTTTAATGGTCTTAATATTGTATTGATGTAACTTTCACTTTTCAATTTTGTTTTAAGGTTTTAAGACTTAACTCACTGATGATGACAAAAGATTTGTCGAAACGTCTGATGTACAAATAAATGAAAATGTTTGCCGTTGTGTTGATCCTTCTTTTCATATATATATATATATATATATATATATATACATACATACATACATACATGTGTGTGGGTTGGTGGGTGTAAAAATTCGTGAACTGATATTGAAAACATCTTTCTAAAAATATTTTTTGAATATCTGAATCTTCAAATAACTTCATATCAAAAATAAATACTTTTATTTTGAAAATTTCTCTCTCTCTCTCTCTCGGGACAGATCTTCTAGCATGAAGAAGAGACGTCCTAAAGAAATATTTTTAGCTTATTGCCTTATATCTCGTCATCCGTGAGCTTTATGAGCTTTCATTAAAATGTCTTCGTATGAAATGATGAATATAGTGTGCAAAAATATAAAAACGTATAAAAATTGATAACATAACTTTCAACACGTATTTAATGTAGTTTGAATATCAATATATTTATTTGGTTTATAGAGTTTGGTTCGATATATAGAGTTTCCATAAATTATCTTTACAAATTCAATTCAATTTCAGTTGAACTTGTAAAGATAATTTATGGATACTATATGAAATTGACTATATGAAATTGATAATTTAGTTTCGTAAAAATTGGTCGTTGCCAATTTACCGGCAGTTTTTAAATAAGTTTCTTATGTTCTTGTGGTTCGGAACCCACGTAAAATTGTAGGTCCCCTCCGCCACCACGGAGGACATACACAATACTGTACACGATTACGAACAGAGTTAGGTAGACCAGCCATGAGTGGATCCTAGGGTCTTTGTTGGTCTAAAACATTATAACATTATATATATATATATATATATATATGAAAAATTATTTCACGAAAGTGACACGTGAAAAGTATTTATGATGAATAAAACCACGAAGGAAAAAGAAACACAAAGGGGTGCTCAAGCGCTTTCGTCTAATGACATCCTCAGGAACACTGGAGTGAAAGGACAGATCAAGGCAATATATAGGTTACAAAAATAAACATACATACATACACATTCACATATATATACATATATATATATATACATATATATATATATAAATATATACATATATATAGTAAGCATAGAAAAAAATTGTGGGAGGAGCCAACATTTATATGGTCACAGAAAAATAAAGAAATAAAAATAAATATAAATATAAATTGAGAAAAAATTAATTACAAAATAGTGCCTTAGTGATATATATGTCACAGCCTAAATAATCATAAAGAAATAAACAGGCAAATAAAAAAAAACCCATAAATACATATACATACATATATATATATATATATACATATATATACACATATACATATATATATATATATATATATATAAAGACACTTTTAGCACTTTGGCCGACCTTCCATATAAATTCAAATGGCTTTTTTATGGAACAGGTCACAAAAGAATAAAGAAATAAAAATAAATATAAATATTGTAAGTAGAGTCTACCAATTCAAGCTCAAGAGGGAGGTTTTACAATCGATTTAATAGATGCTGCCAAAATGATATATATGTCACATTATTAAAAATAAAAATTGAAAGATAAATTTTAAGAGAGGCACACCAATTTATAAGGGAAAAAATTACCACATATGCATATTATAGTCACAAACGAATACAAAAGTACAAATAAATATAAATTGGAAAACAAAATGATCCCTAGATGATATATAAAGAACAATAAAATATATATACAACCTATTTACGGTATATATACGAAATATAAACGCAATATATACAGAATATATATATATATATATATATATATGCATAAGGGAAAAAAAATTACCAAATTTGTTTTTATAATTATTGTCTGAGAAAACGGTAGGTCGCAAAAGAATAAAGAAATAAAAATAAATATAACTTGAAAAAATTACAAATAATACACGTACACATATATACCCGCATACCCAAATATATATATACATATACACACATATATACAAACACACACACACACACACACACACACATATATATATATATATATATATACAAGCTTGACCTTCACGAAATGAGAAATCATCCCGCAGAACCTTTGTGAGGTTGTAAGGTAAGGTAAGGTACATACACATATACATATATATATATATATTTAACTGCATACATACATACATACATACATATACACACATACATACATACATATACACACATATACATACAAACACATTTAACTGCAATGACCACACACATACGCACATACACATACATACATACACATACACTCATACAGCAAAAAATTGAAAAATAAAATTGTAAGGGAAACAACCGACAAAAACAAATTTTTTACCAAAGATTTAACAACCTGCCCTTTTTGTTTAAATCCATTCTGAAGGAATTCAGAGCAACGGGATCAAGTTGAAACAGACCTTTACTCATGTTAAGGTTATTTGTAAGTTGAATTATAGCCGACTCAAGAATATTTCTATTAACAATGTTGCTAGAGTGAAACAAAACTGAAACATTATTCCAATCAATACAATGGGATAACTCTGACAAATGGACAAAAAGGGCACTGGACAACTGTCCCGTTCTAACGGAATATTGATGCTGTTTTACACGCGTTTGCAAATCCTTTCCCGTCTGACCTATGTAAAAGGAATCACATTGCTTACACCCAATTTTATAGATAATGCCTAAATTATTGGTAGGGCTATTTTTTACTATGATGTTTTTCACAATATTGTTATATGAAAAAACTACACTGATATCCAAAAGTTTAAGTACATTAGCAATGCCTAAGAAGCCCGGGAAAAATGGAAGTACTAAAATATTCTTTGACAAGGTGCGAGTGTTATTATTCACACGATAGAAGGTTCGTTTAGCCTTATTAAGACAAGATTCCATGAACGCAGATGGGTAACACAACTCACTTCCAATACCGTTGATATTTTCCAATTCGGCATCGATGTATTCAGGACTGGCGATCCTAAGAGCGCGGAGAAACATTGAGGAAAATATGGCCTTTTTAATAGGGGTGTCATGTCCAGAGTAAAAGTGTACGTAGGACAAATTGTTTGTTTTTTTCCGATATATACTAAACTTAAAACCCGGGCTATCCCTATGAACACGCACATCCAAAAACGGGATTGAGTTGTCTTGTTCCACTTCTAAAGTAAATTTAATGGAGGGGACTTGGTCATTTAACTGAAGGAGGAAGTCATCCAGGTCACGATTCATGGGCCAGATACACAAAATATCGTCGACGTACCGTACCGTACCGCCAGTCCTGAATACATCGATGCCGAATTGGAAAATATCAACGGTATTGGAAGTGAGTTGTGCTACCCATCTGCGTTCATGGAATCTTGTCTTAATAAGGCTAAACGAACCTTCTATCGTGTGAATAATAACACTCGCACCTTGTCAAAGAATATTTTAGTACTTCCATTTTTCCCGGGCTTCTTAGGCATTGCTAATGTACTTAAACTTTTGGATATCAGTGTAGTTTTTTCATATAACAATATTGTGAAAAACATCATAGTAAAAAATAGCCCTACCAATAATTTAGGCATTATCTATAAAATTGGGTGTAAGCAATGTGATTCCTTTTACATAGGTCAGACGGGAAAGGATTTGCAAACGCGTGTAAAACAGCATCAATATTCCGTTAGAACGGGACAGTTGTCCAGTGCCCTTTTTGTCCATTTGTCAGAGTTATCCCATTGTATTGATTGGAATAATGTTTCAGTTTTGTTTCACTCTAGCAACATTGTTAATAGAAATATTCTTGAGTCGGCTATAATTCAACTTACAAATAACCTTAACATGAGTAAAGGTCTGTTTCAACTTGATCCCGTTGCTCTGAATTCCTTCAGAATGGATTTAAACAAAAAGGGCAGGTTGTTAAATCTTTGGTAAAAAATTTGTTTTTGTCGGTTGTTTCCCTTACAATTTTATTTTTCAATTTTTTGCTGTATGAGTGTATGTGTATGTATGTATGTGTATGTGCGTATGTGTGTGGTCATTGCAGTTAAATGTGTTTGTATGTATATGTGTGTATATGTATGTATGTATGTGTGTATATGTATGTATGTATGTATGTATGCAGTTAAATATATATATATATATGTATATGTGTATGTACCTTACCTTACCTTACAACCTCACAAAGGTTCTGCGGGATGATTTCTCATTTCGTGAAGGTCAAGCTTGTATATATATATATATATATATATGTGTGTGTGTGTGTGTGTGTTTGTATATATGTGTGTATATGTATATATATATTTGGGTATGCGGGTATATATGTGTACGTGTATTATTTGTAATTTTTTCAAGTTATATTTATTTTTATTTCTTTATTCTTTTGCGACCTACCGTTTTCTCAGACAATAATTATAAAAACAAATTTGGTAATTTTTTTTCCCTTATGCATATATATAGTATCTATATATCTATTCTGTATATATTGCGTTTATATTTCGTATATATACCGTAATAGTTTATAATATTTTATTGTTCTTTATATATCATCTAGGGATCATTTTGTTTTCCAATTTATATTTATTTGTACTTTTGTATTCGTTTTGTGACTATATCATATGTGGTATTTTTTCCCTTATAAATTGGTGTCCTCTCTTAAATTTATCTTCAATTTTTATTTTTTAATAATTGACTATATATCATTTTGGCAGCATCTATAATCGAGTTGTAAAACCTCCCTCTTGAGCTTGAATTGGTAGACTCTACTTACAATATTTATATTTATGTTTATTCTTATTCTTTTGTGACCTGTTCCATAAAAAAGCCATTTTGAATTTATATGGAAGGTCGGCCAAAGTGCTAAAAGTGTCTTTATATATATTTATATATATATGTATATGTGTATATATATGTATATATACATATATATATGTATGTATATGTATTTATGGGTTTTTTTTATTTGCCTGTTTATTTCTTTATGATTATTTAGGCTGTGACATATATATCACTAAGGCACTATTGTAATTAATTTTTTCTCAATATATTTATATTTATTTTTATTTCTTTATTTTTCTGTGACCATATAAATGTTGGCTCCTCCCACAATTTTTTTCTATGCTTACTATATAATATTATATATTTATATATATATGTATATATGTAATATATATATATGTATATATATGTGAATGTGTATGTATGTATGTTTATTTTTGTAACCTATATATTGCCTTGATCGTCCTTTCACTCCAGTGTTCCTGAGGATGTCATTAGACGAAAGCGCTTGAGCACCCCTTTGTTTTCTTTTTCCTTCGTGGTTTTATTCATCATATATATATATATATTATAATATATATATATATAATATTATATATAATATATATATATATATATATATAATTAGTGATGGGACGATGCATCGCAATCGCAATCGCGATACAATCGCACATTTTTTACAATCGCAATCGCAATTGCAATCGCATTTAATGAGTGCGATTGTTGGCGATTGTGAACAAAATATTTAAATCTCTACAAAAGTTGCTATGAAAGCTGCTCTTTCATGCGTACTTAAAGGAAGTTTAGCTAACAACATACGGAATAATAAATAAATAATAAGTCAAAAACAGAAATGAAAACGGTTGCGAATTAGTTGAAAACAGAATAAAAAATTGGTTTAATAATAACAATAATACACCTCTTTATTTGCTCTATGTAAAATTGGAATGTTAAAAAATCAAGCTAACCCTATGGTAGGTAACGCGTTTAGGTATATTTAAAGCATAAATGCGTTATGTGAGGCTAAAGCTAAAACCGCAATCGCAATCGCGCGATTTTCAAATTCTGACAATCGCAATCGCAACAGCGATTGTATGAAATATGACAATCGTCCCATCACTATATATATATATATTATATATATAATATATAATTATATATCTATATATATATATATATCTCTATTGATTGATGGCGCGGAAAACGCAGTTTAATGATAAACAGGAACACCAGAGAAAAACAAACATCCTTCAAGGTTTAATAGTACCAACGTTTCGGAATGCACTAATTTCATCTTCAGGGCTAAAACAATAAAATGCCAAATCACATATATTCGTCAAAATTGTTTTAATAAATGGAATTTTCTGATATACTTTGAAAGCATTAAGAGCCCAGTAAGACTTAAAGCTTAACGGCCATATTAAATAAAATAAATAGTCAAATTTCACAATTATTTATTTTATGTTAAAATTTTACTGTAACAAATAAAAATTCTAAAATTTAAAATTTTTATTTAGTTTATAAATGAAAAATACAGTGGCGCTCATAAGTATTCGTACAGAGAAATATTTCAGTTATATTCTTCCCTTATTTTCTTGTACCTTGCATAGGATAATTATAAAAAGTTTACCGTTCGTTTGGAAAATTTTAACAAATAAAAAAACAAACTCCAACATACTGTATAATGCAAAACATCAAAAAATTTGAGGAAAATAAAAAAAAGTTAAAATGCAAAAGTTTTCGTACGTTATTTACAAAATATTTAATACTTTAGGTATCCACCTTAGGCTTGAAGAATTGAAAATTTTTATCAGTTGTTGCTGTTTTTCATAACTCTCTTATGTACATGGTACAAAGATAAGGAAAATATAAACGAAATATTTCCCTGTACGAATACTTATGATCACCACTGTATTCATTCATTCATTCAGAAACTGGAATTTGTTTTAATAAAATATTTTAAACTTTGCCTCTGAAAACACTATATATATATATATATATAATAATATATATATATATATATATATATATATAATGCACTGTCGCGACGAAGTATGACGAAGGAAACTACTTTTCAGGAAGACGTAAATCTTTATTTCTTAACACCAATACAGTTTCGGCTCCTTGTCAATTGGTAACCAATTGACAAGGGCTTGTGAGGAGCCGAAACTGTATTGGTGTTAAGAAATAAAATTTATCTTCCTGAAAAGTAGTTTCCTTCGTCATACTTCGTCGCGACAGTGCATTATGTTACATCATATATATATATATATATATATATATATTATATATATATAGCTATTCCGCTAATGAGCAAACGAGACAATTTAATTGTAGCTCACTTTATACTCAGGCAAGGAATTATGCCTTTAATTAAAACGATACTATCAAACTTTTCATTACCAAACCGTTGCTGGGATAAATTTCAAACTTGGTCTTTATTAGCTGCATGCAACGTCCATTATTCTTCGACATACAACTATGTTCCATTTGCGTCTCTCTTGGAAGGGGTCGTTGGATAACCTTTGTTAGTTTACAAAGAAACTCTAAAAGTTGATTTAGAAAAAAAAACTCAATTTGTGCCTTTTATGTTGTGGAACTTTGTTTTCTACCTTTTTCTAACTTTGTAATTTACTGCGGATCACATAAAGGTCTCGGTGGAATAATGTCTGTTCGTATTTTAAATAAAAATGGAAATATAAAAAGTTTATTTTTTTAATAATTATATTATGTTAATAATTTTACCCATGCGATAAAATATGTTTTAAAACAAATACATCGGAATTATGAATATCAATATATGCTGCATATTAATTATACCCTGAATATTTTTTAAATATGGCTCTTTTTCGTTTAATGGGCTGGAAAAAAATTATACACATTTTTAGGCGTTGGAAAATAAATTTATTAAGAAAAGGTCCGCCAATCATTATAGGTGTGTTGAGGTATGCTATGAGTGTAAACCTAGAAACAGTATAAGGTTAGGTAGGTTATATAGGTTTAGGCTAGGCTATAGGTTAGGGTATGTTAAGTTAGGTTAGGTTAAAGTTAAGTCATCTTAGGCTATAGATTTTCTAATTAAAACAGTAAGCTTTATCAAATAGTAAGTTGAAATAGTAAGTTTCTTCACCTTAAAATGTACTTTTCTTAATAAATTTATTATTTTCTAACCTTCAAAAAGTTTTTCATCATTTTTTTACACAACCCGTTATCCGGGTTGAGGTAAGAAGGCAGACATGCTCAGATATAAAAAAAAAGGGCAGAGACTAAGGCATACACATATAGTCATACCGGCATCCTGGTAGACCGGCACCCCCTCCCCTTCATGATAGCTAAATTCCACACCTGCGGCGCTTCATATACTATGTATGGTGGTACTTCCAGGCTTTGTCAAAATAAAAAAGACAGTCCAAACTTACATACTTTTAACAAACCTCCTCCATTCCAACCTACTTTCAGCCATTTCTTGTGCATCATCCAGATCAAGTCTACGCTTACTCATGCAATCATTCACTGTGTCCATAAATCTTCTTCTAGGCCTCCGTCTCTTTCTACCTTTGCAAGCACTCTTATACAGTGTTTTCACAACTCTGTCATCTTCCATTCTTTCAACATGTCCAAACTACCTCAACACATTTTTCTCAATTTTCACTTCCGCACACTACAGCTGTCCAGACCCACACGAATTTCTCACTATCAATTCGCACACGCCCCACACACTTCTCAAGTTATCTATTTCAACTGCTGTTACTCTTGACTTCTCCCTTTCATGCGATATTAAGTTTCACAGCATACAAAAGTGTTGGTACTAACACACCTTCATGTAAACATCTCGCAGCATCTCTACCCAGTCTCCACTTCCTTACAATTGCTTTCAGCGCACCCGCCACCTTCCTTCTTTGAATCACTCTACTATTAACTTTATCCGTACTCGTACCTCTTTTGTTCAAGACACAACTCAAATACTTAAAAGACTCTACCACCGCTAGTGTTTCATCATTCACCAATACATGACTGTCGGAATTTTTCTCTCTACAGTCAGTAACTTACTCTTACCCACATTCACTCAGAACAGTTTTCTTTCACACATCGCCATAAAATTCTTAACAGCCTCTTGCATATCATACTCACTCTAAGCAAATAGGACAGCATTATCTGCATACAAAAGATTTGACAGGCCCTACCTATTCCTATCACACACCAGATTCAACCCTCTTTCAAGCATTCGCACTTTTATTTCTTTCATTACTTCATCCATAAGTAAATTGAACAGCCATGGAGACATCACACCATTGACGCACACCAACATTTATATCAAACCATTCACTCAGTTCTTTATTTACTCTCACACATGCAATACTTCCATCATAGAAAATTTTCACCGCATTCATAAGTCTACCACTAACCCCATATATACGCAAGACCTGCCATAAGGGTTCTCTATTTACACTATCATACGCTTCCTCGAGAACCATAAAAACCATGTACACCGTGCAATCCATTTCGCATGCTTTCTCAATCACTTGTCTCACTGCAAACAGTTGATCCACACAGACCCTTCCATCTCGGAATCACATTTGCACTCCTATCATCTTTTCCACCCATAAAACCCTCGAAATATTCCTTCCATCTATTCTGTACACCCACATCCGTTGTGAGCATTCTTCCAGTTTATCCTTTACTTTAACTTTCTTTGTTTTATTTCTGCACTTCCTTCCAGAACAATTTTCTATTTTCAACATAATTCTCATTCATCTTTCTTTCAAACTCATTACTTTCTCTCTGTTTCTGCTGCTGCACTAGTCTCTTCACACTTCTCCTGCTCTCTTCATACACCTTTTTTGATTCTTGGACTTTCTTCTCTATCACAATTACCCTAGCACACAACAACCACTTCCTCCTTTTATCTTCAATCGCTGACGCAATCTCGACATTTCACCACGATGTTACCCTCTTCTTCGGACCTGTCTCAGCAACCTTCAAAACACTTTTTGCGTTCCTAATCAGACATTCCTTATACACATTTCACATTTCACTCATATCCATTTGATCTGCATCTTTTACACTGAATTCATCATGCACTCTCTTACTGTACTCTTCCGCTATCTCTCTCACCTAGTGATGTAAAAAAACCGTTTTTTTTGTTTTTTGTTGTTTTTTTTGTTGTTTTTTCGTTTTTTTTGTTTTTTTTGTTTTTTTTGTTTTTTTTAATAATTAATATAGATATTGCCAATTTAATTATAAGGTATACTTTTGCAATGATATATATTATAAAAATAAATAAATAAATAATAAAATAGGCCATATGGTACCAGTATAGAATGTCCTTTTCAGCCTATTTACAGGAAAAACTGGCCTCTTTCTTGCACTGAAAGTCTTGTATCTTGAGATCCATTAAACTTGCGAGAACACTGGCTGGGAGCTGACTGCCCATTGTCCAACCTTCCCAGGACTCTCCCATCCATGCCTCGGATTTTGAATCTCCCACTTAACTATCCTTTAGACCCGCGATGACATATTCCCCCCCCCCCACGAGACCATCCATATATATATACATATATATATATATACATATCCATATATATATACACATAAATACTTATATACACATTTATATCTATTGTATACCCCATACACATGCATACATCCAGAATTCCAGATACATACGCATGCATACTCACATATATACCTACACAAACTCATACACCTCTATTTCGCCCTTTCATTACCTCCGAGATCATTTAGCACATACAGTAATATCCATACAGCCAAAAGAAACTAATTAAGCACAGACAGAGCAGCAAAGCTAGTATTTATATCCCAAAATGCAAAATTCCAAGAAAGTGAAGTAAAACATGGTGCTACATTGGCTTCGTCAACATCCAAATCTGCAATAAATACCAGTACCTGTGATATTGAAACTATTTGCTTTAATCAATCTAGTGATAATGATTCTTCAATGGAAATAGAATCAGATAATGAAAGTTAAACAGCATTAGGTTAACACAAAGGTTAAAGAAGAGATGAATATTTATATTTTTTTATTTTTCTATTTGGAATATATATATATATATATATATATATATATATATATATTATATATATATATATATATATACACTGGTATTCTTGCCAATCACAATTATATCTATTGTTTTATACCAGTATTATGGATATTATACCAGTACCTGTGATATTGAAACTAGCATATATGCTCTACCCAATCTAGTGATGATTCTTCCATGGAAATGTAGGTTAACAAAAAGGTTCAAAAAAAGGTGAATATTTTCCTTTTCTATCTGGAATATATATACTGGTACTCTTGCCAATCACAATTATGTATATTGTTTGAAACGAGGAAGAATGTTTTATGTTCTAGTTAAAAAATATATACATATAAAAAAGAGGGTTTGTTTTTCCTTTCTATTATATACTTTTTGCGTGATTCAATTTTTCTAAAAGATGACTATATAGTATATATACTAGGTATAACCGTATAAGCATGGTAGTATAGTAAATTATAGGTAATACTAATATACTTATTAGATTAAAGGAAAAAAAAATATGGAATAAGTTTAAAACAATAAAAAACAAAAAAACAAAAAAACAGACTACCTTCGTTTTAAACAAAAAAAACACAAAAAAAAAAAACGACACAATAAAAAACGACTCACATCACTACTCTCACCACACTTTACTTCTTTATGACTCACCTTTCTTCAATATACTTTTTTCCACTCTCCACATAACCTCACTTTAAACAGGACTACCATGTGGTCAGAGAGACCCCCCATTCATACCTCGCACAACACGTATGTCATATACCTCTTTCAGTATACTTCTTTTCACAAGCACATAAATTATCTTACTTCTCTCGCTATGTATATCATTTGTTCTATACCAGGTATACTTATGTACTCCCTTATGTTCAGAAAATGTATTCGTTACGCACAGCTTTCTCTCACTACATGACTCTTTCAGTGTACACCCATTATCGTTCACTCCTCGTTCACCATGCTTCCCCAACACATCATTCTCTGCACCCATACCAACTTTCCTATTCATCTCTCCTACCACAAACATTTTGTAACATTCAGGCACTCTTCCGATCATACTATCAAGCTCTCCAGAAGCTTTCTTTCTCATCCTCACACTTATTATCATACGGCGCATACCCAACTACTACCACTTTCATTCTCACAAACTTAGATTTCACACATATAATCCGGGAACTGACACACGAGACGTCTCTCATCGCTTCATACCATACATCATTCATCAAATTATATATATATATATATATATATATGAAAATTATTTCACGAAAGTAACACGTGAAAAATATTTATGATGAATAAAACCACGAAGGAAAGGAAACACAAAAAGGTGCTCAAGCGCTTTCGTCTAATGACATCCTCAGGAACACTGAAGTACATAAAAGGTTACGGCCTATATATAGGTTACAGAAAGAAAAAAAATAAATAAATAAATAACATACATACACACAAACATATATATATATATATATATATACATATACATATCCACATATATATATATATATATATATATATATATATATATATATATATATATATATATATATATATATATATATACATATATATGCAATAAACGGAGAAGTAAAAATAAAAATTAAAAATTAAAGGATTAACAAAGAGGCATACAGATTTGTAAGGAAAAATATCGATTTTTAGCACAAGATCAAATGAATTATAAAAATACAAATTTATACTGGAAATCTGCCCGGGTTTTAACACTTTGCCTTTTATAGTCAAGTTTCGATATATATAAAAATAAAATGAAGATTAAAAGTTAATAAAGTAGCAGACAAGTTTACCAAAGATTTAGCGTCCTACCCTTTTTATCTAAATCTGTTTTGAAGGAATTCAAAACAACAGGATCGAGTTGAAAAAGACCTTTGCTTATGTTGAAGTTATTTGAAAGTTGGATAATGGCAGACTCAAGAATATTTCTATTAACAATGTTGCTAGAGTGAAATAAAACTGAAGCATTATTCCAATCAATACAGTGGGATAACTCTGACAAATGGACAAAAAGAGCACTGGACAACTGTCCTGTTCTAACGGAATATTGATGCTGTTTTATACGTGTGTGCAAATCCTTTCCCGTCTGACCTATGTAAAAGGAATCACATTGTTTACACCCAATTTTATAGATAATGCCTGAATTATTGGTAGGGCTATTTTTTACTATGATATTTTTCACAATATTGTTATATGAAAATACTACATTAATATCCAAAAGTTTAAGTACATTAGCAATGCCTAAAAGCCCGGGAAAAATGGAAGTACTAAAATATTTTTTGACAAAGTACGAGTGTTATTATTGACACGATAGAAAGTTCGTTTTGCCTTGTTGAGACAAGATTCCATAAACGCAGATGGATAACACAGATCACTTCCAGTACCGTTGATTTTTTCCAATTCGGCATCGATGTATTCCGGACTGGCGATCCTAAGGGCGCGGAGAAACATTGATGAAAAAATGGCCTTCTTAGTGGGGGTGTCATGTCCCGAGTAAAAGTGTACGTAGGACAAATTGTTTGTTGTTTTCCGATAGATACTAAACTTAAAACCTGGGCTTTCCCTATGTACACGCACATCCAAAAATGGGATTGAATTGTCTTGTTCCACTTCTAAAGTAAACTTAATGGAGGGGACTTGATCATTTAACTGAAGGAGGAAGTTATCCAGGTCACGATTCATGGGCCAGATACACAAAATATCGTCGACGTACCGCAACCAAGGGATGCCAACCCCCAGGATTCTCGGAATGTAAGTAATTTCGAAAAACTCCATATAAATATTGGAGAGGAGGGGCGATAATATTGTGAAAAATATCATAGTAAAAAATAGCCCTACCAATAATTCAGGCATTATCTATAAAATTGGGTGTAAACAATGTGATTCCTTTTACATAGGTCAGACGGGAAAGGATTTGCACACACGTATAAAACAGCATCAATATTCCGTTAGAACAGGACAGTTGTCCAGTGCTCTTTTTGTCCATTTGTCAGAGTTATCCCACTCTATTGATTGGAATAATGCTTCAGTTTTGTTTCACTCTAGCAACATTGTTAATAGAAATATTCTTGAGTCTGCCATTATCCAACTTTCAAATAACTTCAACATAAGCAAAGGTCTTTTTCAACTCGATCCTGTTGTTTTGAATTCCTTCAAAACAGATTTAGATAAAAAGGGTAGGACGCTAAATCTTTGGTAAACTTGTATGCTACTTTATTAACTTTTAATCTTCATTTTATTTTTATATATATCGAAACTTGACTATAAAAGGCAAAGTGTTAAAACCCGGGCAGATTTCCAGTATAAATTTGTATTTTTATAATTCATTTGATCTTGTGCTAAAAATCGATATTTTTCTTTACAAATCTGTATGCCTCTTTGTTAATCCTTTAATTTTTAATTTTTATTTTTACTTCTCCGTTTATTGCATATATATGTATATATGTATATATATATATATATATATTATATATATATATAATATATATATGTGTGGATATGTATGTGTATATATATATATGTTTGTGTGTATGATATGTTATTTATTTATTATTATTATTTTTTTTTTTGTAACCTATATATAGGCCGTAACCTTTTATATACTTCAGTGTTCCTGAGGATGTCATTAGACGAAAGCGCTTGAGCACCTTTTTGTGTTTCCTTTCCTTCGTGGTTTTATTCATCATATATTATATATATATATATATATATATATATATATATGCTGACTTTCAAATTATTGTGATTTGAAGACCGTAATAAACTATACTGTACTTTGCGTTGTTTTTTTTTATAGTTAAGAAAAATTTAAGGGCTAAAAAATAAATTGGTTAAAATGCAAGTAAACTTTTTTCAGAGACAATAAAAACCAATCCAACATAGATTAGGTGAGTCATATTTGATGGAACGAACTGTTTGTTTGGACCTTACCACTCTGGAGACAAAAATATCTATGAATATAGCAAATTGATAAAGGTCCAGTTGTATTACAAGAAAAATTCGCTTATAGCTTTATTCGAAATTCTGGTCTTAAGGTTTTTGATTTTATTTGTATATGATTAGGTTGGTCTGCGTTACATTTTTGTTTACTGTTACTGTTATTTTTCAAAATTAAATCCAAAGCGTTCGCATTTCGAATCTCTACACATATTTCCTGGGTAAGGATATTATTTTCAATATCTAATAGCATTCTTACCTGATTTTTATCATCTTTTCTAATGTTACCGTGGAACTTCTCAACATACTCTATAATTTCATTTTTCCTGTTGTGAAAGTTGTGAATGGAAAGTTAAAATCCCCACTAATTAATATATTTGGTGCTGGGGTTTTAAGTGATTTTAACGTGTTCTCGATTTCATTTGTGGCGAATTTAATTTTTTTTTTGTGGTGTTCGGTGGTTTGTACACATTCAAAATTATGAAGTTTAATTCTTTTACTTCTAAAATAAGGATTTTGACTGTGCTGTCTCATTTACTTACCTTCATTTTACCATGTGTCTGTGGTTTTCATATAAATAAAACAACCTCCTCCTTTTCTAACAAATTTCTCTGCTCTGTATATGTTATAGTTTTTTAATGATATTTCCTTGTCTTCGATGCAATTTTCACATCCTTTTCCTCAAAGATGGAAGCGTGTTACCATTAAGCACATGATATCTGTGTTGATTTCCAGAGCTAGATTTTGTAGGATTTGCAATTCGCAATTTGTTTTGTCAGTGCGCAGAAACTTGTATATTTGTATATAGTAAATTTAGAGGTTTAAAAGTCTTGGTGTTTGGTAGAGTTGGATGTTGGTCGGTGTCCAGTCAATTTTGTCGGTTTCTGGTCGGTGTTATTGGATGGGCCGTTACACTCGAGACTACTAGGGATGTGTCCCTTGGTACCATTGTGGTTGGTGAATTAACTATGAGTGGTATGGGGCATGTTGATGTTGCATATATTGTTGGTGCGCATATATCTGCGAAGTCCGGTCTTTTTTATTAAGAATGATAGTTGTTCTTTTATCTTTCTCATTTCTTCTAAAAACAGTACCCTTTGTTGATCATGTTGTCACTTGTTTTACTCGGGACTTGAGCTGTTTCTCCCTTCTCTTCTTTGTGTATTCTTAATGTGAAAATAAGGGCATTACATACTGAGGCATGTTTTCTCACTAATTGAAAGTCTACTCATAGAAGGATAAAAGTAGTGGTAGCCCCTTCAGTATCGGCAAATTTTATTTTTCATCATGTTGAAATATTTTGTAGGATAGTTTTACACCGCATCCAAATCCATATTTACACGATCCTGTTTGTAGTATTCGTATCTGGTCCATCTTCTAGATTCGGTATGAGATTCAATTGCTTTCCTTTGTTCCAACACCGCTTCTTCCTTACTCGTTTATTTTTAACCTTTGGTGTGCTTTCATTTATATTCACAATGTTGCTATCTTGCGCAGGAGGTATTGTTGCTTCATCTAAGGCTTGTTCTACGCCTCTCCCTAGTGTGTTCCCCTCGGTGTCCGAATCCCGTTTTCATCTGTCAACGTTTCTGTCGTTTCTCGTCTTTCTCTCGGTGAACTTATTGCAATTGTTTCTTCTACTTCATCATTCTTTATTTTCGTTTGTACCACTTTCCTACTGTTTTTCATGCGTTTGATGCACACGAAGACACAAAAGCAAATGATTTTGTTTATTCACCATTTCTCTATCCTTTTTCTTAAGTTTACGCATTCGTATTACTTAAATATATTGCAAAGAATGCGTTTTAGGCCAGTGGTCTTGCCCTTTTCATTTTCGCAGTTGCAGAACTGGTACGCGGCGCATTCCACTAAACATAGTTTATCTCTATTGAACTTTCTGGATTTAGAGAAATTTTACAAATTTTTTTGTATTTTTTTACCATAGTATTTTTTTTCTCTTTCCTTTGTTTTTCTAATTTCGTTTGCGTAACCTGATACTTCTCAGTTTTATGACCTTTTCCACTTTCTTTATTTGTATGTGTAGTAGAACCTCACTAAAGCCGTTATTTCCTTTGAATTATTTTCATTTTGTGTTATTTTTCTTTATGTACGCTGTATGGCACTAGCCTTCACTTACTAAATTATTTTACGTATTCACTGGTACGTTACACACACATTGGTATAGATAGAATTAATCGTCGAATTGATGATCACTAGTTATTTTGATGTTAGCACAGAACGAGAACAAAGCGTCCGTACACCATTAAGAAGAAACACTCTATCACCATATAAACACTATATTTATAATGATTGCCAATGGTTGTGGCACAATTTTTTCCTGAGTGGAACGTCTGGTGAAAATCGCGTTTATGAGGTTGGAAGATAGGTTATTCTGTAGGCATGTCGCTACACCACACACACACACATATACACACAATATATATATATATATATATATATATATATACACACACACCGAGCGATCACAAATGATCTTCCCGACTTTAAACATTTATTATAAAAGAACTAACAAAATTACAGCGAAAAGCAAGATATACAGATAAAGAATATTTCAGGGAATTTTTATTTGTAGTATTGAACACGTCAGAGATAGCCCTAAAATTAACGTGTTTTGCGTTCTTACCGCTGAGAAAGTTTACGGTCCATTCTTCTTTGCTGAACAAACAATTAACGGTATCATTTACCGCGATATGCTGCAGCTGTGGCTGATACCCCAGCTACTGGAGGACAAAGCTGATGTGTGGTTTCAGCAGGATGGTGCGCCACCCCATTTCCACAATGAAATTACAACATTCCTGAATGAGCAATTGCCTGATCGTTGGATCGGGCGTAGGGGGCCCATTCCTTGGCCGGCTCGTTAGCCCGCTCTAACCCCCCTTCACTTCTTGCTCTGGAGCTATGTCAAAAATGAAGTTTTTTTTGTTCCACCAAAGGCAACAACTTTGGAACATTTGAAAGAAAAGATACGTGATGCTGTTAGAAAAGTTCAATATGATACGCTACAAAATGTATGGAGGGAAAAAGAATACCGCTTTGATGTCTCCAGAGCCACAAAAGGAGTTCATATTGAACTGTAATCAGAGCTGGGCAATAAATACATTGAATGTATTTAAATACTAAATACATGGGAAAAATGTATTTAAATACTAAATACTAAATACATTTTACGAATGTATTTAGATACTAAATACAAAATACATCAATTGTATTTAAATACATTTGTAAATACATTTTAAATACATACAAATTTTAACATATGCATTCACTAATTCACTTAGCCATGACACGCACACGATAAAGAAATCAACCGCTTTCGACTAAGAGTGGCACACAACTGATTGAACTGACACGTTGAAACATGAACCATGCTGTACTACACTGTCGACGCGTCGTACTGTGCTAGTACAGAACGTATTAAACCATTAAAAAGTATTTACATTTTTATTTTGTGTATTTAAATACATTGTATTTAAATACTCATTAAAGTATTTAAATACTATATTTAAATACATGAAAGACAATGTATTTATAAATACAGTTCTAAATACACAAATGTATTTAAATACTGCCCAGCTCTGACTGTAATATCTTGTAACTAAAACTTTTCGAGTTCTTTATTTGTATATCTTGCTTTCCGCTGTAGCTTTATTAGTTTTTTCATAATAAATGTTTAAAATCGGGAAGATCATTTGTAATCACCCTGTATATAGATAGATAGATAGATAGATACGTAGCTAGATAGATCAATCTACCCGCTCTTGAATTTTCAATTCCTTCAATAAATATAAAGTATAAACTAAATATATCAATAAAATTTGATTTGTATTTACAGATTTCCTCTGTCGTTGCTCGTAATCTGAACTGATTTAAAGTGACAACTTATAAACTAATTTTCATTATTTGCATAATGCAACACTCCAATTCTCTTTGGATGTTACGAATGAATGATGGCATGTTTTCGTTGTTGCTCTTTGGAATTTCGAATTTCATTCGTGTGGTAGAGGTTTAGGGTAGCATAATTTAATTTGAAGTAACTGAATAATGGAGACCATATAGGGAACTCGCGTGAACTTAACCAGTCGCTGAACTTGGCCATACTGGTCAATACTTCAATTGTATTCTCGCCTCTGGAGAACCGAGACCAAAGACTCGTGAACCCATTTGGGGCAGATCACATCCAGTATGCTGAATCTGGACCAGTGGCACACTCGCAGATTTATAAAAATTATAAAAGTGACGCATGCGCAGAAATAATGTTTGCATGCACTCGCCTGTGCCAAAAGCGTTGCACAAACAGAAAACCTGTAAACACTTCTATTTTTGTTTTTTTGCAGCTGAAATAAATATTGAATATGATCCAAAGATCATATTCAATATCCATTAAACCTCAAATTCTGTTGTAAAACAAACAGATCTTTCCCAATTCGAAACGAATATATATATATATATATATATATATATATATATATATATATATATATATATATATATATATACATTTAACTGCAATGACCACGCAGTATATTAATGTATAGAAACGACGTAAGTATAGAGGAGTGTCTGCACACGAGGAAGAGAAATAACGAACAAATGAAAAATGAGGTGACCGCCCGGGAATCGAACCCAGGATCTTCCGATTGCCGGTCAGATATGCTACCACTACACCACGGGCCTCGATCAGTCAGAAGTCGTAATTCTCCTACATAGGGCAGAAACCAATGCCTTGAGAGGGCACCCTCGCAAATCGTGAATATGTACATTTAACTGCAATGACCACGCAGTATATTAATGTATAGAAACGACGTAAGTATAGAGGAGTGTTCTGCACACGAGGAAGAGAAATAACGAACCGGGGCGGTCACCTCATTTTTCATTTGTTCGTTATTTCTCTTCTCTTGTGCAGAACACTCCTCTATACTTACGTCGTCGTTTCTATACATTAATATACTGCGTGGTCATTGCAGTTAAATGTACATATTCACGATTTGCGAGGGTGCCCTCTCAAGGCGTTGGTTTCTGCCCTATGTAGGAGAATTACGACTTCTGACTGATCGAGGCCCGTGGTGTAGTGGTAGCATATTTGACCGGCAATCGGAAGATCCTGGGTTCGATTCCCGGGCGGTCACCTCATTTTTCATTTGTTCGTTATTTCTCTTCCTCGTGTGCAGAACACTCCTCTACTTACGTCGTTTCTATATATATATTATATATATATATATAGAGAGAGAGAGAGAGAGAGAGAGAGAGAGAGAAGAGAGAGAGAGAGAGAGAGAGAGAGAGAGAGAGAGTTAGTTTTATGATGATGTGTGTGACAGGAAATATATTGATTTTTTTTTTCAATATTTAACCTTGCAAATCCCATGACAAAGTTAAATCCACAAACCACAAATAGGAAATCCAAAGTTTATTTCTTTTAATCTCAATGAGTGCATTGGAGAAAATGTCGGAATGTTAAATAAATAATTATTTATTTAAAAACATTTCGAAAATTATATAATTTGTCTAAGGCAACGGAGCAAAGTTGGGAGAATTTCATACATAACAACATCGAAATCCCTCAATTCAATAATGCTTTGAATAAAATTTTCACCTTTTATGCAAGTGAATGCAACTTTAAGCTATTTAAATTTTTCCATCAAAAATCTAGTTTAGGCCTAAGTATAAAAATTACACAAAATTTAATATTCTCCAGCAAATTCTGATATATATTATATATATATATATATATATATATATGGGATGAATTTCACAATTAAACACGTGAAATGAATGAATGATGCAAATCCACAAGAAAAAAGAAATATGATTCCAAAGCCTTTCGTGTGTTTAGAAGTACACCTCGTCACGGAATGAAGGGAGAAGGCGAGATGCCCAAATATATACAGAGAGACGGAAAAACAAAAAGATTAGCACATAATTAACGAGAGTTAATGAGAGGCAAAAGGAATTTTAACAGGATATTGTCAATTTTATACATTCCCTCACTGTTATTGAAATTATTTTTAAAATGGATAAATGCACATTCTAGAATATTCTTTCAATTATATCTGTTTTTAACGAGCGCTTTAGAACTATCCCACTCGATACTGTGATTACATCTATGCATATGGTTAAACAATGCATTAGAAGTATTTGCTGTTCTACACGTATTTATGCTGGTTTACTCTAATATCTAACGTTTTACCCGTTTGGCCTATTAGTCTGGTAGCACAGACCCTGATTTTACTGGAACCCTGCATTGTTTGTTATAAAGCAAATTTTTACATATTTAAAAGCTTATACCACCCATTCAAGAATCCATCGGGTGTACACCTGACCCCCGCTTGGCTTTTTCAATATGGCCGGCGAAACTGAAAAATCCCATATCCTGGTCAATATTTGATGGATTTTGATGATCTTGGTGTCATTTCTAGGGTTTTTTAGGATGATGAGTCGATCTGGAGGGGTTGCAGATACTTTAGGAGTGTTTTGACCCACATTCGTCAATACTCAAGGTTGCGAAAAATGCTCTGTATGAATTGGTCCACAATTAACCCACCCCTTATATCTCCAGTCTAACTATAGAGTAGATCAAGTCTAGCCTAGAGGGGTCAGCCTAGAGATTCCGGAAATGGTCCAGAGCGGGCAGATAAATTGAGGTCCACAGTAGGATTCCTCACAAGAATTAGGTTAGGGCAATCTACCTTCACCTTTGTTAAGCTATGAGTTGATGCTGGGTCTTAGGCCACAATGTAGGCCTAACTTGTCTGACCCAGCTTAATTTAATGAGATTAACTTTGGTGTAAAAACTCAATTAGTCACTTACTTTTGTTATCGGAGTGTCTCCCTTCTCCGGTTATGTTTTCGAGAGCGCACTTTGCTGGTACGTCCTCTCGCCCCGTTCTTCGTTTTCGTTCTCCCTTTGTTCTCCTCTTCGCGGGGCTTCTCGTACCAGCGTTGTCTTGGTTTATTCCTCGGTTGGTTGAGCGGTAATGTATCCTTATTACCGAGCACGCTCCTCCCACACAGTATATAAATACTAGTGTGGAGAATAACTCTGGTGAGCAACCAATTGGTTTCATCCACCCAGTTATTGACATAAAAGGAATTTAATGATTGTTAGATTAACTACCTACCTACTCAGTGAACCATTTTCGTTACCTCCCAACTACCCACTCATCAGTTTTCCATATACTGGGGGCCCCGGGAGATAAAAATTTTGGTGTCATTGTCACCAATTTTTGTCTGAGTGTAGACTAGCTAACTATTTAACTGTAAATGCCTGTTAATCTGATTAACAGTGCCTATCCTCACCTTCTCATGGAGAAGGTGTAGCATTTAATTAGAAGAAGAAAATATACATCCATAGGATGAAACTGTCTATGGTCTTTACCATAAGAAAAGAAAAATGAAAGTTAGAAGATAAAATTACAATTCCCCAGCATCTATTTTTTGTTGTAAAAATAGTCGCGCCTTTAATGCTGTTTGTCGCTGAGGTCTTGTGTCTGTCAATGTTGTAGTAGGATGCGTTACCACTCCTACTGTCAAAGGAATAGTTACTGGAAGTTCAGTGTCTCCAGTTGTTACTGTCAGTGGAGAAGGTTCTCCAAAGTCCATTGTTTTGGGTCCAGACTCTAAAGGGTACAAAAGAGAAATGTCTCTTGTTGTGTCACCCGTTGAAGTCCTTAATTTGACCACTCTTGTTACCCCGTCTGCCCCTGGTCTGAGTTCTGAAACTCTAGCCAGAGGCCAGTATTGTCTTGGAGTACTGTCATGTATGAGAACAAGGTCCCCTACCTTAATTGTGTCAGACCAATCCTTCTTAGTCATTTGTTTATGTCTCTCCCTTAGACCCATCAAGTACTCAGTTTTCCACTTTTATGAAATGAGCTTTAACTCTAGTTAAATGTTGTAACTTAGTCTGGAGCTCATCATGTCGTTGAGTCCAGTTTGGGTCTTCTGAAGAGTCTATATTGTAGTCCGGCAGGAGACTAACTTGTTCTCCCCGAATCAAATGATTTGGAGTTAATGGTTCTGGGTCATTAATGTTGTCACTCACATAAGTGAGTGGCCTATTGTTAATGATGTTCTCAATCTCAGCCAGGAGAGTGAGTAACCCAAATAAGTGTATCTGTTTTTTGCCAATTGCTTTCTTCAAGCAATTCTTTACTGTTTGTATATTCCTCTCCCAGATAGAACCATACCAAGGAGAGGCAACGGAATATACTTCCACTTTATGTTTGATTTTGTATATATAATTGTGTGATTTCATTGCTTAACAAGTCGTGGATGACTTGTTCACCAGCTTTGAAATATGTAGCATTGTCAGTCCAAACTGTCTTGGGTACTGAATGTCGTGCACAGAATCTCTTAAAGACAGCAACAAAAGATTCTGCTGTTAGGTCCTCCACAACATCCAAATAAACAGCTCGTGAGGCTGCACATGTAAACAGTACAATGTACATTTTTTGTTCGTGTCACCCACCCCTACAGTCAATGCTCCTGTATAGTCAATGCCTACAGTCTCAAAGGGTCTGTTGAGAGTAACTCTCTCCTCTGGCAAAGCAGGAGGATTTGGTTTCCTATAGGGCCTAGCATGAATACGCCTACATGTGACACACTCACTCAGGACTGTTTTAACAGTGATCCTTCCCTTGGGTATCCAATAAGTTTTTCTTAATGTAGTTAGTGTCTGTGGTACCCCCATATGATATACATCATTGTGTATTTTTCTGATGATTAATGTTGTCAAATAGCTAAATCTAGGTAAAAGGATTGGATTTTTGCTTTTGTATGACAGTTTTGATTTGTCTAATCTCCCTTTACACCTTAGAAGGCCTTCCTCATCTCTGAACAAGTTTAGATCCACAACTACTGATGGTACAGGTTCTTTTGTTTGTTTCCCATTTGTTAAGAATTCTAACTCTTTATTGTACTCTTTTTGTTGGGCTGGCCTATCCATATTGGGTTGCAACTTCTGTATAATTATGATTGTTTTTATTTAGCTGTTTGTTAATTGTAGCTAAACAGTTGTGAGCAAACCTCAAACAGTAGGCTGTCACCCTGACAAGTTTGTTGAAATCAGAATACTTTTCATAATTAGTGATTGGTTCAACCTTTTCATTTGAAAAGATTAAATTTAATGTCAAGTTAACTTGTTCCACAGGCCATTGGTCTGTATCACAGAGCCACTTTGGTCCCATAAACCAAGTTTTGTTTGACTTCAACAACTTGTAGGATAAACCTCTGGTCAGAAAGTCTGCTGGATTCTGTTTAGTTGGAACATAGTGAAAGTTTACTTGTAGGCTTTCATTAGCGTCAGCTATTTCTTTTAGCCTATTTCTTACAAAGATATTCTTACTATTAATGCTATCATTCCGTATCCAGGCAAGACAAATCTGACTGTCAAGCCAGACGTGGATATACTTATGAACACGTCATAGTAAGCATCCTTAAGCAATGAAATGGTTTTAATGGCTAATGTAGCAGCCAATAGTTCCAATTGAGGTATGGTTCGAATAGGTTTGAGAGGTGCTACTTTCCCTTTTGCATAAATTAGATGACTTTCTGTAGGGCTTACAAGATACGCACAGCACCCATAAGCTTGTGTGCTTGCATCAGCAAACACATGAAGTCTCTGGGGCTTATCCCTAAACCCACAGCACCTTTGAATTTTAATGTTCTGCACTTTTGTTAAATCAGTAGCTAACTTCTTCCAAGATTTTTGATTTTCATTTGTTATTGGATCATCCCACCCAACATTTGTCCTCCAAATTTCTTGGAGGAGAATCTTTGATTTTATTGTTGAAGGCAGGAATAGACCCATAGGATCAAAAATTTTGGAAGCCTCTGATAATATTTGTCTTTTAGTATTTGCTTCCTCATCAAGTTTAAAACCTTTAGTACAGATTGAATCATGACTGTTAGAAGTTGCATCCAAATACCAGTTCATACCTAAAGTTTTAACTCTGTCTGATGGCTCAGTAAGACCATTATTATCCTTTAAAATCTTTTTGTTTAAATCCTCATCATTTGAAATCCACTCTCTAAGTTCAAAGTTACCTTGTTGCATAATGTTTTGAGAGTGTTCATAGACTTCAGATAATTCAGATTTTGTTGTCGTTGAGCCTATTAGATTGTCTACGTAAAAATGTTCCTTAAGGAAGTTCAATGTTAGAGAGTTATTAAACTGGTTTAAATGATGTCTAATTGTCAATGCTAATAGGCTAGGTGAGCAATTGGCTCCAAACAACACAACATTAAATCTATAGGTTATGAACCCTTTATTCAAATCAAATGGATCCTTGAACCATAAGAACCTTAGTTGGTTCTTATCATATTCATTTTTAAGATTTATTCTCAAAAATGCCTTTGAAATGTCACTTTGTACAGCATATTTGTCTAACCTGAACCTCAGTAAGATCTTCACAAGGTCAGAAATGAGATTAGGACCCTCAATCAAGCAATCATTCAAACTGTGTTTATCACTGTCTTTGAGGCTACAGTTATATACTACTCTGAGTTTTGTTGTTGGGGCATCTTGTCGATAAACCCCCCTGTGGGTTAAATAATGACAACCATCTTTTTTAAAAGGGTTATTTGTTACTTCTTCAATGAAGCCTTTCTGTAGCTGTTCTTTGAAGACATCACTGTACTTTACAATATTATTATCTTGTCTGAGTTTTTTCATTACTTTATATAAATGTCCTTTAGCTACTTTGAGATTGTCTCTTAAAGTTGGACAATTTATTTTCCAAGGTAACTCAACAAAATAACTATTGTCTTTGCACTGAATGGTGTCTTCAAATCTTTCTACCATTAACTGATCTTCTGAAGTTTGATTTGTGTCATATATACCCACAGATTCTAGCAACCATAAAGTTTGAATTGCCTCATCCAAAGTTTCATTTGATAATGATGAATTAATGTTCTCAGTTGAGATAATATTATTCAAAGTGTTGCTATTCTTACAGGTGTTATGTAGGACTGAGTTGAGGCACATAGTATTTGTTGGTCATGAACTGTTTTGGTTTAGGTCTAGGTTGTAGTCTGATAGGTCACCCAAAGGGGCTATCCCTGATGGAGTCTGAATAGCTATACCATTACCTATCTCTACTATGCCCTTATGAATAAGATTAATATAATCTGCCCCTATTAGCATTTCAATGTTAGCTACTGTGTTGTTAGTGATATGTCTATCAGCTATTTTGTAGTGTTTTCCCAAATGATTTATGGTTTGTTCTAGTTTGGGTATAACCAGTTTGTTTTGTCCTACTTTAGAAATAATAACTGCTTCAATTTTCTTGAATTTACTTCCTAAATGTAGTTCCAGGTCAATTGTCTTATAGCTATTTTTGTCCGAGTTATCCTTAACAAAGGATGCAATATTGAGTTTTGTTCATTCGGGTTTGGTGTCAAACCCAATTTATTAACTACATTTTTTGAAACAAATGTTTGTTGAGAACAACAGTCTATAAGACATCTCACTGGAGTGGTACTACCCTCACTATTCACTAAGTCCAAAGTAATAGTTGGTAAAAGAATCTCAGTGTTTCTTGTTACATTGTTTGAACAAGCAGAATGTCCCATGAAAGTGGCATTTTCTTGATTACCTTTGTTTGGGGGAGGTATCTTTTGAGTTTGAGTACTATTATTTGGACACTTTGGTGAATCACACATTGATGAGACATGTCGTAAACTTTTACAAAACTTACACTTGAATCTTAACCTAGATTTACAGTCTTTCTTATAATGTCCCTGGCCAGTACACTTTTTACACAGGTTCAACTGTTCACATCTTTTAGCCCTTTGGTTAAAATCTGAATATTTGTCACACCCAGTACTACTGTGTTCATTACTTGCACAAAATTTGCAATATGGTGTGTAAGTTTAGGCAGCAGTTACATTAAAGTTCTGTAATGTAGGTGTTCGTGTTTTATAGTTGGTCACATTTGATTCTACAGTATCAAGTTTTGTCTGTTTGGCTGTAGCTAGTTGGTCTCTGGGAACAGTCTTTGGTTTATCCAGTCTGGGTCTTATTTTGTATTGTTTGGTCTCTGGCCAAGGGAGGCCATAAGACCCTTGTAATAGTTTTCCTTATGGCCAAGGTAGGCCATAAGACCCTTGTAATAGTTTTCCCTATGGCCAAGGTAGGCCATAAGACAATGTTTAGCCCATGGCCAAGGTAGGCCATAAGACATTTAATGTTTGGCCCATGGCCACAATAAGCCACAAGACCAAGGTTCAATTGTTTTGGCCCATGGCTGAGGTAGGCCATAAGACCTTTATTGTTTGGCCCATGGCCAAGGTAGGCCACAAGACCAAGGCTCATTGTTTGGCCCATGGCCAAGGTAGGCCACAAGACCAAGGCTCATTGTTTGGCCCATGGCCAAGGTAGGCCACAAGACCAAGGCTCATTGTTTGGCCCATGGCCAAGATAGGCCATAAGACCCTCATTGAGTAACCCATGCAATCCTTGCTTATGTTCAGATAGGTTGAGTGTATTTGTGGCACATGTAAAGAGTACAGTGTATATATACATATATACACACAGATTGCAAGGAATGCATGTGCCTGTTGAAAAAATCTGTTGAGTGATTCTTCCTTAAAAGAAGAATTGGATGCTTGGAGTTGTATGCATTTTAAATGCTTGTTCACTAATGTTGTTTAACTGGGGATCGTAATGAAATATAGGACAAGAAGAAATTACCAGAGAAGAGAGAGCACAGACAAAAGAGTCAAGTTTAAATTTGGTTTAATCCCCCCCAAGTACTTATGTGTCAGTCAGGTCTAAGCTTATAAGAGAATGAGACTCCTTTTGTAAATGTTTCCTAGTTAGGCCCTAGGTTGTAGACCTAATTAGGCTTGATTAGCTTAGGCTTAGGCTAGACTTAGGCTATTTAGCCTAATTCTGCAATTTTTTGTTAAGTAAGCTTAAGGTTTGTAAATTCCCCACACACGGACCACCAATGCGAAAAATGCTCTGTATGAATTGGTCCACAATTAACCCACCCCTTATATCTCCAGTCTAACTATAGAGTAGATCAAGTCTAGCCTAGAGGGGTCAGCCTAGAGATTCCGGAAATGGTCCAGAGCGGGCAGATAAATTGAGGTCCACAGTAAGGATTCCTCACAAGAATTAGGTTAGGGCAATCTACCTTCACCTTTGTTAAGCTATGAGTTGATGCTGGGTCTTAGGCCACAATGTAGGCCTAACTTGTCTGACCCAGCTTAATTTAATGAGATTAACTTGGTGTAAAAACTCAATTAGTCACTTACTTTTTGTTATCGGAGTGTCTCCCTTCTCCGGTTATGTTTCGAGAGCGCACTTTGCTGGTACGTCTTCTCGCCCCGTTCTTCGTTTTCGTTCTCCCTTTGTTCTCCTCTTCGCGGGGCTTCTCGTACCAGCGTTGTCTTGGTTTATTCCTCGGTTGGTTGAGCGGTAATGTATCCTTATTACCGACACGCTCCTCCCACACAGTATATACATACTAGTGTGGAGAATAACTCTGGTGAGCAACCAATTGGTTTCATCCACCCAGTTATTGACATAAAAGGAATTTAATGATTGTTAGATTAACTACCTACCTACTCAGTGAACCATTTTCGTTACCTCCCAACTACCCACTCATCAGTTTTCCATAAGGTCATTGGAGGTCAAACGCCCCCCGAAATAAGGAATATCCCATATCCCGGGCAGTCGTGGAGATATTTTGGTGATCTTACTGTCGTTTTTATGGTTTTGGGCGAGACTGAGTAGTTCTATAGGGTTTAAAATGAAATCAGGGATTATTTTCTCCATGGTAAGGTGAATTCCAATGTGTCTAATTATTCCTCTTATTTTTTTCAGGTTGTTGAGATTATTGCTGATGGTGCTGCCCACCTGGTGGTTTGATGACGTCTTGGTTGTACTGATTCCAAAATTGTTTTTGACTGCTGAAAATGGATAATATACCAGGTGAGCATTGTTTAGTTTTCATTTGCTGAGGATAAATTATTTCAATGCGATTTGTACTCTGAAGAATGGGTAAACAAAATTCTTATTTTTCAGGTTCTACAAAAGCTGCAGACGAATGTTTCTTCAAGGATTTCCTGCGTAGCTGTCCTGGAGGTCAGAAAGGTCTTTCAAATTGTGGGAGGATTCAGAAAATCATAGAGAGCAGCGACATCAGAGGGCAGCCAGGTGTTCGAGCGAGACTAGAGCCTCTCTTGGAAGATGGAGCAAAAATCCTTTGTTGTCACAAGAACTGTGTTTCCACTTATGTGTCCAAGCGGATTTATCAGCATTCATGAAAAAGAGAGAATGTGATACCCCTACAGTGGAGCCAAAAAGACTATGTAGTGCTGTTCTCAGTGAAGGCCCAGTATATGACCCTAAAAAACAGTCTCTCTTTTGTTTGAAAGTGAGTGAGTGTATATTACCCGAGAAATATGACATCAAAGTTCCGGTGCAATACCGCATTCCAGCATCTAGGTTTATGACCGATAAGCTTGGTGATAAAAAAACAAATTACAAAGATGTGTTGATAGAAAAGTGTAAACTGAAAAATGATGAGCAGGGACAAGTTGTACTCAGTAGGTTGTTGGGCATGAAAGGAGATTTACCGGCTGAAGAAGCCCGGTACCATGAAGATTGCATGTCTACCTTTCATGTTGAGGTTGAGAGAGCTTGCCAGAATAAGTCAAGGGTTGAACCTGAAGACCGCCCCTTCATTGCTTTGTGTGTAGAATTGTCGAAGGACGAAATGAAACCATGGAATTCAATTGAAGTAGAGAAGCTTTACAAAGAGTGAGGTGGTGAGAAGTTGTCACGTAGGTCGCTCATTGTAAAAGTTAAAGATTACTTCAAAGACGAAATTGTAGACTTACATGGGGATGGTATCGCTACGTTGTTAGTTTTCAAAAACTATGCTGCCTCATACCTGAATATTACAAAAGATTGTGAGGAATCTGTTGATATTGATGAGTGTGTGAAGAAGCTGGGAAAGCAAATCGCGAGTGAGTGCAAAAAGAACAAGGAAGAATTCACTTCTTATCGTACTCACATAGACAAATATATTGCTTCCGAATGTATGAGTGATGTTCTTATGCAATTGCTTACTCGTGTAAGTTCGAAATTCTCTGACCCTGCAATCCATAATGGTTGGAAACATTGTAGCAAGTGTTTGTTACAAATCAGCCTACTCCACTCCAAATAGCACTGGGTGTTCTCATAGGTGACCATAAGCAAATCATTAAAGAGTTGTACAATGTAACTTGTTCTTATGATGAAGTGCGGCGTTTTATGCGCTCAGCTCGTTTGAGCCTTCTGAGAAGCTTACAAGAGCAGCCGAAGTGTCACTTCACCGTGCAGAAGAGCTAGATCTGGAGTTCTTCAGACGGATACTGTTTGTCGCTGGCACCCCTGAGTACAATGGCTTCAACACCCGCCATTGTAGAGAGGCGGGAATGATGCCAGCTAAGAAGTCGACCATCAAGTATATGCCACTCATTAATATGAAGCCAGCGGACCACAACACTGTCAACACTGCAATCAACAATGGCATTAAAGTGACGAGGGAGTCCAACCAAAGTGTTTTGGTCATCACAGCAGATCAACAGATCTACAAGGTTATAGGGGACATCCTGTTCCATACACGAAGTCTTCTGACTGATGTGGTTGCCATCCTTGATGGAATGCACTTGGTGATGGACTTCATGGGTGCGATTGGCAGTCTAGCAGCGGGAATTGGCCTGAAAGAAGTTCTCTGTGGCACATTCGGATCAGTGGATAAAATGCTAGAAGGAAAAAGTACCCTCAAAATGCCCGTGCACTTCGCGTGCTGACTGAAGAAGCTCTCAGACCTGTATTCTTGAAGTATGGTGAGCGTATCAATACCATGGCTGACTTGATGCAAGTCCTTGAAGAACTGGCCTCTGCTAGCAGAACAACTCTTATGTGGGTTGACATCATCATCAAGCCAACTTTTCTCATTATGAAATACACGCGCAGTACACATGAAGGTGATTATGCTCTGGCCATTCAAACAGCTGAAAATATGTTGCCATATTTCTTCGCTGCTGGGCATCACAACTATAGTAGACATGGCCTCCTCTTCGTTCGATCTATGATGTGGTTACCTGAAGAAGTCTTAGATGCATTTATGAGAGGAGAGGGTTCTATGCATCACATGGATGGACTTTGGAATGGGGTGCCAACCCGACCAGTCCTGGAGAGTACTGGATGCGTCGTGGGGAGGGCCCTAGTGGTGTCATTGGTAACACCCAAAATCCACAAGTGATGGCCACGTGGGTATACAGCCTCAATGCTCGTGTGACTCTGACTGCTGACCTCCTAGATATGAGTGAGCACCTAGAAACATTCCATCTGTACCAGAAAGAGGAGGCAGGAGGTCGCATCAAATGATGGAGAAGATCGCCAATCACTTCATGATTCCCTTTCTAAGTGCATGGACCCAATGGATCCAGAGTCACATCCAGGAGGCAACTTATACACTATTCAGACAGGGCAGCTTGTATCTCCAGATGCCAATGCTGATAGAGCTGTTAGTATTGGAAAGACGCAACTGGCACAGTACGAGTCATCATGGCCACAAGGCTTTTATGGCACCATTTCCAAACATGTCATCACCTTTGCAAGTAAAACGAAACATATCAAGGTGGGTGCCCACTTGGTTATGGACCAAGAAGCGATTTATGCACGCGTCATCGGTTTGCTGATGAGCGAACGCGAACTTGACTTGACCCATGTATTCTCAACAGAGCTTGCGGCATACCCACCCACTGTTCCAACCAGATGGCTTAATGAGAACTGCAGCTAAGTCCGCATTGAAGCAGAACTTGGGAGTGGAAACATCTCTCGACATGGGGTCGACCAACAGTTGTTATCATGGATGTGTCAGCTGTTTTGTGGACAGTCGACTGGCCTGCTAGTGGCACATTTGCTACATTTATCCAAACCTTCAAAGTATGGCTACCGAAGCATCTTTCTCATGCATCTGTAGTACTAGCGTTTGATCGCTACTATGATTTCTCTCCGAAATCAAGCACTCAGGCAATGAGAAGCAAGAGCAGCAGAGTTCACAAGCTGGAACTCAACACCCCATTGCCTACAAGAGACGCTATTCTCACGTGCACCGCGAACAAGGAGCAACTAAACAGTCTGCTCTGTGAGCAAATCCTTGCTGACAGTGAGTATCTCGCAACTGTAACCTAAGACCATGAGCTAGTGCTTGCAGGATGGCAGACCATACCGACTTCCATTTTGCGAGGCAGGAGTCGAGCAGCATTGGAGCTCTCATCATCTTATGAAGAGGCTGACGTGATAATAACACAACACGCTATCGCACAAGCTGAGAAAGATTCTGATGCCCGCATCTCCATCATTTGTGATGACACAGACGTGTTTGCCATGCTGACTCACTTCTATGAATTTAAGAAACTAGGCTGTCCCATGATTATGGAGTCTCCAGTGCGTGGCAGAAAATCACTGGACATCCGAGCAGCTGTAACCCAGCACAAAGACATCATCCCAAAATCCTCAAACTACACGCTTTGAGTGGTTGTGACAGAGTTGCAGCAATACATGGCATCGGCAAAGCCACTGCCATTGCCACAGCAAGAAGGGTCGGAAGCTAGACAAGCTGGGGTCCCTTGATGCATGCTTTGACCATATCGAGAAAGAGGCAACAGCGTTCATTGTTGCATGCTATGGGGATAAGAATCCTCATCTCTCACTGAGTGTCGTCAGCGAATATTGGCTCAGAAGACAGGGAAGTCGGAACTGCTGCACCCAAACTATGTTCTCTACCACCAACAACTGAAACTTTCCATCAAAATGTGCTCAGAGCCCAATAAACTGTGGCGAAATGGCTCGATGCACTAAAGTGTGACCCACCACCACTTGATCCTGTGCATTATGGGTGGGAGAGAGACGAAACAGAGTTCTCATCCCAAAAACAGTTGATGAAGGAGTGTGCTTAGCACCAGATGAAGTTCTGAAGCTAATCAGATGTGGTTGTGAATCACAATCAACATGCAGGGGGAGTCGCTGCGGCTGCATGGACGCGGAATCCCTTGCACAATGTTCTGTGCATGTGGCAGCGGCTTGGATTGCAACAATCCATTGACCCAAAACGCAAACGAAGAGCAGACTGATGATTCTGACGATCCTGACACAAACATGTCTTTTGATATTTGCCCCCAATAAATGGTTACCTAATGTGAATAACTGCACTAAAGTTGTCAATGCCAATCCCCCAGCTAGGTGTGAGCTTTGTTTTGCTTACGAGGTCATATCTTGTAGCTTTGCAACCTTCCATAGAATGCATGTGCCCTGCACTTCAGCATAAATTGTCGTTTATATCCGAATATCCATATAATGTGGGTTATGTCATTTAAGCATTATGATCTGGTTTTATCTGCAGAAAAGATGTTAAGTGCTCAACAGTTAGCTAGATTGTAGAAATTGTCACTGAAATAAAGCAAATACAGTGATGTCAACTGTGGCATTATCATATTTCAGGGCCAAACTTTAACCTCAAATGACCTTGACTTGACCCATGGAGTTGCAAAATGATATCTTACTGTTATCATGTGCCTATAGAACTACTCAGTCTCGCCCAAAACCATAAAAACGACAGTAAGATCACCACAATATCTCCACGACTGCCTGGGATATTCCTTATTTCGGGGGGCGTTTGACCTCCAATGACCTTGAGTATTGACGAATGTGGGTCGAAATGACTCCCAAAGTATCTGCAACGCCCAGATCGACTCATCATCCTAAAAACCCCTAGAAATGACACCAAGATCATCAAAATCCATCAAGTATTGACCAGGATATGGGATTTTTCAGTTTCGCCGGCCATATTGAAAAAGCCAAGCGGGGGTCAGGTGTACACCCGATGGAGTCTTGAATGGGGTGGTATAAGCTTTCAAAATATGTAAAAATTTGCTTTATAACAAATAATGCAGGGTTTCCACCCCGTGCAACCGGACTATATATACACACACTGAGCTTTAGAACTATTCCACTTGATACTGTGATTACATATGTACATATGGTTAAACAATGCATAGAATTATTTGCTGTTCTACATGCATATTTATGCTGCTTTACCCTGATATATAAAGTTTTTACCGTTTGACCTATTATATATATATATAAAGTTACATTGTATACATCCGATGGAATGTACACAGCCAACCGCATTATCCGGGCTATTCTTTATTAGGCGTGATTTAACAGTATTATTATACTTAAAGACTACATTAATACTAATTGTTTTAAATAAAGTCGGAAGATATTTAAAATTTACCTGGTAAGGTAAGCTGAGGATATTTTTACGCTCAAATTCCTTTACAGTTGCACAATTATAATACCTATTCTTGGCTTTCCTGAGGCAGTTATCTAAAAATGAAATAGGATAACATAATTTAGTACCAGTATTCATGATAAGACAAAGGTAATGAAAATTGCAAGAAGGAAAGGAGCACAAATGAACCTAACGATAGGAATCGGACCTTAGAAGATGCTGAGCAGTTTAATATCTTGGAAGTTTATTAACCAACAAAGGAGATTGCAATAAGGAAGTAAGATCTAGAATTGGTATGGGTAAGGTAGCTTTTGGGAGACAGAAAAGACTACTTGCAGGTAAACTCACCTTGAAACTGAAGAAAAGGTTAGTAAAAAGCTTGATATGGAGTGTGGTACTGTATGGAGCAGAAACATGGACACTGAAAACAACTGAAAAGAAACTCCTGGAAAGTTTTGAAATGTGGATTTGGAGAAGTGTGTTGAGAGGAGAAGGATTGTTGAAGGAGGTGATAGAGGGTAGATATGAAGGTAGAAGGCCGAGGGAAAGGAAAAGGGAAGCAATGCTGGATGATTTGAAGGCAGGCAGGAGCTACCATGAGATGAAAAGGATAGCTCAGGATAGAACACTTTGGTGGGACACACGAGTTGGATCTGCCTGATAGGCAGAACACGATGGATGGATGGATGGATGGATGGATGGATTCATGATATTGTATAATTCTGAATCTATTAGTTCCATCTATTAAGTTCACGGTTGAAAAAGAAAATGATAGAAGCTTATCTTTTCTGGATCTAAAAATTCGGAGATGCTTTAATCAGTTCAAATTTTAAGTTTATCGTAAGCCTACTAATAATAACTCTTGTGTATTTTTATTCTGATCATCATCCCTCGATTAAATCTCCTATTTTCTCTGCTATGTTTCTTAGAGCATTGAGAGTTGTCAGTCGTGAATTTTTAGATTCTTAGTTATGCCATATCATGAATATTGGTACTAAATTGTTATCCTATTTCATATCTAGATAACTGCCTTAGGAAAGCCAAGAATAGGTATTATAATAGTGTAATTGTAAAGGAATTTGAACGTAAAAATATCCTTAGCCTACCTTACCATGTTAATTTTCAATATTTTCCGACTTTACTTAAAGCAATTGGTATCAATGTAGTCTTTAAGTATAATAATACTGTTAAATCACGCCTGAATACACGAAAGACCTTGGAATCATTTTTCTTTTTACTTGTGGGTTTGCATCATATATACAGGGCGTCCCAAAAAATGTATACACACTTTAACAGCTGATAGCTCAATTGATGTTTCTTTCTTTCCAAGTTAAACCCATTAGAATTAATAATGGCAGTCAGACTAAGCTTTGAACAAAGGAAATTCATTCTAAAATGCTACTGGAAGTGGGAAAACGCAGTTGAAGTGCAAAGACAGTTTAGGAGGGAGTTTCAAACAGATCCACCAACGCGACTTACCATCACTCGAATTAGAGATAAGTTTGAAGCCGATGGAACTGTTCAGAATGTCCACAAGAAGCGTTCCGGAAGACCACGGACATCGACAAGCCCCACAAAGCAAGAAAGAGTACTGGAAACGTATCACCAAAGTCCAAGAAAATCTGTGCGGCAAGCGAGTCGTGAGGTAGGAATTTCAGAATCGTCTGTCCAACGCATTTTGAAGCGCTGTCAATGAAAAGTTACATTCCAAGATTAGTCCATGCTATTAATGAAGATGATCTGGACCGAAGAGTGGAGTATTGCGAGTGGTACTTGGCACGATGTGGATGTGGATTGGACGAAGGGGTTTCGTAGAATACCCTCCGCGTTCACCAGACCTCACACCACTAGACTTTTTTTATGGGGATACTTAAAAGACAAAGTCTACGCTATAAAACCTGCAATAGTCGCTGAATTGAGAGCAGCCATTGAACGAGAATGCACACAAATACCAAACGAAATGTTTCGTGATGTTTGCGATTCCATTGCTTCGCGTTATCAGCAGTGCCTGGACCAGAACGGACGTCAGTTTGAAAACAGGCGTTGACAAAACAATTAAATAATGTCTGTAGATTCTATTACATTTTGAAAATGAAATGTATTTTAATAAACACTGCCTTTATAATTATTTAAAGTGTGTATAATTTTTTTGGGACGCCCTGTATATATATATATATATATATATGTGCTGCAAGCCACAAGGAAAAAGAAAAACGATTCCAAGGCCTTTCGTGTATTCAGAGCTACACCTCGTCAGGGAATGAAGAGAGAAGGCAAGATGCCCATAAATATTTACAGCGGGACGGAAAAACAAAAAGATTAGCACATAATTAACAAGAGTTAATGAGAGGCAAAAGGAATTTTAACAGGATATTGTCAATTTTATACATTCCCGCACTGTTATTGAAATTGGTAAGCTTTGGTGTATGCTCGTTATTCACAAAAGTCCCTGTTGACAATAGGTAAGAATAATCGCGTCGATTGGTCCAATGTTAATATGCAGCAGAGAATAGAATACAAAGCCAGAACACGTCACCTCTTTAATAATTTAGAAATTTTGCACCTTGCCATTAATAATCTTTGCTCAAATGATTCTCACCGTAAACTCATAGGTAGGTATTATAGTAAGATAATATCCCTCTTAAGAGAAGCAGGAAGCCCCCTGATTAAATCTTACAACTATCATACTAAGATTATTCCTGGATGGAATGATTTTCTTGCCCTCCTGAAGAGGGAATCGAAAGACGCCTATGATTTGTGGTGCTTTCATGGTAGACCCAGATTAGGACCAGTATACATGAATATGTATAGAAGTCGGGGTCAGTATAAGGCGGCCATAAGGCGATGTAAACAGGAAGAAGTCTATTCGAGCATCAAAAGCCTGTGAAGCTCGCATAAATAACGATAATAACAAATTTTGGAAATTTGTTAAGAACGAAACGGGTGTCAAAAATGTCCTCCCTCCGACAATCGATGGGGTGTCGGGGGAGGATGAAATTGCAAAGCTGTGGAAAAACCACTCTTCTAACATTCTTAACAGTGTGAGTAGGAATAATCTTAGATAGATTGCAGCGAAACGATTGTGGGAGGGACAAAGGAAAATACTTTGATATCATTTTCTGAAGTAAAGAGGTTAATTAAAGAGTTAAAGACAGGTTCTGCGTCAGAGGTAGATGACTTATCGAATGAGCACTTAAAATATGCAAATGACGTAGTATGTCTGCATATATCATTGCTCCTATCAGCCATGCTTGCTCATAGCTATATCCCTGCAGAGTTCATGAGGGTATATATCTTGCCCCTGGTCAAAATAAGTACGGAGACATTCTGTCCAGCAATAATTACAGGCCAATTGCTGTCGCTTCCTGCTTCTCGAAACTACTAGAAAAACTCTTGTTACTCCGATTAAATGATTTCTTATGGACATCTCCTAATCAGTTTGGTTTTAAAAGGTCCCACTTAACTGACCTGTGTATCTATGTACTTAAAGAAACAATATCTAAATACATTGACAGTAATTCAACTATTTATAGCTGTTTCCTAGATATAAGTAAGTCATATGATAGGGTGAACCACAATATTTTATTGGAAAAACTAGAAGACAGGAAGGTTCCCATGTACATATGAAATTTATTGAAATTTTGGTATTCCCACCAATCTTTCACTGTTAGGTGGGGCAATGTACTATCCGAGTATTTTGGCTCATCTTGCGGGGTGAGACAAGGCTCCTTGCTCTCACCTATGCTGTTTAGTGTGTATATTGTTGGATTAATTGCTTCACTTAATGAGGCAACAGTGGGATGTTGTATAGATAACACAAGGATAATAACTTAGTTTATGCCGATGATATGGTGTTAATAAGTCACTCTGTTGAAGGTCTGGATCGGCTACTAAACGTCTGCGAAGTGTATTTGCAGAAACATGATATTCTTTTTAATGTAACAAAAACTAAGACTATGCAATTTCATCCTAAAAGCTGTAATCAGCCAGCTGATATAAGGTTTAAAATGAATGGTGAAGTAATTGAGGAAGTACAAGAGAGAGGAGGGGCGACAAGCTTGACCTTCGTAAAATGAGAAATCGTCACACCGAACATGAGAGAGAGAGAGAGAGAGAGAGTTACAAGGAGTTACAAGGAAAAGAAGTACCTCAAAAGGCCTTGCGGCCCATACCGAGGAGGTACCAATGGCAACGGGTGCCAGGGAAAATTTTGTCTTTCAACTATGCTAGCAGTAGTAGAAAACTGGATAGAAAAGTAGAAGGCTCTCTCCCCACCCTCCGCTCCCTTCCTGCCAGAGGCAGGTACGGAAAAAGGTTGAAGAAAATACCTTGACCCTGGAAAAGTAGCCAAGGAAATTTTACAGGAAAGTGGAGAATATATAAATAGCTCTATATTTAGCTTGCTCACAGAGACACCGAGCAAGCAAACTCCTAAATGTCTTTACACACTCAAATAGTGTGCAAGATTTGGTCTAACCTTTTCTTGAACTGATCCACAGAGGAACTGTTCACAACTTCCGAAGGTAACCTGTTCCATGTGTCACAGATCTTATACGTAACGTAATTCCCACACACACTAGTCCTAAACCGTTTCAAATCCAACTTCCAACCATTGTTGCGAGTTGGGTTATCATTTAAACTAAACATACTTCTAAAATCGACATCGTTGAACCCTCGTAAGAGCTTGAAAACCTCGATCAGTTGACCGCGCAGCCTCCGAGTTTCAAGCGAAAACAAGTTCAGGGCGCGTAACCGTCGATTGTAGCCCATATGCCTAACGGAAGGGATTAACTTTGTGGCCCTCGCCTGCACTCGCTCCAGCCTCTCAATATCTTTCCTGAGGGTGGGCGACCAGAACTGCACAGCATACTCCAGTTACGGCCGAACAAGGGAATTGTACAGTGAGAGCACAATCTCCTTGTTCCGAAACTGAAATTGCCTCCTGATATAACCCAATAGTTTCTGGGCTTTCTTTTCCATCTCTACACACTGTTTCGTAAACTTAAGGTCGCTGCTAATTAGCACACCCAAGTCCTTTTCTAAATCAGTCACCTCGATATTACTGCCCAACATCGAGTAGTCCGACTTGGGATTGGCGTAGCCAATGTGCATCACTTTGCATTTACCCAAGTTAAACGGCATTTGCCATTTTTCGGACCACTCTCCTATCCTACCTAGGTCCGCACGCAGTTCCTCGATCGCTTCGGGCGTCCCAACATTGGCCCCAAGCTTGGTGTCATCAGCGAATTTGGCGATCCGACTGACGATGCCACCGTCGATATCATTTATGTAAATGGTAAACAACAGTGGCCCCAAAACGGAACCCTGAGGAACCCCACTAGTGACCGAGGCCCAACCCGAACTAGCCCCTTTAATTACCACCCTCTGCCGCCTATTCCTTAGCCAGTTTTCAATCCACCTACCTATTTCCCCACCGATACCCAGCGCGCGCACTTTCGCCATTAGCCGGCGGTGAGGTACCTTATCAAAGGCTTTCTGAAAGTCGAGATAAAGTATATCAATCGCCCTACTCTTATCGTACTCACTCAACATGACGTGGAAAAACTCGAGCAAGTTGGTGAGACACGACCTATGCCGTCTAAACCCATGTTGGGAGTCCCCAAGCAGCTTGTAGGAATCCAAATGGTCAACGATTCTATCAGCTATTATCCTTTCTAATAATTTACCTACAACTGAAGTGAGACTAATAGGACGATAGTTCCCTGGACTTTCGTGATCCCCTTTCTTAAAGATAGGGGTCACGTTGGCCTCCCTCCAGTCACCAGGCACCTGGCCCATCTCCAACGATTTGTTGAAGACTGTAGCCAGGTGGGGAGCCACCTGGTCGCGCACTTCTCGCAAAACACTGGGGAGAAACTGGTCTGGCCCAGGAGCCTTAAACGCGCTCAGAGAGAGAGAGAGAGAGAGAGAGAGAGAGAGAGTTACAAGTTACAAGGAGTTACAAGGAAAAGAAGTACCTCAAAAGGCCTTGCGGCCCATACCGAGGAGGTACCAATGGCAACGGTGCCAGGGAAAATTTTGTCTTTCAAACTATGCTAGCAGTAGTAGAAAACTGGATAGAAAAGTAGAAGGCTCTCTCCCCACCCTCCGCTCCCTCCCTGCCAGAGGCAGGTACGGAAAAAGGTTGAAGAAAATACCTTGACCCTGGAAAAGTAGCCAAGGAAATTTTACAGGAAAGTGGAGAATATATAAATAGCTCTATATTTAGCTTGCTCACAGAGACACCGAGCAAGCGAACTCTTGCAGAGTTTTCTGAGGTTTTAATCTTAAACTATGAGTGTGTTCTGTACTTTGTCTAGCCTATTTTTAAACAGATTTACACTTTGACTGGAAACATCCTCTGAGGGAAGTTGGTTCCAGATATCAACTATTTTACAGGAAAAGAAATTTCCGCAGACTGAGGTCCTAAATGTCTTTACACACTCAAATAGTGTGCAAGATTTCGTCTAACCTTTTCTTGAACTGATCCACAGAGAACTGTTCACAACTTCCGAAGGTAACCTGTTCCATGTGTCACAGATCTTATACGTAACGTAATTCCCACACACACTAGTCCTAAACCGTTTCAAATCCAACTTCCAACCATTGTTGCGAGTTGGGTTATCATTTAAACTAAACATACTTCTAAAATCGACATCGTTGAACCCTCGTAAGAGCTTGAAAACCTCGATCAGTTGACCGCGCAGCCTCCGAGTTTCAAGCGAAAACAAGTTCAGGGCGCGTAACCGTCGATTGTAGCCCATATGCCTAACGGAAGGGATCAACTTTGTGGCCCTCGCCTGCACTCGCTCCAGCCTCTCAATATCTTTCCTGAGGGTGGGCGACCAGAACTGCACAGCATACTCCAGGTACGGCCGAACAAGGGAATTGTACAGTGAGAGCACAATCTCCTTATTCCGAAACTGAAATTGCCTCCTGATATAACCCAATAGTTATATCAGAGAGAGAGAGAGAGAGAGAAGAGAGAGAGAGAGAGAGAGAGAGAGAGTTACAAGTTACAAGGAAAAGAAGTACCTCAAAAGGCCTTGCGGCCCATACCGAGGAGGTACCAATGGCAACGGGTGCCAGGGAAAATTTTCTACACACTCAAAGAGTGTGCAAAATTTGGTCTAACCTTTTCTTGAACTGATCCACAGAGGAACTGTTCACAACTTCCGAAGGTAACCTGTTCCATGTGTCACAGATCTTATACGTAACGTAATTCCCACACACACTAGTCCTAAACCGTTTCAAATCCAACTTCCAACCATTGTTGCGAGTTGGGTTATCATTTAAACTAAACATACTTCTAAAATCGACATCGTTGAACCCTCGTAAGAGCTTGAAAACCTCGATCAGTTGACCGCGCAGCCTCCGAGTTTCAAGCGAAAACAAGTTCAGGGCGCGTAACCGTCGATTGTAGCCCATATGCCTAACCGAAGGGATTAACTTTGTGGCCCTCGCCTGCACTCGCTCCAGCCTCTCAATATCTTTCCTGAGGGTGGGCGACCAGAACTGCACAGCATACTCCAGGTACGGCCGAACAAGGGAATTGTACAGTGAGAGCACAATCTCCTTGTTCCGAAACTGAAATTGCCTCCTGATATAACCCAATAGTTTCTGGGCTTTCTTTTCCACCTCTACACACTGTTTCGTAAACTTAAGGTCGCTGCTAATTAGCACACCCAAGTCCTTTTCTAAATCAGTCACCTCGATATTACTGCCCAACATCGAGTAGTCCGACTTGGGATTGGCGTAGCCAATGTGCATCACTTGCATTTACCCAAGTTAAACGGCATTTGCCATTTTTCGGACCACTCTCCTATCCTACCTAGGTCCGCACGCAGTTCCTCGATCGCTTCGGGCGTCCCAACATTGGCCCCAAGCTTGGTGTCATCAGCGAATTTGGCGATCCGACTGACGATGCCACCGTCGATATCATTTATGTAAATGGTAAACAACAGCGGCCCCAAAACGGAACCCTGAGGAACCCCACTAGTGACCGAGGCCCAACCCGAACTAGCCCCTTTAATTACCACCCTCTGCCGCCTATTCCTCAGCCAGTTTTCAATCCACCTACCTATTTCCCCACCGATACCAGCGCGCGCACTTTCGCCATTAGCCGGCGGTGAGGTACCTTATCAAAGGCTTTCTGAAAGTCGAGATAAAGTATATCAATCGCCCTACTCTTATCGTACTCACTCAACATGACGTGGAAAAACTCGAGCAAGTTGGTGAGACACGACCTATGCCGTCTAAACCCATGTTGGGAGTCCCCAAGCAGCTTGTAGGAATCCAAATGGTCAACGATTCTATCAGCTATTATCCTTTCTAATAATTTACCTACAACTGAAGTGAGACTAATAGGACGATAGTTCCCTGGACTTTCGTGATCCCCTTTCTTAAAGATAAGGGTCACGTTGGCCTCCCTCCAGTCACCAGGCACCTGGCCCATCACCAACGATTTGTTGAAGACTGTAGCCAGGTGGGGAGCCACCTGGTCGCGCACTTCTCGCAAAACACTGGGGAGAAACTGGTCTGGCCCAGGAGCCTTAAACGCGCTCAGTTTGTCTATTCTATGAGCAACGACTGTCGCGGTACATCTAACACTATCCAGGCCAGCACCTTCGTGCCTCACAGCTGGCTCGGGGATGACGCGGGTATCCTCCCTGGTGAACACTCCCGCAAAGTACTCATTAAGCACATTAGCGATGTCCGCGTCGGAGGTCCGCAGAACGCCGCTTCCGTCCTTTAAAGACCTATCATGCTTCTAATGGGCTTTCTACTATTAACATAACTGAAGAACTCCTTAGGGTTCCCTTGCAGAGGCTTGCCACCCGTAGTTCTTCGTTACGTTTCGCTAGAGAGAGAGAGAGAGAGAGGAGAGAGAGAGAGAGAGAGAGAGAGAGAGAGAGAGAGAGAGAGAGAGAGAGAGAGAGAGAGAGAGAACACTCTTAAACAAATTTACTTCAGCGTAATCGCTTTGCGACACCTAATAGCCAAACTCATAAAGTTTATATATATATATAAATATAATAGGCCTATACATATGAGCATAATTTAAGTTATTTAATTATTAATTAATTCGAATGTGTTTAAAACCTTGTTTAATTTATCTTTAACGATATGTATGAAAGTATTACTAGCAGAAGCCCGTGGTAAAAATACCACGCTTAAACACTCAACAGGGAATTTTATTTTTTTAAATATTTTCCGGAATGAGCACATACACAAACAAACAAATATTATCCGATTTCAGTTTCAGCTTTATATATAGCTATACAGTGTATATAAACTTTGTCCGGTTTTGAGCGGAGTTGAGCGGAGTAACAAATATTGGTGCTACTATAGCGTGCGGTCTACAAAGATATTTACACTATAGCGTGCGGTCTACAACATATTTACAAATTCAGTTACATTAAAACAAAAAAATTAAAGGACAAATAAAACAAACAATTCATTCTAAGGGATATAATGCCCGGTTAGGTTAATTGAATGCTCGGTTAGGTCAACTGTATGCCCTTGACAATTGTTTAGGTTAAGTTGTGATATTTCCGTTAGTTTTAACGAAAATATCACAACTTAACCTAACCAATCGTCAACGGCATACAGTTGACCTAACCGGGCATTCAGTTACTGTTAACCTAACCAGGCATTCAGTTACTGTTAACTTAACCAGGCATTCAGTTACTGTTAACCTAACCGGGCATTCAGTTACTGTTAACCTAACCGGGCATTATATCCCATAGAATGAATTTTGTTTTATTTGTCGAGTTCTTAACCGCAGAGAAGGAAACAGTTGGAAATATTTACAAGCGTCTACAAAACGTTTACGGAGATGCTGCTGTTGATCGAAGCACAGTTGGACGCTGGTCTAAACGTGTGAGATCATCGAAGAGAGGGAGAGCCAGCCTCGATGATGAGTCACGCAGCGGTCGCCCGGCATCGGCTGTGACATCTCACTCTGCAACGTGCTAACAGCATCATTCGATCAAATCGGGGCGTCACAAACAAGGGGCTATCACTGGAGCTAGGAATTAGTGAAGCAAGTGTGAATACGATAATTCAGCAACTGGGATACTCAAAAGTGTGTTCACGGTTTGTTCCTCGCGAACTGACTGAAGATCACAAAGCCCAAAGAAAAGAAATTGCTTCTGAGTCGTTGTTTCGATACGAGACAGAAGGGGATGACTTCCTTTTACGAATTGTGAATGGGGATGAGACTTGGGTACACTACTTTGAACCTGAAACAATACGCCAATCCATGGGGTGGCATCACGCATACTCCCCACGCAAGAAAAAGTTCAAAATGGCCCTCTGCACGAAAGGTTATGGCCACCATCTTCTGAGACATGAAAGGGTTTGATTCTGGTGGACATTATGAAGAAAGGACAAACAATCAACTCGGAGGCAGATATTGCTACCCTACAGAGATTCCAGAGACGTATAAAGCATGGGTGCAGTGCCAATTTTATAGGTGCCGGAGCTCTGGTGGGCCTGAGAAAAGCCTGCCATTTCCTATCCTGTTTCTATATATGCCACACGATGACTAAGTATTTCGTGTTTGCACTCACTCACTAAAACTGTTGATAATTAATGGAGACAATTTTTTTGTTGCTTGTTATGGTAATTCTTCCAAACTTCCTCTTGCAGAGGTGCCGGAGCGGCGCTCCGGTGAGCTCCGGCAGCACTGCCCCTGGTATAAAGTGAGTTCGACCGGAGAGAAAACTGGAAGACGTCCTTCTTTTGCACGATAACGCAACACCACACAACATTTTGCAAACAAGAGAGGCCATCACAAAAATGCGCCTGACTGTGTTACCCCACCCTCCATACAGCCCGGATCTGGCACCTTCAGACTTCCATTTGTTTGGGCCAATGAAGGATGCTATTCGTGGAAGAAAGTTTCAGAGTGACGATGAGGTTGTTGAGGAGGTTAAGAGGTGGCTCCAGCGGAACTCAGCGGATTTTTACCAGCAAGGAATAAAGGCCCTTGTTTCGAGGTGGAGGAAAGCCGTAGAAAAGAATGGAGACTATGTGGAAAAATAAAAACTTGTAAAGAAGGTATGTAACTACTTGTGTACAAAATTTCTGGAACTTACAAGGAAACTTGGAACGGAAAAAAAAAGGTGGGGCAAAATATATTGAGTTGACCTCGTAGATATACTGTATATATAAAGAGACTTTGGAAGATGATTTTATTTGAATTAGGTAGAACTAATTGGTTTAAAATCCTTTTATACGTTTTCATTATCGAATGAGATATATATATATATATATATATATATATACACATATATACTGTGTGTATATATTATATATATATATATATATATATATATATATATTATATACAGGGTGGCGCAAACGTCGCGCACCATAGGAATTTTTCATTATTGACTATAATATGATATATTGTATTATTTTTTTCTTTAGGAAGATGAATTCATCGATTTGTAGTACCTGGTATTCCCTATATTAAAACCAAGCTCACCCTCTCGTCTATTGTTAATGTCGCAGTGATGCCCTACCTAAAAGAAAAAAATAATATATTATAATTAACACTGATAATTCCTATGGTGCGTGACTTTTGCGCCACCCTGTATATATAATAATAATGATAATACAAGGAGAGCCTTCGGCTCCCTGCCCTACGGGCGGGGCTTGTGCTTTGCAAACTCGCCTACGGCGAGGGCACGTTAGGGTCACCCCTTTGGGGGAGGTCATTCTCCTCTCACCCCCCTTTATGCAACTTGGGGGCTAATCGCCACCCCCTTGTTGCATACACCCCTCCCCCATTACCCCCACCCCCTTTGTTTTGTTGGTTGAAACATTGTGGGTCGGTCATTTTCGAGCCATTTTTTTTAAACAGGAAATTGAGGTGTTTTTTAAATGGTTAAGGAAAAATAAGAATAATAATAAGAATAAGAATAAGCGGCGTAATATATGAGGTCTAAAGATATGTATAAGATCATGGTAGGCATTATCTATTGTTCTATACTAATAATTCTGGCCAGATTTGGATGAGACTTAGGAGATAGAGGTAACTGAGGCTGGGGAAGAAACATAGGCTATGTGGTGTCGGCCTCCGAGGTCATCTGAGGATGCTGGAGGCCTCTGTATTCCGGAATGGTTGAAAGATAGTGACATCATAGACACGTCATAAAATGGGCGGAGCTCTAGCGCGTGCTTTTCACGCGATGCATTTACGATTCAGCAAACAAAATTTTTTTTTTTTTAATTAGACAAAAATATGAATTTTTAAAAATCTCCATATATATTAGTGATGTAGGTCACACGCATCCGCATCCGCGGAACATCCGCACATTTTCTCGCACCCGCATCCGCACTTTGGACTGCGGATGTCGTGCGGATGTGGACCGTTGAGATAAACTGTCATTAATAAGCGGAAATTATCAAATTCTACTATATTAATAGAACTAGTTCATTGTGCGCAAAAGTGATGCAAGCGACAAGACGAGAGGCTGTTCTTGTATGAAGTTACTCTCTTGCAACCTACTTAGATCCACGTTACAAAGCTGTTATTTTCACCTAGTACATTAGAACGAGTTAAATCATCACTTGGCAAAGCAGTTGAAGAGCTTCAATCTCTTGAATCTGTCGCTTCGCCACCCACCAAAAGAATAAAAGTTTCAGTGACGGTCTACAACACCCATTGGGTAAGTTGTGAGAATTTCGATTAGGCAGCATCCTACATCACATTGCTAAGGGAATTAATTCAACCGGTAGATTCCGTGAGAGGGTAGGAACTAAAACTCACGTTCTCACCCCTTAGCATGATGTTACCTCCCTGTTGAAACTCACAAGATTTGGGCGCCTTTAGAGCCCAATCTGCGACTTCCATCTTCTACTTATTGCTGATCGCTAGCCCTATGGGTCGCCATAGGCACCGGGGAGACAGTTGCTCCGACGAGCCGAGGCATTGGGCGCGCGATTGATGGAAAATTTTGGCCCAAGACATAGGCCCTATGACGCGCTGCTTATAAGTCAACGAAGGGGTTTATAGAGGGGTCTGCTGCCGGGCTAGGATCACCCCGGCCCTACCTTTTCATAGGTGCTTTCGGCCACGGTCAAACTTCGATAGGTACCCGGGGGACGTGGACCGAGAATTAATTGAACGGCTACAGAGGCTACGATGCGCGGCTTCTAGCTCCATTCTCAAAATTCTCCAGGTTTTCCCCGGTACACGCTTAGACTCATCGGCGATCCATTACTCCGGGAACCCAATACGAGGCCTATCCATTAGGCCTATGGCTCTGGGGAGAAGATTAGATAAGATGTCCCCCCGCTTCTTCCTAGCCTTACAAATTCATGGAATCATAGGCTAACCGACGTGGTGCAAGGTACGGTTTTCGCGTGTTGTCGTACCGCCCGAAAGACTTATCGGGTCCCCTTGACTCCGGGAACCCAATACAGCCTATCCATAGGCTTATGGCCCTGGGGGAAGAAGATTCCCCCCGACTCCTAGCCCTATAAATGGAATCATCGGCTAATCGCCGCAGTGCAGTCGTCAATCACCTGACCAAAAAGAAATCTATCTACCATTTCATAGGTCCTTTCAGCCACGATCAAACTTCGATAGGTACCCGTGAGACGTGGACCGAGAATTAGCTGAACGGCTACAGAGGCTACTTTGCGCGGCCTCTAGCTCCATTCGCAAAATTCTCCAGGTTGTTCCCGGTACACGCTTAGACTCATCGGCGATCCCTTGACTCCGGGAACCCAATACGAGGCCTATCCATTAGGCCTATGGCTGTGGGGGAGAAGTTTTAATTTGAGATTTCCCCTCATCCGTGCCTTACAAATACACGGAATCATAGGCTAACCGACGTGGTGCAAGGTACGGTTTTCACGTGTTGTCGTACCCCCGAAAGGTGACCTATCGGGTCCCCTTGACTCCTGGAACCCAGTACAGCCTATCATTAGGCTTATGGCATGGGAGGAGAAGATTCCCCGTCGACTCGACTCCTAGCCCTAGAAATGGAATGATCAGCTAATCGACGCAGTGCACTGGGTCAATCACGTGACTTGAAATAACACCTCCCAACATCGTAGGGGATGGGGGATCTCCTGAGCCCCGGACCCCTTCGAAAATTCCTTGGAAACCTATGCTGAGGGGGAGAAACCGGTCGTTCCCCGATAAGGACATAGGACTATACCGAGGGTAACTACGACCCGCCATTCTTACTCCCAGTGACAGAACCAACACCTTCAACAAGCAAATCTATCACAGAATCTGTCTCTCAGTTTCTTGAGTCAAGCAGCAATGACGAGACCTACGCGATGTCAAAAGATGTAGTAAAAATGATCGAGAGCTATCACCAAGAAAAACGCCTGGCTGCATGTGACAATCCTATTAGTTGGTGGAAAAATACGCAGAATATCTATCCATACTTGAGTAAACTTGCAACGAAACATTTAGCCTGTCCTCCAACAAACGTACCAAGCGAGAGATTATTTAGCAGTGCTGGATTAATATATGATGAAAAGAGAAACAGACTGGCAGCAGAAAAGGCAGAAAATTAATGTTCCTTAAGCATAACCTTCCTATAATTAAGTTTGAACATTAAACGATGAACATCTTAGTTTACTTTATTTTAATTACTCATTTATAAATATGCCTAATAAAACTTTAAACTTAATATAAATAGTTATCAAGCTAATTAAAGATCTCTTTCTATAAGGGTGGAGGTTGGGGAAAGAGGTTGGTGGGATGCATTTGAGTTGGGTTCACGTCCCGCATCCTGGTAACACAATTATGGTTTCTAATTGTGGCTGAAACTCAACAAAATATAACGAATTTATTTGCAGACGAATTCACTAATTGATTTCTATATTAGTTAGATGCTTGATATTATTTTATATGTTCAGAGAAAAGTACAGCAATTATTGTACAATTAACCAATTATACTACATTATAGCTACAGCTCTCTATATATATAATTATTATATACGTTAAACACAACAAATCTCGAATATATCCTAAAAATAACGAAAATGTAGACATCCACATCCGCATCCGCGGATGTTGAAATCAAACATCCTCATCCGCATCCGCATCCGCGATGTGAAAAAAATGACATCCGCTACGTCACTAATATATAATATATATATAATATAATTTATATATATATATATATATATATATTCTGTCTGTGTCTGTCTGTCTGTCTGCCTGTCTGCCTGTCTGTGTCACCCTAAAACACGGAAACGGCTCCTCGAGAGAAAAAAATTATTAGGTAAAAGTTCTTTAAAATTAATCGAAACCTACGGGAGAATTATTGAATGCCCGATTAGGTTAATTGTACGCCCTTGACGATTAGTTAGGTTAAGTCGTGATATTTTGGTTAAAACTAACGAAAATATGACGACTTAACCTAACCAATCGTCAAGGGCGTACAGTTGACCTAAACTGGCATTCAATTAACCTAGAAATCTACGGTAAAATTATTGAATGCCCGGTTAGGTTAACTGAATGCCCGATTAGGTTAATTGCACGCCCTTGACGATTGGTTAGGTTAAGTCGTGATATTTTCATTAGTTTTAACCAAAATATCACGACTCAACCTAACCAATCGTCAAGGGCGTACAATTAACCAAACCGGGCATTCAGTTAATCTACCCGAGCACGCAGTTGACCTAACTGGGCACTCGGTTGACCTAACCGGGCATTCAATTAACCTAACCGGGCATTCAATTAACCTAACCAGTTGGTTAATTTTTACATTCACGTCTCATTCTAAAGTTGTTTAAAATTAATCGAAACCTACGAGAAAATTATTGAATGGCAGGTTAACTGAATAGTACGGTGGGATATTTTTGTTACCCGCATGAAGGGCGGGTTCTCAGCGTTCAACTTCCACCCGGGCAACGCCGGGTCGCTCCGCTAGTTTGAGTAATAATTTTATTTGAGGAATTGACAAGTTTTTAATTATTTTTATTATCCAGTTATTAATTGGAACTTTTCACTTAACTTTATTTTCAGAAAATGCATTAAGTTAAAATAAAAATGGTACGTATTATTAATTAACTAGCAGAGACTAGCTGAAGTTCCCACATGCCTCAAACCTCCCCACACCTTCCACACCACTCCCACACACCCACACCATTTCCATTTTCCCGCGTCATTTCTTCGTTGAATCCCAAAGGCCATCGTGCTGAGAGGATTAATTACTTATACTGCCATCCTTTGTACTGGGATTACTTACATAAGAGAACTGGGAAGCGGACTAAAGTCGATCTGTTCAATGTCGACACGCATAATGTTGATAATGAAAAGTTAGTTTAAATTAGGTCAGGTTAGGTTACATTATGCCTGGTTAGGTTAGGTCTGGTAAGGTTAGGTTAGTAACTGAGATTAGTCATTTTCATTGAAAATCTGAAATTAGTTTGAAATATGAAATCCATACACTTAAAAAATAAGGTCAAACGTTAACATTATGAAATTCGATTTTGTTCATGTAGCGCAAGAGCACTGATCTAGCGGCACCTCCAACTGGTCAGCACACTCCAGTCTAAGAATTCCACGAAAGTGTACATCATGAGTGTGATTTTCACTCTTTTATTAAAAATTTTTCATTACTTAATTTATACTGCATCATTCACACAAGAATTACTTACAGTAGACAAGGAAGCACTGATCCAGAAACACCTTCAACTGACCAGCAACCATAGTTTAACAATTCACCCCAACAGGGGACAGCATGCTTGATATTTTTTCTTTCTATTCTTACGAATTTTGTTACACATTGTTTTAGAACTGTGAAATTCTGCTCTTGTCAAGTAACATCCCAGAAGATGAATATGTCTATTCGGAGGTTTTCAATCGCGAGAGTTCCCATCAAGCTTCTCTTCTTTACTAATGGGGTATCGTCTGTTTCGAGACCAGATCAGGCCAGCGCCTCCTAGTACATTTAATGGCAAAGCGAAAATTACTACTACTACTACATCCAAACTCGCCCCTTCAATCGGCTCCCTTTATATTGAGGCGAGGGAGGGGGACTAATTAGCGCGCATAACTTACTCTTTAATTTCGTAACCTACGAAATAAAATAAACGAATTTTTTTCTTTAATTGCTTGTAAAGAGTATGATTTAATTGCGATAAATGAATCGTGGCTTAGCACTGAAACACGTGACTTTGTAGGGGAGTATCAAATTAAAGGTTATAGACTTTTTGTTAAAAACAGAATAGGTAGGCGAGGAGGCGGTGTTATGTTGTATATCAAAGATAATATTGCGAACGTTTTAGAAGTAAAGCACTCAATTCCAGAACCGATAGATTCGACTATAGCAGAACTTAAATTGAACGATTTCAAACTTCTTGTTGCGGTTATATATAGGCCCCCAAATCAAACAGCTGATACGGACGAAGCGTTATATCGTGAACTAAAGAGAATAATCGGTAGTGAGCAGGCTTTAGTTATGGGTGACTTTAATTGCGCCAACGTGAATTACGATACAATGCAGGGAGACGCGGAAGGTAATCGTTTAATTAATTTTCTCGATGATAGCTTTCTTATTCAAAAGGTTGGGGAACCTACGAGGTTGGACAGTATTTTAGATTTAGTAATAACTACGGATGATAGGCTAATTACTGATCTTCAAGTAATAGAACCGTTGAGCAATAGCGATCACAATATGGTAGAGTTTGTCCTCTCAGTAAGTCACTCGAAACCAACTAACTCGACTAAAATTCCTAACTTCCAGCACGCAGACTTTAGTAAATTTCGAAATAAATTTTCACACGTCAATTGGGAAAACGTAATGGGGAACTCCAACGCAAAACTAATGTGGGAATCGTTCGTAACGGTATTTAGGACTATAAATGAGGAATGTGTACCGTACAAAATTAAGCGTGCGAAAGTAAACAACAAGCCCTTGTGGTTTACTTGTAGAGTAGGAGACATTATAAAGAGTAGAGATAGGGCTTATAGGCTATATAAGTGCGATAAAGATAATCTGTTGTTACGAAACAACTACATATCTCTAAGGCGTGAAGCTAAAAGTGTAATAAAAAAGTCAAAACGCGAATTTGAAATCTCCATAGCTCGTGACGGTAAAGAAAACCCCAAGCGATTCTTTCAATACGTCAATAATAGAAATCCAGTAAAAAGTGTCTTAGGTCCATTAAAAAATGTAAATGGAGATCTAGTCTCTGAAAACAAGAAATGGCTACCTTGCTAAACGAATTTTTTACGTCAGTTTTTACTATAGAAGATGTAACGAATATCCCTACGGTCATAGACATAATACCTTTTGATAATGGTAATATTTTGGATAATATTGTCGTTAGTGAAGGGGAAGTAATGCGCTATATTGATAAAATGAAAACGCGTAAATCACCGGGGCCGGATTCCATATATCCCATACAACTAAAAGAATTAAAAGATAGCATTGTTGTGCCGCTAACAAAGATTTTTAATGCGTCTATTTCTGAGGGGTGCGTACCAGATAATTTCAAGTTAGCAAACGTAACACCTATCTTTAAGAAAGGCGATAAAGGTGCGGCGGGAAATTATAGGCCAATCAGTTTAACGTCTGTTGTAGGTAAGCTTTTGGAATCAATAATTAGGGATCGTATAGTCGAACACTTAGAATACCATAAACTTGTTAGAAATACGCAGCACGGATTTAGGCGAAACAAATCTTGCTTAACTAATCTTTTAAAATTTTTCCAAAGCGTGGTTGACGATTACGATAGACATCGGGCGGTTGATGTAGTGTATTTAGATTTTCAAAAAGCGTTTGACACCGTGCCGCACAAAAGACTCGTTGAAAAAACTAAGGCTCATGGAATCAGGGGTGTAGTAATAAATTGGCTAGAAGAGTGGTTGCGAGGCAGGAAACAGAGGGTGGTCGTTGATGGAGCGGAGTCGTGCTGGGCTAATGTAGCGAGTGGCGTTCCTCAGGGTTCTGTATTGGGCCCCTTGCTTTTTCTTATATATATTAACGATTTAGATGTCGGCCTAGTCAGTACAGTTTCAAAGTTTGCGGATGAAACGAAGCTGGGTGGTAGGGCGATTAATGACGAAGATAGAGGTAAAATTCAGGAAGATCTGAAAAAATCGTTGATTGGTCAGTCACATGGCAAATGAGATTTAACGTTGATAAGTGCAAAATTTTGCATATAGGTTCGCGTAACGGTAAATTTGCGTATAGTATGTCAGGGAAAGATTTAACAAGCGTAGAGCAGGAAAAAGATTTAGGAGTTATAGTCACTGGTGATTTAAAAGTAGCGAAACAAAGTACAGCAGCGGTCAATAAGGCGAACAAAGTGTTAGGTTTTATAGCTCGAAATTTTGAGTACAAATCGCGCGATATTATAGTTCCTCTTTATAAATCATTAGTTAGACCCCATTTGGAGTACGCGGTCCAATTTTGGAATCCGTATATGCGCAAAGATATAGACAAAATCGAAAGAGTTCAAAGACGAGCAACTAAGATGATTCCGTCGCTTAGGTCAAAGTCGTACGAGGATAGGCTTAAGGAGTTAAAATTGACAACACTCGAGACCAGGAGGTTAAGGGGTGATCTAATCCAGGTTTTCAAAATTATGAATGGGTTCGATAACGTAGATAGAGATAGCTTTTTCGAAATATCTCAATATAATAGGACTAGAAATAACGGGTGTAAGTTGACAAGTAGAAGGTTCGAGACAGCAGTTGCGAAAAACTTTTTTACGCATAGAATAGTAAATAGCTGGAATAGTTTGCCGGTAGAAGTAATTAGTAGCACGTCTATAAACATGTTTAAAAATCGATTAGACGCATATGTTGATAGAAAGGGTATAGTTTAAGGTAGTAAAATTAAGGCTTTCTGGGGATAGATCCCACAGCTCAACACAAGTGTTGTGGGATATAGGGAGGCAGCGTCTTGGGTTAGGGGATACTCTCTGTCCTTACACACCCCATTTAAAGAGATTCCTCTGCCGAGCGGTGCCCCCCATAGTACTGTGAGGTATTGAAAAACTCATGATCTTCACTTGCCCCACAAACACCTTTAAATGGGAGACCCAAAATGGGTGCACACACATTTCTACATTACTGTACAGTCTTTACAGCCACACCTACTCTTTTTCTCGTAAGTGTATATATTGTAATGTATATGATTGTAAATTTTGACTTGGTCCGCTATCGATATGGACCGTGACTTGATGGATACCGTAATGAAACTGACTGGATTCTTTGGATCCGATATATTTGCATGTCCTTTATAAATACTGTAGATATAGAGTGTAACATATTTGTGGATAGTAGTCTATTATGACTTGATCCTCTGGATCAGAGATTCTATCTTTAGTTTTAAATCGATAATTAATTAGTTTTAAATTGATAATTATTTAGTTTCGTAAAAATTGGTCGTTGCCAATTTACCGGCAGTTTTTACATAAATTTCTTATGTTCTTGTGGTTCGGAACCCACGTAAAATTGTAGGTCCCCTCCGCCACCACGGAGGACATACACAATACACGAACACAGTTAGGTAGACCAGCCATGAGTGGATCCTAGGGTCTTTGTTGGTCTGAAACATTATAACATTATTACATTATATATATATATATATATTCTAAAATTTAGCCGATGTCGATACCAATTCTTTGGCTATATTTCAAAAAATCAATTCCCTTCATAAAGTTTACTAATCTAATGTGAAAACTTTCAATTTTCATATTTTTAAATTTCAAATTTGTTTAAATGCTTTTCCTTAGCTCATTCCACAATATACAGTACCAGAATTTGTTACTCATATACCGTAGCTAAAAGTGATGTTAAATAGTTTTATTACTCGGTAAAATGATAAAATAATTTTATTTTAGTTTCATAAATTGAATACCAATATTTAAAGTAATTGGTTTTCCTTATGTTAAACGTACTTTCTTTCTTCAACAATGTCAACAACAACAAAAGTTTTCATTAAAATTTCAGGGTCCAAATGGCTTATTTGAATAAATAAAATGGCAGTGGCTGGGCGGATCCAGGGTGGATAGTCTAGGGAGGCCACCAAACAGAATTCATCTCGAGTATTTTATTTGAGCCACATTTTTTATATACCATACGCTTCACCCACCATATTGTAAGGTCGCACTGGGAAACAAGCTTCCTGTTCCTGTGCGTGAGCTGAAAGGTATCAAAAACTCATTTATAGACTCTAGTTTTCAATGGTTTGGGAGTGATAGTTGAATCGATAAAGAAATTATTTTTTTAAAACATAATAAAGAAAACGTGAATATAATATGTATAATATGATTAATAATAAAATATTTATTAAATTCTGCGCATTTCAATTGTGATAAGCGTGTAATACTTACAGTATAATGTAATACTCACTGTAATACTTTTGTTATACAGTTATAATGCAGTATCATTAAACATAAAATACATGATTAGTAATCATGTATTTTATGTTCAATTATACTGTATTATAATGCAATATTATATAGACTTAATTATCATGAGCTGGGTGTCAATTGTCGGACGAAACGTTTACAAGTTCCATTCGTCCTTTGGGGATCTACCCTAGGCGGGCACCTGCCCCCTATGCCCCCCCACGGATCCGCCCATGAATGGATTTATGGGTTTATAAAATTATTAAAAGATTTAAAATAAAGTCAATATAATAAGATGGTTTAATATTTGCCTATTTCGTGAATGTAAAATATATTTTATACAATTACACTTTAAAAATTTAAATTCGCCAATGAAAATGACGTGATAACAGTGACTAATGAAAATGGTGGTCATATCGCACATAAGTCTTACCAGTTGTGGAAATAAACTCGATTAGAGTGGGTTTTTATTTTCATATTTTGACCTTCACGTAGAAAAAAAGTGAAGTTTTTGCATTTATTACCAGTATATGTTTGTTTCAGTGAAAATTGAGGCTTTAATGCGGAAAGCCATTGTTTTGAACCTTCAGTTTAGACAGCTATAATTCTGTTTGTAATTATATTATTTGAATAAAAATTTTATGGAATTTTTTTTGGATATGTTCTTATTTAACTGCAAAATTTTCAGATGTTTGCTAATCGTATTAACGGAACAGGGGTTCTTCAAACAGGACGCGGTTTTTCCGCTCCACCCGATATATATATATTACACACACACTGTGTGTATATATATATATATATATATATATATATATATATATATATATATATATATATATATATAAACGAATCTGTATATATCTTCTCTGTGCGTGTGATGATGAGATTTTAGACAAATCTTCGTCCCTCTGGGCGAACATTTTCCCTCCGAAATCTCCTTCCATGATGGATCTAAACAGCCGGAAGAATATAGGTAGTGTATATGGAGAGGATATAGCCCTTTCCCCCTCTCCAAAATACACGGTTTGTGTGTTAGCGGAGAATAAGCTAAAAAGGTTTTACGAAGATGGTGTCAACGTAGAATTCTCCAAAAGAAGACTAGACGCTTGCTCAGGACGATACCAGATGAGTTGGGTGTTCCTGGCTGTGTGATGAAAATCGCAAGAGAGCAACTCGCTCTTCCACCAAGCCAGGTCTAAAGTGAGACCACCAGCTTGACCTTTGTGTGAAGAGAAACCAACGCATCGAACTGCTACGAGGTGCATATATATATATATATATATATGCATATATATATATATGCATATATATATATATATATTTGTTTTTTTCACTATACCTCATTGTTCCCTCAGCTGTGGAAAAAGTATTTTATGTAGATGTCTGAAATTTTTATGATGGCTTATCAATAGATTGCGGTAAAAGTTATGTAAATTTTGGAAGTGTGAACTGCATGTTTTTGAAGTTATTGATGTTCAAATCTCAAGGTTTTTTTTTTTGGGCCACCCGATATATATATATATATATATATATATATATATACAATTTGGCAATAAATTGCTTCATTTGGTACTAAATTTTAAAAAAAAATGGTATTGGTGATCTGGGTTTTTTGAGGATCATCTAGGTTTTTTTAGTGTACGATCTGGGTTTTCTTTCATTAAGTCAGTGGCAGCCCTGCCTATGGATAATCTGTTAGTCTCTGAAAAACGTCAGATGATATAAGCTACGCCCATCTTAAACACTGTTTTTAAACTTACCCTTCAAATTATGGTTTTAACTAACGGTGAAAAAGCGGTGACTGAAAAAGCTTTACTGTCATAGCATTTCAGAAAACGCTTTATGATATTATCAAACAAAGCGTTGTTGCGTTATATTTTATTTAGAGTGGTAAAATTCGATACATTTTATGATGGCTTACAAATAGATTGAGGTAAAAGTTATGTAAATTTTGGAAGTGTCAACTGCATATTTTTGAAGTTATTGATGTTCAAATCTCAAGGCGTTTTTTTTATGGGCCACCCGATATATACACCCTGGTTGGCCTAGTGGTTAAGACACTGGGCTGCTGATGGGGAGTGGTTCGGATTCCACGTTAAACTGTAGGTCTAAGGTGGAGTGAAAAGCTTGACCTTTGTCAGAAAACAATTCGGGCAGAAGCAAACCAAAAGTTATACACTAGGGGCACTCAATATATTTTGCCCCACCCTTTTCTTAACTAAATAACACTGGGTAACAAAATTTAAATTTTTTTCTGTTTATTGTGATTTTTCTGTCGTTTCTTTATGATTTCGGGGAGCTGATTCCAAAAATTATATTGGTTTTGCTCTATCATCAACCGTTTCAAAAATATAGGTTATCACACTTTTCATATGGCAAAGTATATAAAGAAGGCTAACATAAATATTTTCTGAAAATAAAAACACTATTGGAAATTAATGTTTATTGAGCCAAAATTGTTTGACAAACCCAAAATAGTGCAAAGGATATAATATATATCATGAGGAGAACCGATAAGAGAATAACAAGCCTCGTTATGCAGTGTGCGTTCCTTAAAAATGCACTGAAGAACGCGACTTCCGCGTATGAACATTCTTATCCTTTCTGATCAGCGACCATACGTAGTCTCCCATCATGGAAGCATCCCCATGGCCCTGGTACCTTTTCTCCATCGTTTGAATATCTTGATGTAATCTTTCGCCATGTTCTTCACTCACATCGCCCAGGTTATCACGTAAAAAGTATAGATGTGAATGCAGATAGTGTAATTTTAAAGACATACGGCACCCCATTTTGCTATAGCACTTAATCAAGTTTGACACTAACTCCTTATAGTTTGGTGCTTTATGGTTGCCTAAAAACCCACGAGCCACATCACGGAAAGCACACCAAGCCTCTTTTTCGATCGGAGTCATCTTGGCTTCAAGGTTCTTTGAATTCAACAGCGCCTTGACTTGTGGTCCTACAAAGATGCCAGCCTTGACTTTGGCCTCAGAGAGTTTAGGGAACATGACCCGAATCTGTTGGAAAACTTCCCCTCCAAAATCTAACGCAGTTACAAACTGCTTAATTAGACCCAACTTAATATGGAGAGGTGGTAGCAGAACTATGTCAGGCTTCGCAAGAGGTTCCCTGAGTACATTGTACTTTCCTGGTTGCAGTCCTTCACGTGGAGGCCACTGAACTGTTTTATAGTGCTCAGTTGAAGCCCTGCTATCCCACAGGCAAAGAAAACATGAATATTTAGTAAACCCTCCTTGTAACCTAACAGGAAACCAATCATTTTGAAATCACCACACACGTCCCAGTGATATTGTTCATACCTGATTTGAGTGAGCAGTTGTTTGACATTTTCATAGTCCTCTTTCATTTGAACAGAATGTGCAACTGGTATAGATGGATATTTGTTCCCATTGTGGAGTAGAACAGCTTTTAAACTCCGAGTTGAACTGTCAATAAACAGGCGCCACTCTGAGGGTATATGTGTTAACCCAATAGCTGTGAATAGACTTCTCAGACTCTGCACTCTTCTTTATATAGCACAGTGGAAGTTTCGGGCAATTTCTAGAGCAAGAAACTGTCAACGAACATCCGGATTGTTTTCAACAATTCCTGATTATTCTGATATTGCTGCGCCCATAATAACATTATACTGGTAAAACATGAAAAATAGATTATCTCTGAAACCATTGATGATACACACAAACCAAGGCCAGATATGGACTCAGCGCCCACAAATGCATATAAAAACATAAAAAGTTCTATATAAACAGAATCAGTGTTACACAGTGTAATAGGCCATGGGGCTGAAATGTCGTTTGGGCCGTAACTTTAAACTTTCTGCGCTTCACATAACCGGATTTTTCCAGTTTACCCCCCCCCCCGCTTGTATAAAACCGCTTTTAAACGCCCTTGTATAAAACCGATGGTTAACGCAGTTGCGAAAATGGCGTCTGACAGTGATGTGCGTCGTAAACAGAGAGCTGTTATCGAGTTCTTAACCGCAGAGGAAACAGTTGGAAATATTCACAAACGTTTACAAAACGTTTACGGAGATGCTGTTGCTGATCGAAGCACAGTTAGACGCTGGTCTAAACGTGTGAGATCATCGGAAAGAGGGAGAGCCAGCCTCGATGATGAGTCACGCAGCGGTCGCCCTACATCGGCTGTGACATCTCACACCGTGCAACGTGTTGACAGTACCATTCGATCAAATCGGCGCATCACATACAAGGAGCTATCACTGGAGCTAGGAATTAGTGAAGGAAGTGTGAATACGATAATTCAGCAACTGGGATACTCAAAGGTGTGTTCACGGTTTGTTCCTCGCCAACTGAATGAAGATCACAAAGCCCAAAAAAAGAAATTGCTTCTGAGTCGTTGGTTCGATACGAGACAGAAGAGGATGACTTCCTTTCACGAATTGTAAATTGGGACGAGACTTGGGTACAGTACTTTGAACCTGAAATAATACGCCAATCCATGGGGTGGCATCACGCATACTCCCCACGCAAGAAAAAGTTCAAAATGGCTCCCTCTGCACGAAAGGTTATGGCCACCATCTTCTGAGACATGAAAGGGTTGATTCTGGTGGACATTATGAAGAAAGGACAAACAATCAACTCAGAGGCATATATTGCTACCCTACAGAGATTCCAGAGACGTATAAAGCGAGTTCGACCGGAGAGAAAACTGGAAGACGTCCTTCTTTTGCACGATAACGCAACACCACACACCAGTTTTCAAACAAGAGAGGCCATCACAAAAATGCGCTTGACTGTGTTACCCCACCCTCCATACAGCCCGGATCTGGCACCTTCAGACTTCCATTTGTTTGGGCCAATGAAGGATGCTATTCGTGGAAGAAAGTTTCAGAGTGACGATGAGGTTGTTGAGGAGGTTAAGAGGTGGCTCCAGCGGAACTCAGCGGATTTTTACCAGCAAGGAATAAATGCCCTTGTTTCGAGGTGGAGGAAAGTCATAGAAAAGGATGGAGACTGTGTTGAAAAATAAAAACTTGTAAAAAAGGTATGTAATTACTTGTGTACAAAATTTTTGGAACTTACAAGGAAATTTGAAAAGAAAAAAAAAGGTGGGGCAAAATATATTGAGTGGCCCTCGTGTGTGTGTATATATACAAAGGTGGGCAGTTGCGCCGCAACATTTTTGGTTGCGCTTGCGCTTGCGGCGCAACTTTTTGAAAAGGGTTGCGCTTGCGCGTGCGGCGCAACTATTTCAGCAGAGTTGCGGTTGCGGCTGCGGCGCTACAAAAATCGTTGCGCGTGCCCACCACTGCAGATATACGTTAAATGCAAAGGTGGGCAGTTGCGGCAGTTGCGGCGCAACTTGCGGCGCAACATTTTTGGTTGCGCTTGCGCTTGCGGCGCAACTTTTTGAAAAGGGTTGCGCTTGCGCGTGCGGCGCAACTATTTCAGCAGAGTTGCGGTTGCGGCGCTACAAAAATCGTTGCGCGTGCCCACCACTGTATAATATATATATATATATATATATATATATATATATATGAAACAAAATTGCCACCTCCATGATTCGAACCACGGACCTCTTGAGTAGGAGTAAAACACACTACCCTGCCATGTATTCAAAAGACAGGAAATGCATAACACCTTCATGGCCAAAGGCATTTTATGTATTAATCCTCCAGCACTCGAGGTAATGACAGCATTTAATTCAAATCTGTCTGATGTAACATTGGAGTTCCTCGTAGGAAAAACTGTAAGAATAGTAAGAAAAGCCGTAATTGTCTTTGGCTGTAATTATGCTGCTGGCATCGTCAGTAGTGGCACTTTCCTGCGTTCTAGCCAACGCCAGAAGATTTTATTCCGTCTCGAAGAAGACTATTGGGCGCTAAAGGGCTAATTATGAGCACATCTCTTAAAAACATTATATGTGAAGGCAGCAGAAAGTGAGAAGAAAAGCACTGATTGTAAATCACCTACAAAAACCCCCACTTTTTATCTTTGCTCCCTCCGAGAATCCAGGGAAGCCCTTTAATAGTGTATTAAAACACGGGTTCTAAATCCCTTAGATTTTATCTCTCCATAAGCGAATTCAAACAGACAAGGGAACTTAATGATTATTTCCAACTCAGTGTCATTCCCATACCCATTCACGGTCTACAAGTGAGAATATACAGTACAACGTAAGAAATACAGTATCTAAAAAAATTCTCCATTTGAGAACGAATGTCACTTCCATTCGTATTCGCAGTAAAGGCGCCAAATGAGGACTACTAATATTTCCTAGCCTAACATAATTTAATCTAGTCTTACTTAACCTTATTCTAATCTAACCTAACCTGGGCCAAAGTCTGAAAACCGTGTATGAGAATGAGAATGGCATAAATTGAGAATAGATCGATTTCAGAATTGCCTCTTTTCAGATTCTCACTCACGACGATTTCTCTTTCTTGGGTGCGGTATGAGATGGAAATGACACTGAATGGGATAATACCATATTAATTATTCAGTGTCGATATATATATATATATATATATATATATATATATATATATATATATACAGGCCCGGATTTAGCTATAGGCGAACTAGGCGATCTCCTAGGGCTTCGCGCCAAAGGGGGGCCTCGCTGAAGCCGTTTTGCGCGTTCTGTTCAAGTGATATTAATGATTTAGAACTCTCTGAAGAACTTAAAGTAGGCCTACTTTGCAGGTTTATACCTGAGAAAACAGATCTCGGAAATGCCCTTGTTTATATAGTGCAAAAACAACTAAGTGAGATTTATCCTAATGTTTATGTTGCACTTCGAATAGTATTAACCATCCCAGTTACTGTTGCTTCGGCTGAAAGAAGTTTCTCGCGTCTCAAACTTATTAAAACATATTTGCGTTCCACCATGTCTCAAGCGAGATTGCAATCATTAGCTATGTTATCAATAGAAAACGATATAACAAATTCATTAGATTATTCTCAATTAATTGAAGAGTTTAGCTCGAAGAAAAGTAGAAAAGCATTGCTGTAATATTCAAGGAGCATCTGAACCAAATAATAAAGCATTAATATTTAGCCTGATAAGTCGATCGCTCACTATTATAAAAAATGAAATGTCAACATCTCTTATACATCACATATGAAAAACGTTTATATACTATGGAAAGTCATTACCTATAATATTATATAAATCTTAGAAATCATTGTCTTATATTTTCGATACAAATCTTGATTCATATTATAATTTATACTTATTTGTATGGTTTATTTATATTTCTTATACAATTTCCATGCGTGATTATTTTGGTTTGGTTTAATTTTTAAGTGCTGGCATAGTTCTGTCTATGCGGGATTCTAATATTGCTGGTATAGTACCGATAATTAAGTCCATATTTTCATATATATAGGCCTAGGGCCTCGCAATTTCTAGATCTGCCTAGGGCCTCGCAACTTCTAGATCCGGCCCTGTATATATATATATATAAAATTAGTCACATTACATTTTTTATACTCTTTTTAAACAATTAATACCTTTTTTAAAGAAATGAATCTGTAAAAATAAAACAAATTATCTTTTACATATTTTTATCTAAAAATTATACTCGAATTTCAGTATTTTGTTAAGTATGATAAGAAAGTCATATCTTGCTGGGAATCAGATCCTTCTGTTTCAATGGTGGTAACTTTCCCAAATATAAACTCCATAGAAAAAAAAAGAGAAAATATAATAATAATAATAATAATTATAATAATAATTATAATAATTAACGAAAAAGTAAAAAAGACAAAAATGATTTCGAGTTTAATTCAAATTTGGGATTTTATGATAAACTCTGATAAAGATGCCTTAAGTGTAGAGATAACACGAGTAAATGCATTTCATGACAAGCTACGAAGTAATGAAAATGGAGTACAGGGTGTCCCAGAATTAACTATCTATTTCAATGAAATCGGACAAATTTTTTAAAAACACACTTTTATTTATGTTTATCATGTTTAATATGTGTTAAAAATGTATAAATTTCTAAATTTTTTTCATAATTTTATTTTCATAATTTTTTCAATATCTGGTCCAATGAAAGACCGTCTGAAGTCATAGAATGGCAAAGAGACTCTCCAAAAGTTAACGTGTGGCTTAGAATGACCAAATCCAAAATTTATGGTGCTCCATCTTGTTGAAACACAACATTATCAAGAATGCCATCATCAAGAAGCTGTGGTTCGAGAAACTGCTGAAGCATATCAAGGTAGACGGTACCTGTTACAGTTGCCTCCGCAAAGAAGAATGGGCCATAAATTTTGGATTTGGTCATTCCAAGCCACACGTTAACTTTTGGAGAGTCTCTTTGCCATTCTATGACTTCAGACGGTCTTTCATTGGACCAGATAATGAAAAAATTCTGAAAATAAAATTATGAAAAAAATTTAGAAATTTATACATTTTTAACACATATTAAACATGATAAACATAAATAAAAGTGTGTTTTTAAAAAATTTGTCCGATTTCATTGAAATAGATAGTTAATTCTGGAACACCCTGTATAATAACAATGGTCAACAAAGATTTTTCATCAGAGTAAAATTTGTGGTGGCTGGATAGCATTTTTCACGCTGATTCCAAAACTGCATTCAGATTTTTCTAGCACGTATAGTTTTCAAGATGAAGGCATATATATAACTACACAGATTTAACCATTTTAAATAGGCAAAATACTAATATTTCAACATTTGATTGTGTTTATTTTATTGTGTTTTTTTAGTTTATTCATCTTATTTATTTCAATTATCTTAATTATACATCTTATGTATTTCAGGTGTGAGCTTTTACGTCTAGCAGCATTGTGATTCAGGCAACAACGCCGTGCTTTGTGTGTCAAAAGATCAGTCCAGTCCAAGAACTTGTTGTGTCAAGTTGGTGTACATTTTTTTTGAATTTATAGCTTGCTCAGGTCAGTCAACATGCCTCGACAATGTAAGAATGACCCCGACAAGTTCTGTTTCGTATGCGGCCAGTTGACAACTAAAACACAGCGACGAAGTATTACAACCGACATTAAGAAAATATACAAGCTATACTTTGGTTGCCATCTAGGTGACCAAGATAAACCATGGGCGCCACATCAAATCTGTTCTGGCTGTTCAAATGGATTACGTGATTGGCTTAACAAAAAGAAAGCTTCAATGCCATTTGCCATACCCATGATATGGAGGGAGCCGAGAGATCATCATGAAGACTGTTATTTTTGTAGTGTGAACTTAATGGGGTTTTCTGCCAAGAACAAACACCAGATTGTATATCCAAACTTGGATTCAGCACGTAGACCAGTAAAACATGATGAAACATTGCCCATTCCAATTCCCCCAAGTGATAGGCTAGATTCTATCATAGATGACATGGAAAGTGATGAAGGTGCAACTGGCGTTTCCGGACCATCTACAGAACCAGAGTACACTTTTGAAGGTAGACATTTAGAGCCTAAAAAGTTAACCCAAGGACAGTTGAATGATCTTGTTAGAGACTTATCGCTGTCTAAAGAGAAATCAGAGCTTCTCGCCTCAAGACTAAAGGAGAACAATTTACTTGAGAACAATGTTCGTATTAGTTACTACCGAAAGCGGAATTTTGAATTAACAGCATTCTTTTCGGTAGACGGTCCTCTCAGTTATTGCCATGACATCAATGGACTATTTACAGCCATATCTCAGACGTATGTGGCATCTGAGTGGCGCCTCTTTATTGATTCGTCGCAGAGAAGCCTGAAAGCAGTTCTTTTGCATAATGGTAATATAATGCCATCCATCCCCATTGCCCATTCCGTCCATCTAAAAGAGACATATGACAATATGGATATACTACTTAAGGCAATCAAATACGACAGTCATCAATGGAATGTTTGTGGAGATCTAAAAGTTATAGGAATGCTTATGGGTATGCAGTCAGGATTCACAAAATTTTGTTGTTTCCTTTGCCTGTGGGACAGTCGCGCCACTATAGAACATTACACCAAAAGTGACTGGCCACTTAGGTATACATATGTCCCAGGGATAAGCAATGTCCAGTCTGTCCCATTAGTGAATCCCCAAAAGATCTATCTGCCACCTCTTCACATTAAACTTGGTTTAATGAAGAATTTTGTTAAAGCAATGGGTAAAGTCAATTCTGAAGGGTTCCAATACCTTTCAAGGAAATTTCCGAAGGTTACTGCAGCAAAATTGAAGGGAGGAATTTTTGTTGGGCCACAAATAAAGGAGGTTTTGAATGACACTGAATTTGAAAAAGTCCTAAGTCCGCTGGAATTGAAGGCTTGGCTGGCGTTCAAATGGATATGTGAAAACTTTCTTGGAAGCAACAAGTCACCTGCGTATAAGGATGGAGTCAAGAACCTCCTTGATGCCTTCAAAGAAATGGAGTGTCGAATGTCGTTAAAAATTCACTTCCTGCATTCCCACTTAGATTTCTTTCCTGAAAACCTTGGTGCAGTGAGTGACGAGCAAGGAGAGCGCTTCCATCAAGATATTCAGATGATGGAGAAGCGCTACCAAGGATATTGGAATGAAAGCATGATGGCGGACCATTGTTGGATGCTGTATCGTGACAATCCAGGCCAAATTTACAAAAGGAAATCACACTCACAGCGCTTTTAATAAAATAATGTATATATTCTTTATTTATAAGTACATTGAATAAGGTATATGATGTATTTGTTGTTTAGCATTCCTAAGTGTGATCTATACATCCATAAATTTTCTTATAGCAATATCAAAAACTTAAAAATAGCAAAACCAGTGTATCTATATAACTATACGTGCTAGAAAAAACATAAAACCAGATTCGGAATCAGCGCGAAAAACGCATTAAGAAAAGTGTGATCATGTTTGTGATGAGAAAAAATGTTTCATTTGTTGGCCAGTGTAATTATTATTAGATAAAAGTTCTTCAAAGATCATTTTTTTTCTTAAGTTTTACCGAGTCCTTTCTTTAAAATAGAATAAAGTGTCCTAAAACTAAAAAGAAAGTAGTAATTTTTTGATTCGTACTCGTGATTCTAAAAATTTGGCCAGTATACAGGGTGTCCCATAAGTCCGGTCTCATAGGAAAATTTATTTTAAGTTAAATTTACCAAAGTAATACATTAAAACTAAAACAAATGTTTAAATTGATGTCTTGTTTTTGGGCCTATTTTAGTTGGAGGCAGAATAACACGTAATGGCTAATATGGAAGTGAGTTACACTCGTGAGGAAAAGGTCTCCGGAGGCGTTTGCTTGTTATTCTACCTGCAACCAAAAAAAAAAGTCCCAAAACAAGACATCATTTTGAACATTTGTTTTAGTTCTAACAAGCGGTAGCTCGCTAGATCACCCTCCGGGCAGGTAGCAGTATATGTCACAGTATATGTAGCAGTATATGTCACAGCTAGCTGTATATATGTACATTGTATATATATGTATATTGGTACTTACGTATTATCTGGACTACCAAACTGTTTATTATGTATTTTTGCTCTCGTCATTTTCGTTTTCGAAGTACTTACATTCACTTGTAATAGACATTAAATAGCTCGTGCTCGGCCGCGGAGTGACCTAGGATCAGAAAACTTGACAAAGCACATCGGCAGTTGGTGGTGGTTGCAGAATTTTCCGATGTGCCGTTTAGTCTGTGTACGGTTCCGAAGAAAGCGGACAGACACACAGACACATTTTAGCTCAGTAGTATATAGGATGTATTACTTCTGTAAGTTTAATTTAAAATAAATTTTCGTATAAGCCTGGACTTATGAGACACTAATATATATATATATATATATATATATATATATATATGACGATATGACGATTGGTTAGGTTAAATCGTAATATTTTCGTTAGTTTTAACGTTTTATTTGATGGATTTATTTAAAAATTGTCTCCTAAAGATCCTAGTGTAGTTTACGTTCCCCAACTTTGACCTAGTGTAGTTTGTGTCCCCTTTTGCGTCAGGGGGACGTAAACCACACTTGCTCCAGAACTATTTCTAAAAGTTTTCCTTCAGTAATGAGAGAAGTCACTGTGTGTGTGTGTGTGTGTGAAGATAATTCCTTTTTTGCTGGACGTAATCTTCTCGAAAAGTTTCATAAAAGAAAGGAAGTGAAAGAAACTAAATAAGCAACACTACGCTACAGCTGCAATAATGAAGCTTTTGTCTTTCGTTATTTAATCCTTGGCGCGAAAGCAAATGGGGATCTTCAAGAGTGACTAATCGCAGGAAGAGGGAAATTAGGAAAAGAAACTCGGGGGCAAAAGGAAAGACAAATGAATTGATTAAAAACAAAATTGCGAACACCGACGGCTTATTTATTAATTGACTCTCTCTCTCTCTCTCTCTCTCTCTCTCTCTCTCTCTCTCTATATATATATATATATATATATATATCTATATATATATATATATATATATATATATATATATATATATCTCTCCTCTCTCTCTCTCTCTCTCTCTCTATATATATATATATATATATATATATATATATTATATATATATATATATATATATATCTCTCTCTCTCTCTCTCTCTCTCTCTCTCTCTCTCTCTCTCTCTCTCTCTCTCTCTCTATATACATATATATATATATATATATATATTTCAGAATGGGTTACGGGCCGCACAATTCATTCTATGGGATATAATGCCCGGTTAGGTCACTAATGCCCTTGACAATTGGTTAGGTAAGTTGTGATATTTCCGTTAGTTTTAACGAAAATATCACAACTTAACCAAACCAATCGTCAAGGGCATACAGTTGACCTAACCGGGCATTCAATTAACCTAACCGGGCATTATATCCCATAGAATAAATTTTTTGTTTTATTTGTCCTTTAATTTTTTTTGTTTTAATGTAATTGAATTTGTAAAAATGTTGTAGACCGCACGCTATAGTGTAAATATCTTTGTAGACCGCACGCTATAGTAGCACCATGTGATCTTCGGTTGGCACAAACTAACTTGAATCACTCAAGCAGATTTAATATAATCATCAGTTATACACGATGGATCAAAAGTCGCGCACCACAGGAATTTTCATTGTTGACTATAATATATTGAGTCTGTATAGAATTTAAATTTTGTACCGATTCATCGGTTTGTCGCACCTGGTATTCAAACATTAAACCAAACTCACCCTCTCGTCTATTGTTAATGTCGCAGCAATCTCTTACCTAAAATAAAAAAAAATAACATAGTCAGCACTCAAATATTTGCGCCACACTGTATAGTGTGCCTCTTGTACAGGTATGTCGCAACAGCTATAACAGTGAATAAAAACAGATAACAACAGGGACACACCGGACCCTGGAAAGGGAAACGTTAGGTATAGCCGCAAAAGGGTAGAGTGCAAGAATGTTGCAAGTTATTACGTAATGTTGCAAAGGGGTGGGGGTTGTTGCAAAAAAAAGAAAAAAAAAGAGTACTGGCCTTTGTTGCCAACCGGGGTTGCAAGGGGCATGCAACTTGGAGGTGGAGTTCTCCCCCAAGCTATTCCCCCCAAAGGGCCAGAGAGAAAGGAGGAGGAGAGGTGTTCACCTGGCAGGAGCCAAGTGCATATTAAGACTTCAGCCGAGTAGGCGTTGTTTTATAGGCTCCTAATCAGCCAGTTGGCTGAGCCAAGGGGGGAGGGGTACACCTGAAGGAGAGAGAGAGAGAGAGAGAGAGACACCTGAAGGAGATAGAGAGAGAGAGTAGTGGCCTTTGATTGCAAGGCATGCAACTTGGAGGCGAGTTCTCCCCCAAGTTTATTTTCGTTTACCTAACCTAAGAGGCCTCTAAGGGGTTTTACCAAAGGGCCAGAAAGAGAAGGACCAGAGGTCCTTGCTCGGCTGGGAGCCGAGCTTGAATGACTCCGTCAGTCGTCTCTCGGTCTTTTATAAACCTCTATTCTGGCTGAGTTGCCAGATAGCGCAATGTATTCACTTGCCAGATAGCGCCGTGTCCCAGATAGCAAAAACCATATATTAATCATCCATTTAAATAGTGTACCACAATATATATGACGGTAGTTAATCCAATTAAATTCTGTTTATTAAATAAATAATTTTTACACTTAATTTTTATTATAAATATTTAAGTCACGAATAACGAAAATTTACGAAACAATTCATTTAAAACTTGAAATTAGCCAAAACACAATCCGACGAAACAAATAACGTAGTTAGCCTACACATAATTCAGCCAACCATAGAAAACAGAATTATAGAAAACCAATTAGGTTTTTATGGATAACTAGTTTATCTTGACATAAGTTTACTATAATTATATATACATTCTTTTAAACATCTTATGATAGGTATATGTAATATATATATATATATATTATTTATTTTTTTCTTTATTTAAAACAAGTTTGAAATGTATTTACTTTGCAAGCAACATAAGCAAAATTAAACGATAAATATTTTATAATTTTTTAAGATAGATAAATAGATATATATAGTGTTTCACTATAGATGTATAGATGTATATAGTTTTTTACAATAGATGTATATAGTGTTTAACGATTAGAATCAAATATAACATTAACTTGAACTTCATTAAACTTGAAATTAGCCAAAACACAATCCGACGAAACAAATAACGTAGTTAGCCTACACATAATTCAGCCAACCATAGAAAACAAATTATAGAAAACCAATTAGGTTTTTATGGATAACTAGTTTATCTTGACATAAGTTTACTATAATTATATATATACATTCTTTTAAACATCTTATGATAGGTATATGTAAATATATATATATATATATATTATTTATTTTTTCTTTATTTAAAACAAGTTTTGAAATGTATTTACTTTGCAAGCAACATAAGCAAAATTAAACGATAAATATTTTATAATTTTTTAAGATAGATAAATAGATATATATAGTGTTTCACTATAGATGTATAGATGTATATAGTGTTTTACAATAGATGTATATAGTGTTTAACGATTAGAATCAAATATAACATTAACTTGAACTTCATTAAACTTGAAATTAGCCAAAACACAATCCGACGAAACAAATAACGTAGTTAGCCTACACATAATTCAGCCAACCATAGAAAACAGAATTATAGAAAACCAATTAGGTTTTTATGGATAACTAGTTTATCTTGACATAAGTTTACTATAATATATATACATTCTTTTAAACATCTTATGATAGGTATATGTAAATACATATATATATATTATTTATTTTTCATATTATAACATTTAATTTTATTTTAGTGTTTATTTATGCAGTGTTTAGTTAGCCTCTTCATTTAAACTATAACATTTATAGTGCTGCAGTTAAACCATCCTTAAAATGGCAGAGTTTGTGCCGAATTGGAAAGGTTTTCACGCCGCCTTAGACCCACAGTTTAACGTGGATTCAGATTTACATCTCGTCGATTGCTCACTATTTCATCGAGATAATTAGGACCTGCATTGTCTACATCGACTCCATCTGTGTTTATATATATATATATATATATATATATATGTATACAGGGCGTCCCAAAAAAATTTATACACACTTTAACAGCTGATAGCTCAATTGATGTTTCTTTCTTTCCAAGTTAAACCCATTAGAATTAATAATGGCAGTCAGACTAAGCTTTGAACAAAGGAAATTCATTCTAAAATGCTACTGGAAGTGGGAAAACGCAGTTGAAGTGCAAAGACAGTTTAGGAGGGAGTTTCAAACAGATCCACCAACGCGACTTACCATCACTCGAATTAGAGATAAGTTTGAAGCCGATGGAACTGTTCAGAATGTCCACAAGAAGCGTTCCGGAAGACCACGGACATCGACAAGCCCCAAAGCAAGAAAGAGTACTGGAAACGTATCACCAAAGTCCAAGAAAATCTGTGCGGCAAGCGAGTCGTGAGGTAGGAATTTCAGAATCGTCTGTCCAACGCATTTTGAAGCGCTGTCAATGGAAAAGTTACATTCCAAGATTAGTCCATGTTATTAATGAAGATGATCCGGACCGAAGAGTGGAGTATTGCGAGTGGTACTTGGCACGATGTGGATGTGGATTGGACGAAGGGGTTTCGTAGAATACCCTCCGCGTTCACCAGACCTCACACCACTAGACTTTTTTTATGGGGATACTTAAAAGACAAAGTCTACGCTATAAAACCTGCAACAGTCGCTGAATTGAGAGCAGCCATTGAACGAGAATGCACACAAATACCAAACGAAATGTTTCGTGATGTTTGCGATTCCATTGCTTCGCGTTATCAGCAGTGCCTGGACCAGAACGGACGTCAGTTTGAAAACAGGCGTTGACAAAACAATTAAATAATGTCTGTAGATTCTATTACATTTTGAAAATGAAATGTATTTTAATAAACACTGCCTTTATAAGTATTTAAAGTGTGTATTCATTTTTTTGGGACGCCCTGTAATATATATATATATATATAAGGGTTGACAAATATACACGATTATTATGATTCTCGAAAACTATGGGGGATAGAAAATTCTGAAACCTGAATCAGCATCAAAAGTTCTATAAGAAACACCAAATAGTTTTCGTTGTACCCTAGTGTAATTTCTCGCCGAATTGGAAATAACTTGTAAGTAAAAATATAATATAAGGGACTACCATAGAAATGTAAGTGTCTATAATTTATTCACAAGAAACACGATTTTATATATATATGTTACTCGTCCGATCCCGTTATAGCGGATTGGTACACGTCATAGCTCCACCCAGCTACACCGGCAGCCAATCACTACGAACATCTGGTCTTTTGGGTCGGAGCTTGGCGATTGTGCATATAAAAGGGGCTATTTTTCAGTTGGGAGTAACAGTAGCTATTTTCGCGTCAGTGAATGAATCATTCCCTCCACCATGGACCTGTACGTCTCCCCAGACTTGTATGAAGAAAGTGACGCTGCAGCATTAACGACAATTAGTCTTTTTAACGCGATTGACCGTGATGAATTATTCCCAACGCAAACCGTAGAAGATATTTGCAGTGACGCTCCTTACAACCCGACGCAAGGGACTACCATAGAAATGTAAGTGTCTATAATTCGATTTTATATATATATGGATAGGTTGTTGTATCTCGTCAAATAGATACTCGCCAAAAAAATTTTATGTCAATCAATGTTATTTGGTTTTACCTCTTATCCCCATTATGCTAAAATCGAAATTTGTTATGGCAATCAATGTTATTCCTCGAACCAAAGATATCTTCACATAATGGGGATCTGTCAGTATACTCTGTATATGTTTTAAAAGAATGAACATTATTCCTTTAAGGTCCGATGAGGATTTGACACGTGTTATACAATCTTTTGAAGAATCTCGGAATACGGAGGATACTGAAGAGTCAGCAATGTCACATCCACCACCATGGACCTGTACGTCTCCCGAATTGTATGAAGAAAGTGATACTGCAGCATAACCGCAATAGTCTTTTCAATGCGATTGACCGTGGTGAAATATTTCCAACGCAAACCGTTGAAGATATTTGCAGTGACGCTCCTTACAACCCGACGCAGGGGACTACCATAGAAATGTAAGTGTCTATAATTCGTTTTATATATATGGAGAGTTGTAGTATCTCGTCAAATAGATACTCGCCAAAATTTTTTATGGCAATCAATGTTATTTGGTTATCCCCATTATGCTAAAATCGAAATTTTTTATGGCAATCAATGTTATTCCTCGAACCAAAGATCTTCACATAAATGGGGATCTGTCTGTATACTCTGTATATGTTTTAAAGAATGAACATTATTCCTTTAAGGTCCGATGAGGATTTGAACGTGTTATACAATCTTTTGAAGAATCTCGAATACGGAGGATATACTGATCAGTCAATAATGTCACACCGAAATAATGTAAGTGTTTTTCGATCTTTTTGGGGTAAGAAGACACAATATATTTTCATAAATTTATTAAATGAAAGAAATCAGTACAATAACCAACTACAGAATATATCGTTACAAATATACGAACAAAAACAAAATATACAACGAGTACGTACAATTGGAAAACGGATTTTTATCTGTCTGCATACCATTTCATCGTTTCGGCGAGTGTGACACGGGTCAAATAAATTTAAAAAATTTATAAATTCTTTATCACTTGACATATGCATGATAAATGAGACGCAGTACATTCCGCAAACATTAGTAAAATATCCTTGTATGCGAAATGGGTTCCATACAACTTCGGGAATATGTAACTGAGCGAGAAATTTTACAATAATAGGGTCACTCCAGGGTTGAGTACCGAGTGAATCAAAATAGTACAGGCGCTGTCTATTTTTAAAATAGACAGCGATCCAGTGAATCCTTCATTACCGATGACATCTGTGTTCACAATAAGACTACCGCATTCTCGCGTACTTGGCAAACTCAATGTTTCATTCTTCGCAAACACGCCGATAAATTTGGAACGTGTGACTCGCTCCATTACTTTCTGAAGTGTATTAGCATCCATTTTAAAAGTCAGTTATAACGCTCCTAAATCTATCTACTTCTATTAGGGCTTGCGATTCGAGATATACTAGTACACTAATAGCAGCGTCTATAGGCTTGGCGAATTCCAGCCGCACTGAGATGTTTCCGCTCTGCTGTGGGGTTAAATGGGTATTTACGCTAGCAGATAAGTCAGGTGTAATGTCAAACGGATAAAGGTTAAATTGATCAATGATTCTTCCTGCGTTACCCCATTACCAAGCTCATCACAATCACCTGCAATATGGGTCAGATTACTATAGGCTCTGGCACAAAGAGGTAACACAGCGTCTGATGAATAGTCCGTACCCATTGTTCCACCCAAAGCAGTGCCATTAACGTATAGAGTTATATTTTTAAGTCCGAAATTCTCGAATTTAAAGGCACTCTTTTTATGTTTTCCATTCACCGAAGCGTGGTCCTGCATGCCGATTAATATCCTTTTAGGAAGATTTCCCAGGGCAATGTTTTCTATCTGCTTCGATGCCAACCCTGCAGGAACCGTATATAGTTTGATCTGCACTCTGTTAATAGGATATTTCACTGTAGCGTTTAGTAAATTTTCTAATTTCTAGTTGTTTTGGTGAACTTAATTTCACTCGCCGTACGCGGAGGTATGTGTACATAATGTGAACCACAACGGGCTTTGCACCCTCTTCTTGATCCGCATCCAGATTTAAGCAGACCTCAGGACTCGTGCGGGTGAGCTTATTTTCATATCCACCCCGTTCACAAGCAACTTCTCCTGGAAAGTGAAATCTGTGTGCAACCGTCCAAAACACTCGTATATTTTCTTTTTATAATTTTTTAATTTGTCCTTTATACTATTTTCATCTTTAGTTTGATAATATCCCTCCGCACTTAAAAAGGTAGCCTTCGCTTCTTTGGAAAAGTTGAGGACATTTTCCAGATAGGCTCGTAGATGATAGTACCCCGTGCCTGCCGATATGTTGGTCTGATTTAAATATACGTCACACTGGTTGAATATGGAGTGCAGAAAGTTTGTTTCAGGGTATACAGCATATTTGTCATCGCAGACCGTTCCATCAGAATGGGCTATACGTAGCTTAGCGTACATGTGCACACAGCTTGGATCAAAAAGTAAGGACCTGAGCTGGGTATCACGAATTCTATAGGTGCACTCGGGGAACTAATTGTGTTTAAAGGATTAATTGTAATAAAGTCACTCTGTTCAATAGAAACTTGGGTTGGAGGTAGCTCAAAAAGGGACAGCTCCGATTTACAGCATTGTGAACTACATGGGTGGATGAAGCGTGCCATGGCGAAATAGTGACTCCTCTCTCGACAAGTGGTAAACAAGCTATGATTCATGAGATCAATGTCCTTAGCTTATATCAGTCAAAAAAGTGGTCAACCATAGATTTCATTCGCTTACAGCACTTCTTTTTTGATAGCCTTTTACGTTTAATACCACGTGACCCCTTCTTTTTCTTCCGGGCAGCCCGCTTCTTCCCGCCACCACGCATTTTTCTCTTTGCATTTTATGATTTCGTCCCGTGTACGCTTTAAATGTTTTTTTAGAACCTCTTTAGGTTTAGCCCCGGCCAATATGTCTTCTGCAGTGTTAATACCTGATTGTAGCGCTTTTCTTCCAAGGTATCTGGCACCCCTCTTCAGCAAAGGAACAGCCGTACGTAGTATGGATGAAAAAATGGACCCAAGTCCACTACCGGGCTGGTATCGCACTCTTCGATAGACGGTGAAAGGCTTTCTATCCATTATAACTCAGTGCGTCGAAAGTGTAGCTTCACTGTTAAGCTCCCGTTACCGAAGGAAGTTTTCACCCCCAATCGTTCTTATATATATTGAGATATTGGTTATTAAATTAGTTGCGACATTCACATAATGGGGTCTGTCATATGTAATACTCAAACTCCTTCCTCTATGGTTGGGGATGTGAGCAATGCGCAGCAGGCGTGCCTGGGTATCCCAACAAACTGGTGCTCCACTATATTACTGTAAATATAGCACATGTCTGGGGACCTTTCAACCAATTTCTCCATTCAATTGATACATTAATCTGGACAAGTCATGCTGTGTCTCGTGAAATGTGTCTCTTGGAAGGCTGCGCTATATCGGCCATTGGCTAGAATTTGGAACTTTCTATGGTCTTTAATACGTCTGTTAGTCTTTGATTTTAGGATTAGTGTATGTGCAGGGTTGTTTACGATTTCGTATACTAAATCATTCGTAAGGTTTGAGTTTCTTAAACTTACGTTTAAGCCTCTCACAACATCCTCGGCCGAACCATATTGACCCGGTCCTAGTCTTACTTCTGTACTGTAATACCGTGCAACCTTAGTCCGAGCGATACGCATAGTTTCATCCATAGCTACCCCAGCTTTTTCACACTCGTCAATGTCTCTAAGAATCGTAAAACGGTTTCTTTATGTTCAATATTTAAAAAGATGGTGTCCAGCTGAATTTCGCATATCCCCACCTCATACGAATCACGACCCAATTCAATGTGCTTGCGGAGCTCTGTTACAAAGTTGGCTAGTGTGTTGTTAGAGTGTACAGACAGGGACGAGGAGGACGGGAGTGTGACGTAGAAATGGTTAGGAGCCATGTTGCATACTATTTAAGCTTCATTATTGCATCAGCTTTTATATAGGTGTTGAAGCTTCTGGGTACCCTAGCCATTTCACCAGGTACATTTTTCTCTTTCCTGAACCTTTGCTTCCTAAAATTTTCTCAATTTTAAACACATTTTTTTCTAAATTAAACGCAACTTTCTGCAACTCCTCGCGGTAAAAACCTCCTGAGATTTCTTCCCCATTCAAATCTTCAATGTAATACATCATTATCTCACATTTAGGTCTCACAGCCCTAACTTTAAAAATCTCGCGTGTCCATCCTTGCTCAAAACCCTTTGCGAATTTATTCCCCGAACGCGACAGCCTTACATAATCATTGATTTGAAGCGCGCAGAGTGTGGTGGTGGTGGTGTGGTGATCCATCTCTTCTCGGGAGCGTACCTCTTCTAAAACTTCGTTAGGTGTTGTCCCAATCGTGCGATGGTGTGAGCGGTTGTAGGATGATGCCAATGATTCCAGAATGTCTAGAAATCTGTATGTTTTTATGTGTAAAATAACGGTGCATGCGTTCCTTTATGGTGCGCTGAACTCTTTCAGCTAAAAGAAGCCTTATGTATAGAATTAGTTGTGTAATAGCTGATATTAAACTCTGCCAACATGTTCTGAAAAGCACGGCCTATAAATTCCTTCCCCATATCCGTACAAAAATAGCCAGGAACCCTGTTTTCTTTTAACATTAGCGTTTTGGTGGCTTTAGCAACTGTTTCAGGTGATTTATTTTTCAGAGGAACTAGCCACAGATATCTAGAGAAACGTCTATTATGAATAGAATGTAGCGGTAACCATCGTTATACACAGAATACCTTTGCATGTCTGTTAAATCTGCTTCCCAAATAGAGTCAATCGAGGAAGCCGTTGTCTTGGCTGTTTAAACCTTTTTCTCACAGGCTTATGAAGCGTATAAGCGTCCTGCTCCCTCAAAAATCTTTCAACATCTTTTTTTCCTACTCCGTAAACACTTCTGTACTGTCTATCTACGCCGCCGTAAGAGGATGGGTTAGAAACGTCATAATAGCGTTTAGTTAATACGTTAGCCATTTGCGTATTTTAGAGGCACGTGGGTAGGGTTGGGTTAACCTCTTCTTGCTCCTCTTCAAAGGTGTTACCGCCGGGGTGACGGCGTCTCTTCAATTGTGTCACATGCGTTGCATGTTCCAAGTCTTTTAACCTATCAGATTTCCTATCAACGTTTTAGGGACATTTATTTGTTGTAGTCTCGCTTTAATATGCTTCCAGCCTGATGGTGATGGCCTATCCCACTTTCTCACCAGATCATGGACAATGTCTACGATATTCGATCCCTGTACCTTTGATCCTTCCACAATGATATCGCCGGTATCGGTCCATTGTATGGCGGGATCCTCATTCAATAGATTATAAGACTTAAGCCTTTACTCATCAATGTATGTGGGAGGGTGCTTTTTAATACATGTTCGATATGTTGTGTGGCTAATCTTTTGGTTGGTCAGCTGTATCGTCGGGCTCAGACCCTATGTCGCCATGTCCATCGTCCCCCGTGCTGTGCCTAATAACCACAGGAATCTCTGTAGGGCTCTTATAATTTTCATACTCGTGAAGAAATTTCTACAGAGCTTCTTGGTATAAGATTCTTTTCTCATCAGGTGTTTTTCACTGTTAATAGAGCTAGCAATTCGCTTTCCATTCTTTTAAGTCTGCTTTTACGGGGATCTAGATCCGTGTCTGGATTCCTTTGCAGTGAAGCGTACACCTCGTGAGGAATCACTACCACTTTCTTCATTATATTAATCTAGTCAGTAAAGGACCCAAAACTGAAAATAAGATGGGGAGAAATGACCCTCCTGTTTGTACAATAATTCGTTTTTCTTCGCTACAGTTTTGACTTTTACGAGCGAATGCACGTATTATGTTCTTGTAGCGGCGTAGGCGAGCCTTCTGTTGGGTTTTCATTGATACATTGCAATTTATAACGTTGAGACAGATTTCACAGATGCATTTTAAAAAAGTCGGCATCGATATTTTTAATAAAATCTGCTGCATTGCCCGGGGCAGTCGATGATAGATTTTTATTAATTCACGGTATTTCTTTAGTCTCTTTGTCACTCTGGAATATACACCGTTTCAGGCTCGTTTGGAAATATATTCGTTCGCAGAAGTACTCTAAACGTGTTTCGCGGATGAAGGTCGCAAAGCAAATATCCGTAACGCGTGCTTGTAGCTTCTTTATAAACTTCCAAAAAACTCCTTACGCTGATTCGGGAACATTTGATTGGCTAATACCCCAATTTGTGATACATCTCTACGTTGCGCGAATAAGACTAGATATTGCGTATTTAAACGACACATCGCGCATGTATCTTTTTTGAAAAATAGATTCTGAATGATGAAAAACACGCTTATGTTAAGATGGTGGGAGAATACTGTAAATGTCTCGGCAAAACGTTTTATCCATCTCCAACATGAGATCGTCAATTACAATGATTGTATGTTCATTTCCCTTTAACGAATTAACGTCTATACGCCTTGTGAACAAAATATCATCTTGGTACTCGTTGAACACTGATTGATACGTCGAATAGCACCATATAACTTTATACACAAATTTCGAGAACATCTCTCCCTTTTCTTTAATGATTTTAAGCATAAACACAGTTTTACCACATCCTGTAGGTCCAGATATAATACATGTGGATGGACTCGTGAATCTGAATTTTTCTACAGAGTCCATTTCTAACACGTCACACTCCTAAGTGGGTCATTTACAAAATAATACAAATTTTTAGTGCTGTTCCTTATATTTTGCTTTCTTCTCCCACAGAACCGTGAATGACGATGAGGTAGAGCATCCCATCATTGACATTACGGATGACCTCGACGACAGTGTAGTTGTGATCTCCTCCCCTGCCAACGACCCCTCACCAGCGATACCGGTAGCACGTCCAAAGCGGAGGTATGAGAACCCCACGTCAGGTATAAAGCGCCCGAAATACGCGCCTGTTGCACCAGTAATAGGTCCCCAACCCTCAACCTCTTACGCAACAAGCCCCCCAGCAGCACCTCCCGCTAATATACCCCCTTATTCATCCGCCGCCCCCCGTTCTGTTAAGTCTACAATAATAGAGCCCAACCATCAACCTCCTACGCAACAGGCCCCCCAGCGGCACTTCCGCTAATATACCCCCTAATTCATCCACCGCCCCCGTTCTGTTGAGGATGCTATAACGCTCGAATTGGTGCGATCCGCAGTCCCCACCCCAGCCTTGACTAGAAATCGGTATAGAGTCAGGGTCGACCCTAGAGCCATGTATAGCAATGGAATTGAGCGCGGGCTACGCCGGGTTGTACAGCGTATTATAGAGTTTGCTCTTCAGAACCGCGACGAGCGTGAACTCAGGACGAGTCTGTCCTTTGGATTCGGGTCAGATGACGGTGATGTAGACGATTATTGGGGTGATAGTGCCATTTAGACGTTTGGCGGCTGAAGATGTAGAATATATATTAGGACGTATAATGCAGGCCGCCCAAAGTAGTATAGCCTTTAATATGGACAACTTCACGGTAAATATTGACCGTGTATTCCGTGTTGCGGGTCATAGTGCCATACCGTACACTCTTAACCTCAATTCTCAAGCTATTTATAGACGGCATATAAACGTCGATCGTGGTTGCGGCTTTATAGCAGTAGTCTTGGCTAACATGTTTACTGTACAAAATACACGGGCTCAAAAAATTTGGCTGCCTACGGTCGTGGAACGTGCCCGTAAACTAGCTGTAGACTGTGAACTTGAATTTGACTGTAATATGGGGCCTGAAGAGCTGAGAAGGGTAGAACAGGAATTGAATGTCCGCATAGTTGTATTTGGGTTGGATGATCGTCGTAGGACTGTGTATGTTTTTAAAAGCTGTGTGAGAGATCGTACAAGACCCTACTTATTTTAGGATTGTCAAGGACAACGTATCTCCCCATCCGTAATATAAGGTGGCTTTACGCGAGTTATGACAAAAGTCGAAAATATGGAGACATCATGATTTGTGTAAGGGATGCCTCGAGTTTGCGGATGATATTGTGCGGCATTGTAAAGAATGTCACATGGTATGTGAGCAGTGTAAAAGCACCAAATGTGAAAGCCGTGTAGTTGACGCTGAGAAGAGAGACTGTGATGTGTGTAGACGTACATTTTCAATAATAGCTGTTTTGATTTCCATAAATCAATTGGCACGTGCAGGAAAATGAGAATCTGTGAATGTGGTATGTTTCACACAATGGATAACACTAGGGAACAACATTTTGTTTCTTGAAAACTATTTGGTGTTTCTTATAGAACTTTTGCTGCTGATTCCAAATATGGTTTCAGAATGTTTCTATCACCCATAGTTTTCGAGAAAATAATATTTCCATTTACTCAGAATTTTCCCAAAATATTAGTTAAAATTAAGTGTACTAATTTAATTTTACTTTTTTTTTGTCCAGGTTAACTATATTTAATATTATTTTTGCATTAAAAAATATGGCTATTTAAACAAACAGATTTTTATAAAAAGAAAAAAAAATTTCAAGTTTTGCTCAAATTTTAAAATTTTCATAGTAGAAAAAATTGGTTTTTCATTCCAAAAAGTTTTCCGTGATTTCAATAATTTTCCTCCAGCATGAATCGAAACTGTATTAATCCCAGAGATACATTTTGCTACGTATGTGGAGAACTGACCATAATGGCACAGAGGAAGACGATGACCCTACTCGTGAAGAAGGCTTACGAACTTTATTTTGGATGTAAGGTAGGCGACCAAGACAAATCCTGGGCACTTCATATCTCACGCATTTCCTGTGCCGTCACTCTTAGGGGTTGGATTAAAGGTACCCGCAAATCTATGCCATTTGCCATACCAATGATTTGGAAAGAGCCCAAGGATCACCTAACGGATTGCTATTTTTGTATGACTAACATTTCAGGATTCTCTGCCAAAAATAAACATAAAATTCAATACCCAAATCTTGCATCTGCCATGAGACCAGTACTACTGTACATGACGATGATAACCCAATTCCAACTCCCCCAAAGTCATGGACACTGGATGAAGAGTCTGAAGTTGAACCAATGGAAATTGATGACACTAAAGATACAGACTTTCAGCAACCTGAATCAAATAAACCACGTATGATAACGCAGGTTATGCTGAATGATCTCGTGAGAGATTTGGACCTTCCGAAAAAGAAAGCGAAATTATTGGGCTCCAGGTTACGTGAATGGAATTTGCTGGCAAAAGATACAAGCATATCGGCGTTCCGCACTCGCCAAAAAGATCTGATGAAGTATTTCTCCTCGTCAGGTGGTTTATGCTACTGTAATAATGTAAATGGACTGCTGTTAGCTCTCGGTCATAAGCACAAATCTGAAGATTGGCGTTTATTTATTGACTCTTCGAAGCTAAGCCTCAAGGTTGTACTACTTCACAATGGAAATAAATACCCTTCCATTCCTGTAGGGCACGCTGTCCACATGAAGAAATCTTACGAAAATATGAAACTCATCCTTCAGCAGATTAATTATGACCAGTTTCGTTGGTATATATGTGGGGATTTAAAAGTCGTCGCGCTTCTTCTGGGAATGCAGCTCGGTTTATACGAAGTTCTGCTGCTTCCTTTGTGAATGGGACAGCAGAGCCAGAGATTCGCATTATTTTGTAAAGGAATGGCCACTTCGTCAAAAATGTATCCCAGGACTGAAGAATGTGTCTCATGAACCCTTAGTTGACCCCAAGAAAATATACTTACCGCCACTTCACATCAAACTTGGTATCATGAAAATTTTGTCAAAGCAATGAACAAGGAAGATGTAATATGTCACTAAAAATCCATTTCTTGCACTCCATTTAGATTTCTTCCCTGAAAACCTCGGCGACGTAAGCGATGAGCATGGAGAAAGGTTCAACCAAGATATAGCTACTATGGAGAAACGCTACCAAGGGAGGTGGGATCTGGCAATGTTAGCTGATTACTGCTGGACATTGATGCGAGAAGCTCCTAATGAAAACTACAAGAGAAAATCAGCGACAAAGAAGTTTTAAGAAGAATATTTTAAATGCCAATCTGCAACTAATATAATTTTTATGAAGTATTTTTACTAACTTCTATACACTTTTTGAATAAATATTAAAATACAAATTTCTCAGTAACCTTGGGTGATAGAGAAATTCTACGGTTATATTCGGAATCAGCGGAAAAAATACTATAAGAACGACCTGTTCACGTCCAATAAACAAAACAAAAGTTAAAATTTGTTCCCCAGTGTAATTGGGGAAAATTTAAGCACAAGTGTGACGTAATTCACTGTCCTACATGCCAGGAGGAATATAAGGCGGATGGAGTAAAGCATGTGTTGGGTTACGTCGTCGTCGTCGGCCTAGGCAAGCTACGGCTTGGGACCGTAGCGCATCTATCCGGTATAGGTTAACCTGGATGATGTAGCCATAAGCACTGCCGCTAGTTAAGTGCCAACCAGTGATTATCTCACTAGCCGTATTGAGTCCGTTAGGCGAAACTGCGACAGTACCAAAGGTGGAAAATATAACCTTGGATTTCTATTATTTATTTGCAAAATGGACATGGTATTAGATTAAAATAAATATTTGAATATAAATAATTAACTGACAATTGTGATATATAATTAATTATGTTTACATACAATAAAATAATACAGTATACATAAAATTAGTATTAATGTGGTTCACAATTGAATTATGAGGGGTAACTAATTTAAAATGAATTTATAACTATTCCGAAATTCAAGACGGTAAATTAACATTTATCTTGAAACTAAAATAAGAGTATTCACTACACACTCCCCCACCAGAGAGGAAGTTCAAAGAGTTCCGAACGACACAGATTTCCGCTGGACCTTTTTGGTAGCTACATGTACCTCGCTTAAGATTGATTCCAAAAACGCAGGCTTAAGACGATCGATAGAAACCTTGTCGACCTTGGAACCGCGCTGGATGAGAAATGATTTGCGCGTACGTCGGAGAACTTCATAGGGCCCGTCATATGGACATTGGAGAGGCCGTTTTGGGACAGGTACACGAACGAAAACGTGGGTACAAGATTGGAGGGCTGGGGAAACAAAGATGTTCTGTTGGTTAGTCAATCGAGGGGGAACAGGCTGAAGGGACTGCATGTGAGAGAAAAGTGTTTGAGCGAATTCCGTAGGATCGCATGACTTATCCCCTGCAGTGAAGTAGCCACCTGGTAGCCGCAGTGTTGTTCCATAGACTAGTTCAGCCGCTGTAGTCTTCAGATCACTCTTAAATGCAGAGCGAATACCAAGCAACACGAGTGGAAGCTTATCCATCCAATGGGAGTCTTCGTGACACATAAGGGATGACTTCAGCTGGCGATGGAAGCGTTCGACGAGGCCGTTAGCTTGCGGATGATACGCACAGGTATGCGCATGTACTGTACCCAACAAGCTGGTAAACTTCTTCCAAAGCGAAGACTCAAATTGGCGACCTGGTCAGTGATGACTTTTGTCGGCAATCCAAATCTTGATACCCATCCATGAAGAAAGGCTCTTGCAACAGTGTCCGCTTGGATATCAGGAAGTGGGATGGCTTCAGGCCATCTGGAAAAGCGGTCGAGACAGGTGAGCAGATAACGTTGGCCTTGAATCACTGGAAGAGGGCCAACAATGTCTACATGAATTACCTCAAATCGCTGGGATGGGGGCGGAAATGCGTCAAAGGGGGACCTGGTGTGCCTTTGGACTTTGGCACGCTGGCAGGCAAGGCACGTTTTGGTCCAATGTTTGACATCCTTCCGCATCGAGGGCCAAACAAAGCGAGAGGTAACCAGTGTTGCGAAGCACGGATACCAGGATGGGAGGGCTTATGAAGATCCGTGAAGACTGCTTTTCTGTGACATGGAGGGACATAAGGGCGAATAGCAGCTGTTGATACGTCGCAATAGAGGGGCACAGACAATCCTGGCATACTCATTTCTTGAGGGAAAGTGAGTGAGTGGAGTCTTCTCTGAGCAGGTCTTGTAGTTCCGTATCCTTATCTTGATCCTGTGCAATAGCATTCCACAGTGTAGAGCTGAGGGTAACAGAAGTAATCTCTATTCTTGAAAGTGCATCCGCTGGAGTGTTCAAGACACCTTTGATGTGGCGGATATCTGTGGTAAATTGCGAGATATAATCGAGTTGCCTGATGACTCTGGGAGAGTGGTTACAGCTGTTTTTATTGAAGACAGTGACCAAAGGTTTGTGGTCGGTAAAAACACAAACTCTCGGCCTTCAAGGAAATGTTGAAAATGCTTCACGTTTAAGTAAATAGCAAGAAGTTCACGTCCGAAAGCACTATAACGCGTTTGGGCTGGCTGCAGCTTTTTCGAGTAAAACGCGATGGGTGCTTGTTGACCGTTAATGGTTTGTTCCAACACCCCACCGATCGCAACATCTGATGCATCGACCGTCAGAGTTAGGGGGGCATTACTGATAGGAAATGACAGAGACAATGCACTATTGATAGCATTTTTGGCATTGTCGAACGCCTGTAAACTATCGCTACACCATACCAATTTCGTTACCTTGCGTTTGTGTGTGATCATAGCGTGTAGAGGAGCAAGAACACTGGCACAGTTTTTAATGAACTTGTGGTAATAATTTACCAAACCTAGAAACCGACGTAACTCACGCTGATTATTTGGCATAGGGTAATTGTTTATCACTTCACACTTGTCCTGAAGGGGGGTAATTCCGTGCTGCGAAATCGTGTGACCAAGAAATTCCAAGGTTGGCTGTGCAAACACACACTTAGATGCATTAATAGTAACACCGTATTGTTCTAAGCGTTGAAAGAGGAGTGAAAGATGTTCCTTATGTTCCTCTTCCGTTGAGCTGGCCACAAGCAAATCATCGATGTAGGCATAAACAAAGTCTAAGCCTCTGGTGACCTCATCTATAAACCTCTGAAAGGTTTGCGCAGCATTCCGTAGCCCGAACGCATCTTCACAAATTCGAATAACCCAAATGGTGTACAAACTGCAGTCTTGAGAATATCCGAAGGCTCTACGGGAATGTGGTGGAAAGCCTTAACGAGATCTATTTTACTGAAGAGAGATTTGCCGTGGAGAAGGGAAGTAAAGTCTTGGACATTTGGTACCGGATATCGGTCCGGGATGGTTGTCGAATTCAAAAACCGGTAATCCCCACATGGTCTCCAGTCTCCTGACTTCTTCTGGACCAGGTGTAGGGAGAGGACCAACTGCTTTTGGAAGGTCTTATTATACCAAGATCTATCATAAGCTGGAATTCCGATTTGGCAGCTTTCAGTTTGTCCGGGGCAAGACGTCTGGGTTTTGCAAACACAGGGGGACCTTTCGTTGTAATGTGATGGGTAATGGTGTGCTTAATGGTATCACCCATCTGCATCGGTTGAAGAATTCCTGGATATCGCTGGAAAAGGCACTGGTACATGGAATTAGGGGGAACGAGGGAAAGTGCAGAGTTCGAGGCGTCCGGAAGGGCAACCTGTTTGGCAAGAACAGAAAGCAGTGTGGCCTGGTCGCATAAGCGTCGCTTGTCAAGATCCACCAGGAGTTTGAAATGCTGGAGGAAATCAGCGCCGATTATGGGATGCTGCACTTGAGCACAGATGAAAATCCACTTGAAGGATCGGTGAAGGCCCAAGTTTAGTTCACGCGACTGAGTACCGTACGTGGGTATGCGTGAACCGTTAGCAGCGTATAGAGGCGGAGATTCCGAGTGCGTATGACCAGATTTTTGAGGGAATACACTGACTGACGCTCCGGTATCGACCAAGAAATTGACACCAGAGTTCCTGTCCTTTATGAATAACAGGTTGCAGTGCGAGTACTAGACGCCATTAGGACTCGCTGCTGGGGTTTTCCGACGAAAAATTGCAAGGGGAGATGCACTTCCTAGCCTTCTTTCCAAATTTCGAGTGGTAGAAGCAGATCTTCCCGGAACTCGAACGATGCCTCTTCGTAAATCTTGACCGAGAATGGCTTCTTTGCCGTTGATTTTGTAGCAGAGAACAAACGTGGTTGAGTCGTTGACTTAACTCTTTCACTTTCAACTCCAGTTCCGATTGTGTGTTCACGTTGTTGACCGGAGCTGTGTCAATCTCTACTACTTTGTCGGCAGTTTCTGCTAGTTTATCAACTGGAGTAGCAGGATCCATAGTGGCCAAGACACGCTGAGCTGATGGAGGAAGTTTCTGCAAGAACAACTGTCTAAAGATGTCCTTATCGAAGGTTTGTGCGCGTTCGCCTAGAGCGCACTGCATAGCCCTCAGTATTTGAGTGGGCTTACGGTCTCCAAGTTCTTCTTTTGAGATTAACTGATGTAGTTTCTCACGCTCGGAGACAGTGGTGCGGCACAGGATGGCAGACTTCAGATCGTTGTATGGGTCCTCACTCGTGGAAGTAGACACGATGACGTCACGGACTTCAGAGATGATGCTCGCTGGTAGAGAGGACAAAACATGATCGTATTTCGTCCTGCTAGCGGTGATCCTTCCCAAGTTGAATTGTGATTCCACTTGGTGGAACCAAATAAATGGATCACCCGGCCAGAAGACGGGAGCTTAACGCTCAAGTGGGAGATGGCACCAGCGTCGTCAGGCATCTTCTCCTATGCTTGCTGACGTACAAGCAAGACGACAAGTTACCAACGAAGGAGTGGAGGTTGAGACGAGCGCAGGCACAGAGCGCACGGGCAGGGGTGAGGGGCAGAGGGCACGAGCGACATTACAGTCTGATCCTAGTCGCTCGGGTGAAGGGGGTGGTGGGCACGAACGACGTTACAGTCTAGTCCTAGTCGTTCGGGTAAAAAGGGGGGAATCCAACTCCGGAGTCACCAATTGTTGGGTTACGTCGTCGTCGTCGGCCTAGGCAAGCTACGGCTTGGGACCGTAGCGCATCTATCCGGTATAGGTTAACCTGGATGATGTAGCCATAAGCACTGCCGCTAGTTAAGTGCCAACCAGTGATTATCTCACTAGCCGTATTGAGTCCGTTAGGCGAAACTGCGACAGTACCAAAGGTGGAAAATATAACCCTTGGATTTCTATTATTTATTTGCAAAATGGACATGGTATTAGATTAAAATAAATATTTGAATATAAATAATAACTGACAATTGTGATATATAATTAATTATGTTTACATACAATAAAATAATACAGTATACATAAAATTAGTATTAATGTGGTTCACAATTGAATTATGAGGGGTAACTAATTTAAAATGAATTTATAACTATTCCGAAATTCAAGACGGTAAAATTAACATTTATCTTGAAACTAAAATAAGAGTATTCACTACACATGTATGTTATATGAAAGATGCTAAGCCTAAAAATAACCCTTGTATAACTGTGTACTACGATATAGAAACATATACGAACGCTGAAACCAAAGAGGTAATTCCACATTTACTTGTGAGCCAGACCATCTGTGATGAGTGTATGGGTATCGAATGTGACGAGTGCCCCAAATGTGGTAAACGGACAAACGTTTTTAGAACGAATGTCCGCGATAGTCCTGTGAAACTATTTGTATCCTATATTGTCAAGTTAGCCGACAAGTTCAAAAAAATGACTGTGTATATTCTCGCCCATAACGGGGCAAAGTTTGACACGCAGTTCCTTTATAAGGAGTTGCTTGAACATGAATCCTCTGAGATATTTACATGTGATCCATTGAAAAGAGACAACAAATTAATACAGATGCAGATAAGAGGCAATGTACAATTTAAAGATACTTTATTATTCACACCTTGTAAATTAGCAAAGCTACCCAAGGTGATGGAGTAGCAGCTGAAGTTTCCAAAGGATACTTCCCTTACACTTTCCTCACCAGCGAGACTTTAAACTACGTAGGCCCACCACCCCCCAAACATTATTTTGACTGTATGGATGAACGTGAAGACTTTGATCGATACTACGACAATTTTAATGAAAGTAACCCTTATAATATTGCTGATGAATGTGAGCGTTATTGCGTGAATGATGTGCGCGTACTTAGAGTATGTTTCCAGGCCTTTAGAAGGATGTACATAGCCCGTTTCAAATGCGATCCACTGCAAGTCGCAACCACCATCGTATCATTATGTTTTACGGTGTTCAAGAATAACTTCATGCCTAAAGACACCTTAGCCATTATTCACCGAAACAATCCCCGCAGTTACGGGCACAAAGCTATTTACTGGCTCATACACCTACAGCAACAGACAGGTGTATACATAAAGCACGCCCGCAACACGGGTGAAGTACCCATTAAGATTAATGGACGTGTTTTTTGGGTTGATGGGTTAAGTGAAACCGTGTCACTGGTGTGAAGACTGTGTACTCCTTTAACGGTTGCTGGTGGCATGGATGCCCCCGTCCTGAGTGCGGAATCGCCGGAGATATCCACGGTAGGTCTCCTGCCGACTGTCTTGCATCGACCCGCACCCGCGATCAACTTATAGGATCACAGTTCACTCACAAAGTCTTGTGGGAGCATGAATATGATGCACGGATGGAGACAGACGAGGTGTACCGTGAGGAAATAAACACGATCAAGCGTTCAATGGTGCTGGATCCTCTCAAATGTGGTGATAGCTTGTTTGGAGGACGTACAAATCCTTTCAGACTATACTTTCCACCTACGGAGGGCGTGAAGCTCCATTACTACGATTTCTGTTCTTTATACCCATACGTGATGAAGAGCAATCCGTACCCCGTGGGCGCTCCTGAGAAACTGGTGGGACATAGCCTACCCTCCATCAATGAATTTTCAAAAATTTGAATGATCGTTACTTTGGGCTCTCTTTCGTAGACGTACTCCCCCCACGCAATTTATGGATGCCGATCTTACCTGTCGTTATCGACGACAAGCTCATGTTTCCCCTGTGCGTGAAGTGCGCGGAAGAGGATAACGGTGAATGTAACCATATACCCCACCAGCGTAAGATCAGAGGCGTATATACAAGTCCTGAGCTGGCCCTAGCCGTACGCCATGGTTATAGAATACTGAAGATACATGAGGTGTGGAGGTTTCAGAAGCTACCCAACCTTTTCACACCATATATAAACGCCTTTTTGAAGGATAAGGTTGAGGCGTCAGGGTATCCGCGAGGAGTTGATACCGAAGATGAAAAGTCTGCCTATATTCAACGTTACCGCGACCGCGAAAATATCTTCTGATCTTTTCGTGTTAGGCACTCACTGTCACATTTCGGACAAGTTAAGGATGAGAGAATAACGCCGTAATTGATAAAAACATCCAATCCTTTGTCTTCATCTAGGACACATGACGACTCAGGTCAAAATCACACGAGTGGCACGTCATAATTCTATCACAAACACCACTAAACTGAATCCAATTTGAAAAAATAGCCAGAAAAAAACCCAACCAGCTAATTAAATAGCAGAGTACTGAAAAATAGCCCAACCAGGAAAAATATTTTATGAAAAAAGTACATTATAGCCAAAACAGGAAATATATTTTATTAAAAAAAGTACATTTCAACAAATTTGCACAACATAAGATATATATTTTCTTAGTCAGTTTTCAATGGCAATTCAATATATTGTACTGATTTAGCCGCGCGTGAGAGGGTTAAAAGACGAATATTAACCGAATTTAATGTTGTATCAAGATCATATTTTGTAGTTTTGAGATGGTGCCATATTCCCCAAGGTCTGTGTTTTTGCTTTTTAGTCTGGGTTTTTGCCCTTTTGTTGAAATCTTCCATAATTGTTGTTAGTGTTAAAGTTCTGAGTTTAATTTTATGATGTTGAGCAAGTTAAATTACTGTAATAAATTTTTTTTTATTCAACCTGTGACGCAGGTTGAATTAAAAATTTACAATGTTTTAGTTAGGATAGGCCTTGAGTGTAAAGAATAAGGAACCGACAAGGAAATGAAGATTTCTCTATTTCATCATTTATCAATAAAAGCCCATTACAAACCTGTTTTAAAACTGCAAATGTAACTTTAACTCTTGATTGAACATTTGAAACCCTTAAGGTTGTTGTTGTGGGACAAAGTAAAGCAAGAAAAATAAAAATAGCTGGGTTAAAACAAACTTTGCTACAACTTCAAAACAAATACATGCAAAAGAGATCTTCGATTGGTGCAAATCTAATATTAATGGTATACAATTCTGTACATTAATTCAGCTAAAATTGAGGAAAAATGCTAATTTATTTGAGTTAGAAAAAAGGTATTCCTTAATTAAGACAATCCCAGGAACCCGTTCATATCACTGATTTAGACCTTCATCAACAGGCTTAAACTGTACAAAATTTCTAGTGATGAAAATTTCTTTAACGTACAACTTTCCTTCCTCAATGTTACACAAGAAAATGTGGCTTACCAATATAAACCTGGTACATATGTGGCCTGTTTCTATGAAGGTGACTGGTTTGTTGGAAACATAGTTTAAGTGTGTGATACTGAGAAGGATCTATTAGTAAATTTCATGAAAAAGAATCCTTTTAAATGGCCTGAACAAGAGGACGTTTGCTGGATTCCATTCCAACATGTTTTGTGTTCAATTGAACCAACTACAGTTGCTGAGAAAATGGGGAGACAGTACAAGTTATCAAATGATTGTTTATCTAAAATTGAGGAGTATTTAAAAAAAGCCTAAGTAACTACAGACCTGTATCAAGCTGAATAATAAATTTTCAATTTATGGCTGTGAGGCCATGGAGTGTTGAAGACAATCAGACTTAAAGCCTGAGTACAATAATAAATTCCTGAGTCAGTGTCTAAACATAAGAGTTATTAGCTGTATATAAGTTTACATACGAATTTACATAAAACAACACATATTAAAAAAGAATATGAACTTATAGCCAATAATTCACATGCTTAAAAACTCAGGAATTCATTATTGTATATAGCTAAGTACTGTACACTTGTATTAAGGGAAGTAATACGCTACTTAAATTTAAGGTTTTGTACTGAAAATGGTGGTTACTACTAGTTTATCTGTACTAACTGCATAATTTAAATTACTAGGAAGTGCTTAAAGAGCAGTAGAACACGGTTCTACATGATTTACTTAGGTAGATCCAAGTATTGAGCCTTTAAACTTCCACAATTAACACATTTGAATCTTATTTTTGTTTTGCAGTCTTTGTTAGTATGTCCTGCAGCAGTACATTTAGTACAAAGGTTTAACTGAGAACACCTGTTTATCCGGGATTCTAAATCTACATATTTAGTACATCGTGTGCTGTTGTGATCATCAGCCGAACAAAATTTACACTTACGTACAAATTCTGTCGTAATATTAAAATTTTGTAGTGTAGGAGTTAGACCTATCACTTTTTGTTCTGATTTGTCTTTTTGTTGTTGTTGCTTTGGTTTTGTTTGAATTTTCTTTGTTTGTTTATTTGTGAATCAATCTTTGTTTGGTTTATTTGTGAATCAATCTTTGAAGATTTGTACATTGACAAAACATTTGGAAATTCATTCCTTATTTCACCAAGGTTAGGATATGTATTTCCCGTTATTCTTTGGAAAATATCCCTAATTTGGGTAGGTAAACAATCAAATATTATGGCTTGGATAAACCATGCTGATTTCTCTAGATCTGTCATTATTTTGTATTCAAAGTTAAAAATCTTTATTAATAAAACAGGATAGAAGCATATGAAAGTAAGGTAAACTATAGTTGCAAATCATTTTAACAGAATAACAAACATTTTGGATAAAACCTTAAGTCTAAAACTAAAGATTATGTGGAACATATCAAAAGTAATAAATATACTTATAGTTTTCATACAATGTTTACATGAACTAGAAAATTGTAAAAGAACGATGATCCTAATGTGTGAAAACACACACACACACACACACACACACACATGCCCAAAATCTATAATAATAATAATAGCTACCTGAAGCAATAGTAATGAGTAACTTATATTACAATCATTTTGGGTTCCTTTCCTGACAACAAACTAAATACAGTATATATATTAAACATGTAGAAACATTTGTAGAAAAATTGTCTTTTAGCTGATGCTAGACTCTGAGATAACCCATTCTGTCACTAAGACCTCTAACTTGCATGCAAATGTAGTTCCACACACTTTGTGAGACGCCTTTGGTGGGGCTTTGGCAGGTAGGCCCTTAGTAGGCTGTGGTTAATTCATTTGATGACAGTACTTGAATAGTATATATGTCTATTGTTAGCGATATTATTATTATTATTATTATTACATATATTTGAGCATGTAAATGCATCAGTTAGGAATTCATATTCTCCGAAATGTGCTCAATGTACTCATTCCATGGGAAATCACATAAGTACTGCCTAAGGGCCTCCCAATCAGCGGCACCAAAGTACTAAAGGCATTTCCTATTGGTGGGATCCAAAGGCCGAACTGGAGTGATAGGAAAAATGAAGATATAAGATTGTGGCCGGAGGAGCCCAGCGGAGAAAAAGTTTCATAGAGTAAGAAGGATGAGAAGTGAGAAATAAATCCAGAATGTAGGGGCTATCTCCAAGGCGATCGGGGATACGAGTAGGGTGCTGTACAATCTGCTCTATGTCATTCAGGATAGAGAATTTGTAAATTAGTTCTCCAGGGATGTCGGTGAAATGGGAGAAAAGCCAAAGGTGGTGGTGAACATTGAAATCTCCCGAAATGGAAATTTCAGCGAAAGGGGAGTTGGATAGAATGTATTCCACTTTGGAAGTGAGGTAGTCAAAGAGCTTTGAATAGTCAGCAGAATTAGGAGAAAGGTAGAAAGCGCAGATATATTTAGTTTCAGATTGGCATGTGAAGCCGTAGCCAGAGGGTGTAGTATTTGGAAGATTCTAGTTCTGGAATACGAGGGCAATTTAGGCCATTGTGTGCATATACGCAACATCCCCCCTCTGCAGTGAACTGAGTATAGAGAACGTAGGAGGGTACTGAAAAGGGTTTGCTGTCAGTCGTCCCTGACACCTGAGTTTCAGTGAGGAGAACGTGAGGTTTAGAGTAGGGTGGTGTTCAACGAATTTGAAATTTGAGAAAAGGCCACAAACGTTGCAGTTTATGAAAATTGAATCAAGCAGAGGCCCAGAACATCTCAACTGGACACTAGCAGAACTAGCCCGCCTCTGCCTGGGTCTGCGTTCCTGATATCGACAGCGGGAGAACCGTTGAGGACATTTATGATTCCCTCCCCATGGGACTCCGAGGCTCATGAAAATGATGCTATTCTTTTTTATTTTGAAAAGATTGTGTAATGTGTAAGATGCATGTATGTGTAGTGAAGAATAGGGAGAGAAGTGTGTGTTTGAGAGTATGTTGGATTACTCACAGGGTAGATGGAACACGGGAAAAGATCAGCGAAAGAAGAGAGTGACTGGAGAAACGGGAGTTCCAGCATTCCAGTACTTCTCTGGTAGGGTTGCCAGATGTCCTGGTTTTTGGTTTTCCGGGATTGTCCCGGCGTCCCGAAAAGACCTTTCGGGACCATCGAATGTCCCGGTTTCACAAAAAAAAAATCACGTAAAAAAAGAATATTGTTAAGACGGATTTTAGATGTCAAGCAAAGTTACACGACTGCTTATTTTAATATTTTTAAATATAGGCAAGGTAATGTATATCAACTGCCTCAATGATCAACTCGTTTTGAAACAAAGCAGAAAACGATGCTTACCATTTAGTCAACTAAAAAACCGCATTTCCCAAACAGTCGACGTAATTATCAAAGGTGCAATCAGCAAATATATATCATAAATATTCACTACCTAAACAAATGCTTCCATTTTACATTTACGAACTATATTTTTATTACAACTATAATGTATATTTTCATCATATATATATATATATATATATATATATATATATATATATATATATATATATATATGTAAAGAACGACGCTTGTGTAGAAGAGCGTTCCGCACAAGATGAGGAGGAAGAACGAACAAATGAAAAATGAGGTACCACCGGGAATCGAACCCAGGTTCGATTCCCGGGTGGTACCTCATTTTTCATTTGTTCGTTCTCCCTCCTCATCTTGTGCGGAAAGCTCTTCTACACAAGCGTCTCTTTACATTAATTATACTGTGTATTGTTTGAAGTTAAAATGTATATATATATATATATATATATATATATATATATATATATATATATATATATATACTGTATAGTATATACTATATACTGTATATATATATATATATATATAATATTTAGGAGAAATTCAATGACAAGGAGAAATGTAAATGCCATGAAAAGTCTTCTTTAATGCGCAACGTTTCGAGCAAATACGCTCATCTTCAGGCTGTATGATAACAATGTGAAATTAAAATCAATAATTGAATGAAAAACAAGACAAAGAAAATTTCTATAACCTATTCATAAAGGCAAACTTTAAAAGACTGAAAAAAGAGGGTTAAATTCTAAGTTATACAGATTTACATTTAAAATTAAGAAGCTATTTTTAAATACATATAGTAAATGTGAAATTAATACACTGGAAAAATTAACAATAGTACACTGGAATAATGAAACTAACTAACCTTTCACTGCAATTTCCGAGGCTAGACTGATTTAAGCAAAGGCAAAACGAGAAAACATAAGATAAGATAAGATAAGATAAGATAAGATAAGATGGTGAGGGCGATTGGGGAAGGGGGGATTATAAGGAATTGGGGAAGGAGGAGGGATTATAAAAAGTTTAAAGGGACAGCTGATGAATCAACATTTAGCGTAGGGGTCAAAGTTTTAATGTAAAGCGATTCCAAAATTCTAAGTGAGTTGGGACAAGTATTACAACCAAGAATTTTAAAATTGTCTAAAGTGACATCAGTTTTACATTTTATGCTGTGTTCCCGAATACTAGAAACTTCTTTAGTTTTTAAAATTTTACCTGTTCGGCCACTTATTCCCATATGCGAATAAAATCTAGCCCTGAGAGAGCGAACAGTGCTGCCAATGTAATTCCCAAGGAGACACCTAGGGCAGGTAAATAAATATACAACACCGCTACGCAACGAGTCAGGGGTTCGATCCTTCGCTGAGAAAAAGCTACCTAAAGACGTTTTATTAATAAATATGATGCGGAAATCAGTATGATAAAAAAATTTCCTTAACAACTTTGTAAATTTAAGCTTAAATTCCTTATTCAAAGGACCCATTTCAGGTACCAAGAAATATTTTATATCCTTCGGCACTGTAATACAAGGAAGTTGAGGGCTATAAACATTATTTAAGAAGGATCTAATTAGTTTATCTACATATTGAACAGGAAAACTATTATTGGTAAAGTATGATCTTAGATTATTAAATTCATCATTAAGTAAGGTAAAACTAGAGGTCAAATTATATCCTCTGAACAGGAGAGTTTTAATACAAGACATCTTATAGTTTTCCTGTTCAATATGTAGATAAACTAATTAGATCCTTCTTAAATAATGTTTATAGCCCTCAACTTCCTTGTATTACAGTGCCGAAGGATATAAAATATTTCTTGGTACCTGAAATGGGTCCTTTGAATAAGGAATTTAAGCTTAAATTTACAAAGTTGTTAAGAAATTTTTTATCATACTGATTTCCGCATCACATTTATTAATAAAACGTCTTTAGGTAGCTTTTTCTCAGCGAAGGATCGAACCCCTGACTCGTTGCGTAGCGGTGTTGTATATTTATTTACCTGCCCTAGGTGTCTCCTTGGGAATTACATTGGCAGCACTGTTCGCTCTCTCAGGGCTAGATTTTATTCGCATATGGGAATAAGTGGCCGAACAGGTAAAATTTTAAAAACTAAAGAAGTTTCTAGTATTCGGGAACACAGTATAAAATGTAAAACTGATGTCACTTTAGACAATTTTAAAATTCTTGGTTGTAATACGTGTCCCAACTCACTTAGAATTTTGGAATCGCTTTACATTAAAACTTTGACCCCTACGCTAAATGTTGACTCATCAGCTGTCCCTTTAAACTTTTTATAATCCCTCCTCCTTCCCCAATTCCTTATAATCCCCCCTTCCCCAATCGCCCTCACCATCTTATCTTATCTTATCTTATTATATCTTATCTTATGTTTTCTCGTTTTGCCTTTGCTTAAATCAGTCTAGCCTCGGAAATTGCAGTGAAAGGTTAGTTAGTTTCATTATTCCAGTGTACTATGTTAATTTTTCCAGTGTATTAATTTCACATTTACTATATGTATTAAAAATAGCTTCTTAATTTTAAATGTAAATCTGTATAACTTAGAATTTAACCCTCTTTTTTCAGTCTTTTAAAGTTTGCCTTTATGAATAGGTTATAGAAATTTCTTTGTCTTGTTTTTCATTCAATTATTGATTTTAATTTCACATTGTTATCATACAGCCTGAAGATGAGCGTATTTGCTCGAAACGTTGCGCATTAAAGAAGACTTTTCATGGCATTTACATTTCTCCTTGTCATTGGATTTCTCCTAAATATTAAATTGAAGCTCTGTAGAAGCAACCCGCATGATTATATATACTCAAGGTATGGACAAGATGGCCTTAGGGCTTATCGCCATGTTTGGAAGACTTCACGAAAGTTTCTCAAGTCAAAACTGGACTGTTATTTTCTTGAAATGTGTCGGACCTGCAGGGTTTTCCCGAAATTTGTTTACTTCAAACTCTACCGTGACAATCTATATGACTCTGAATTTTATCAATCGTCCCTGGAATATTTATTAAATAATGAAATTAATTATAAAATCAAAATTTCAGACTCGCATAATAAGTCTCTTGGGCATTATATAACTACTCTTAAAAATACCTTTTCGTTGTTGGACTATTTATTAATAATTTCTCTTGTACAACGTGAACTAGAAAAATTTCACTCTACCATCTTGGAAACACATGAACGTAAGTTAAAGGCTTTGGGAATGAATTCACCAAATTTTTTCAATTCAGATAAGGTAATTTCGAATCTTTCTAGTTACACACTCTCCCCTCGGGAAAAGTTTTTACTGTCACTTGGTTTGCAATTTAAGCTTCCGTTGTTCCAAATATATAAGCCTTCGTTTTTTCTTTACTTTGAAAAAATTTTTAATGGCTTGAAAAATGTTCCCCATGTGGTGAATTCAATAATTTCAAATGTCAGTTCTCAAATTTAACTCAAGAATTTTTTCATAAACTTAGAAATCTTAAATTTCAATCTTCATATTTAGGAAGAGTGATTTGCAGTGTATTAAGAATTTGGCAAAGAACCAGGAGATTGTCGTGACTAGACCGGACAACGGTAACGGAGTGGTTATTTTGAATAAATCGGACTACATAAACAAAACTAATGAAATCCTAAGTGATCTTACTAAATTCAAACAAATTCTTGAACTGTCAATAAAGTCATTGTAAGGTAGAAACCAGGTTAATAGATTTCTGTCACGACTAAAGTCCTTAAAGATAATAAAAAACGATACTTACTCTCAGTTGTTCGCATCTGGTGCTAATCTTGCTCAATTATACTGTTTGCCTAAAATCCATAAAGTTGGAACACCTCTCCGTCCTATTTTAGCTTCGTATAACTTACCCACCTTTCAATTGGCAAAATTTGTTGTTCGTCTCCTGTCACCCTTTTGCGAAAAATGCTTACACTATAAATAACTCGTTTGAATTCCAAAAGACCTTCTTGGTGAGAACTTCGATTCAAAAAAGTTTTTTGTCAGTTTTGATGTAAAGTCGCTTTTCACAAATGTACCTGTATCTGAAACTATTGCCATTATTTTAGATAGGGTTTTTAGCTCGGTTGATATTTTTCATGGTTTTCATTGTCTCATTTTAAGGAACTTTTAGAATTGGTCTTCAAACAATGCTATTTTACTTTCAACAATAAGGTTTACCAACAAATTGATGGTGTAGGGATGGGATCACCTGTCGGACCGTTAGCAGCTGATTTTTTTATGACTCATTTAGAAAGTGTAATTTTTAGTCAATCTCCCACTCATCTCAAGCCAATTTTCTATCGACGCTTCGTTGATGATTCGATAGCTGTCTTTGATAATGCGGTACAAGCGCAACAATTCTTTAACTTCCTAAATTCTTTGCACCCAATATAACGTATACAATGGAAACTGAGAAAAATGGCTCCCTTCCCTTTTAGATCTTTTAATTTCGAAAAACGGTGATTCTATTACTACATCAGTTTACAGGAAACCCACTTTCACTGGTTTGGGCATGAATTTTTTTAGTTTTACTGATTTCAACTATAAGATGTCTTGTATTAAAACTCCTGTTCAGAGGATATAATTTGACCTCTAGTTTTACCTTACTTAATGATGAATTTAATATCTAAGATCATACTTTACCAATAATAGTTTTCCTGTTCAATAGTAGAAACTAATTAGATCCTTCTTAAATAATGTTTATAGCCCTCAACTTCCTTGTATTACAGTGCCGAAGGATATAAAATATTCTTGGTACCTGAAATGGGTCCTTTGAATAAGGAATTTAAGCTTAAATTTACAAAGTTGTTAAGGAAATTTTTTTATCATACTGATTTCCGCATCATATTTATTAATAAAACGTCTTTAGGTAGCTTTTTCTCAGCGAAGGATCGAACCCTGACTCGTTGCGTAGCGGTGTTGTATATTTATTTACCTGCCCTAGGTGTCTCCTTGGGAATTACATTGGCAGCACTGTTCGCTCTCTCAGGGGGATTTTATTCGCATATGGGAATAAGTGGCCGAACAGGTAAAATTTTAAAAACTAAAGAAGTTTCTAGTATTCGGGAACACAGTATAAATGTAA
>JAJOZX010007282.1:197500-236942 GCA_023014485.1 Bathynomus jamesi | reverse complement strand
TCTTTCCCCAACCTCCACCCTTATAGAAAGAGATCTTTAATTAGCTTGATAACTATTTATATTAAGTTTAAAGTTTTATTAGGCATATTTATAAATGAGTAATTAAAATAAAGTAAACTAAGATGTTCATCGTTTAATGTTCAAACTTAATTATAGGAAGGGTATGCTTAAGGAACATTAATTTTTCTGCCTTTTCTGCCGCCAGTCTGTTTCTCCTTTCATCATATATTAATCCAGCACTGCTAAATAATCTCTCGCTTGGTACGTTTGTTGGAGGACAGGCTAAATGTTTCCTTGCAAGTTTACTCAAGTATGGATAGATATTCTGCGTATTTTTCCACCAACTAATAGGATTGTCACATGCAGCCAGGCGTTTTTCTTGGTGATAGCTCTCGATCATTTTTACTACATCTTTTGACATCGCGTAGGTCTCGTCATTGCTGCTTGACTCAAGAAACTGAGAGACAGATTCTGTGATAGATTTGCTTGTTGAAGGTGTTGGTTCTGTCACTGAAACTTTTATTCTTTTGGTGGGTGGCGAAGCGACAGATTCAAGAGATTGAAGCTCTTCAACTGCTTTGCCAAGTGATGATTTAACTCGTTCTAATGTACTAGGTGAAAATAACTTAGCTTTGTAACGTGGATCTAAGTAGGTTGCAAGAGAGTAACTTCATACAAGAACAGCCTCTCGTCTTGTCGCTTGCATCACTTTTGCGCACAATGAACTAGTTCTATTAATATAGTAGAATTTGATAATTTCCGCTTATTAATGACGTTTTATCTCAACGGTCCACATCCGCACGACATCCGCAGTCCAAAGTGCGGATGCGGATGCGGATGCGAGAAAATGTGCGGATGTTCCGCGGCTGCGGATGCGGATGTGACCTACATCACTAATATTTATATATATATTTATATATATACAGGGTGGGCCGTAAGTTTCCATACATAGGAAAAATAAACATTTTTTTATGGACAACCATTTTTATTTATATAATATGCTCTACATGGTTGCCATTGTTTTGAAAACACATTTCAATACGTGTTCCCCACTGTTGATGAACACGCATTAGCACAGTTGACGTTATGCTTGTAATGGCGTTGGTGATACGTTCCTTTAGATGATTTATGTCTCGTATCTTTTCCTGATACACCATGGCTTTCAAGTGCCCCCAAAGATAGAAATCAAGGGGGGTGAGATCTGGGGATCTGGGAGGCCACTCCACAGGACCACGCCGACCAATCCAAGCATCCGGAAACTGCTGATCCAAATACCGACGCACGTGAAGACCATAATTTAAATTTTCCTATGTATGGAAACTTACGGCCCACCCTGTATATATATATATATTTATATATATTTTATATATATTTTATATATATATATTTATATATATATATATATATTTATATATATATATATATATTTATATATATATATATTTATATATATATATTTTATATATATATTTATATATATATATATTTATATTTATATATATATTTATATATATATATATATATTTATATATATATATATTTATATATATATATATTTATATATATATGCACTAGAATCACAAAATAACACGTGACCTTATTAATAAGCAAACAACCACAAGGAAAAGGAAACACAAAGTCCGAGCGCTTTCGTGATATATTCACATTATCAAGGAGGAACAGAAAATAGACGGAGATTACAAAGTATTTGAGTTAAATAGACAAGCAAAAAATTCACAATTGGCACCTCAAATTAAAGGCCTTAAAGCCCTCTAAAGATTTTTTTCCCAAATTGATAACATAATCTGTAGGCAGCTAAAAACTGAATAAAAAATATATACTGTATAGATGAAATTAGACAAAAAGAAAACCAATACAGAGAACAAAAATTATTATAATGGTTATTAGCACTAATATTTAATTAAAACAGGCAATTAATAGGCAAGAATTTAATGAAACACAAATAGATGACGTAGATAACAAATAGAAAACATAATCTGTAGGCTGATTAATTACTATACAGATGAAATTAGACAAAACACCAGTACAGAAAACCTAAAAAAAAAAAAAAATTATTATAATGGTTATTAACACTAATATTTAATTGAAATAGGACAAATTAAAAGGCCCGAAATTAATGAAAACAAAGGGAAAGTTGCCATCGTCTTACAGATTATTACAAAATTTCAACAAACAATCTGGAAAAAAATTGTTATCCCAACAGCAACCCACTTCAAATATCCAATAAACCACCCAGCAACCAAAGATTATACACGAAAGAAATATTACAATTAAAATAGACACATAAGAATGTTAACAGTTCTTACAATAATATTTATTTATTTAACCAGGGCAAACCATTAAGAGGCAAAAAATGCAATTAAGAAAACAGTAGGCCCATCGCCAACTTACTGACCATGTACGAGTCTAATTTGTACAACCCAGGGCTAATATTAAAGACCAAATCCGCATTATTCTTGATCACACTTGATTCCAATATATTTCTGCTAACAATAGATTTACTAAACCTTAATTTGGAAGCATTTTTCCAATCAATGGGGTGATTAGAATCTCTTACGTGAATGAAAATGGCGTTAGATTCCTGGCCACTTCTTATACTGTATTGATGCTGTTTAATACGTAACTCAAGAGTCTTACCAGTTTGGCCAATGTAAAATTTATTACATATTGTGCAAGGGATTTTATATACACAACCATGTTCACTTAAAGGGGAGTTCTTAATCAATGAATTCTTAATGACATCTAAATTTTTGAACGCAATATTTACGTTAAAAGTCCTCAGCAGAATCGGGAGCTCGAGGAAATTTTCTCTGAATGGTAACACTAAAACATTTTTTGTGCTATAAGGAATCTTATCCTTTACTTCGTAGAAGGTTTTCTTTGCCATTTTTAAGGACTTATCTATGCAGTTCTTTGGGTATTTTAAATCAAAAGCAATTTTGTATATTATACTAATTTCATCGTCAATAAACTCAGGGCTACAAATTCGTAGGCCTCTTAGAAACAAAGTAGAAAGAGCGGATCGTTTTACATTAATGTGGTGATCAGAATAATAATGTATATAGGAACAATTATTAGTGGGTTTTCTGTAAACATTGTACTTAAACTTTTTTCCAGACCTATATATTAAAACATCTAAAAAAGGGATCGAAGAATCTTTTTCTATTTCAACTGTAAAATTGATAGAGGGAATTAAATTATTAAGTTTGGGTAGGAATTCATTGAGATTTAAAGTCACTGGCCAAAGACAGAGAACATCATCTACATATCTAAACCATGGAACATAATTTGGCAGAATCTTCCTTAATAACTTACTTTCAAAAAACTCCATATATAAATTACTCAAAATGGGGGAGAGAGGGTTTCCCATCGCCCTACCAAATTTCTGTCTAAAATATTCATTATTGAACACAAATTTTGAGTCTACTATGCACAGCTTAATTAATTCTATAATTGTGGCCACAGGTAAAGGCAAATTATGCTTAACCAATTCTTCCGAAAGAAACACTAAAAGATCCTCCACCGGGACTCTTGTAAATAAAGCGATAACATCAAAGCTTACCAATTTAAAATTGTAATTGACACTGATACTATTTAATTTTTCCACAAGGTCTACATTATTCTTTATGTGTGATTGTGAAATTGTGCCAAGGAGAGGATTAAGAATGGAGACAAGCCATTTGGATACCTTATATGAAATAGATCCTATAGAACTAACAATAGGCCTTGCCGGATTATCTGGCTTATGAGTTTTAATCAGGCCATACATATAAGGTAATGACGGTGAAGTACTCAGAAACTGTTTAAGTAACATTTCATTCCCCTTCAAAAGTTGTTTAATTTTCTCGTTGAATGCACTGTTCACAGTTTCAAGGGGATTGTTCCTTAATTTCACGTAAGTGTCAGCATCATTCAACAGATCATACATTTTTCCTAGATAAACGTCTTTATTGAGGATCACTAAGGCATTTGATTTATCAGCTTTGGTTATATGTAGATTCCAAAGCTGGGCACAAACCGTTAATCCGTTAATCGTTAATTAACGAAGTTAACTTTTTCGTTAATGATTTAACTTTTAAGTTAACTTTGAAAATCATTATCGGACTAATTAACTTCCGTTACATTTAACTTCCGTTAACTCAAGTCCGTTAACCCAAAAAATTCATAAATAAACGTTTAAAAGTTTCTATTATTTTCAGTGCTGAGCAGGTGCGCAATTAATCCGCCACTGTTAATAGTGATGAACGAATTTCCATTTCCGCAGTGCAAAATCAGGCGATATATTTGTTTCCGTCGCCACAATTTGTGTCTTACCAAATATGGTAGTTATTTATGGCATTGGTTTGAGCAAAACATGGTCGACTGTAAAATCAGGCGGAAAGATTTGCCATTTGAGTTGAATGTTTCAACTTCTTTCAAGAAATATCACGAGCATTTTAAGGCACTTTCAATAGTATATATGTAACAATTACAACAAATAACTACATTCGTTTCATTTGCAGTCTGTCTCTTGCGCAATATGTTTGTGCTAGTGAATATTTAAAAATAATCGTTGTCAAGTAAGTCATGTATATTTATAATATGTCTGTGAGTACCTTATTAGTAGTCTCCTTGATACATTTCAAGAACCATAAAACTGATCAGGTAAGATTTCAATTCTCATGTCACTTTGATGACATAAATTAAGTCAATTGATGTCTTACAATGGGAGCGTTTTCACCTTAACCCTTTATGTCCTGGCGGTACTTCTAGGTACCACATCTTTAAAATCTCCATAATTATTTTTCTACCCGGTTGATCCTGCCGATACTTTCAAGTCCCAATGTGAAGACCGAAGAAATTTCAGTGCAATTACTTCCCGAATATTCTGTGCCATATCTGTTCCAAATAACAAAGGTAAGGGTTATTTTATTTTTATCTTGTTCTTGAAATGTTCAAGAATGCTTCAAACAATTGTTGTTCTTGTTTATTATTTTTAAGTGTGAAATAATAAAGGATTTATTGAGTCAACTTCTAAGTACCAACAGGACAAAAGGGGCATAAGTCTACAGTACATCGTTTTCTTTTGGTTTTCTTTCAATTTTATGGATGACTATTTTAATTTATGTGGAAATATTTGAATTTGAACTCGTGTTTACACAAGATTGCGCAAGCTAAATAGTCAGATTGCGCATGATATTGAACAGTGGATTGCGCTTGCGCAACTTAATTTTTGATTGCGCTGTCCAGCTCTGATTATTTTCTGATTTTCAATACAGACACTTGTGTGATTTTGAATTTTATAAATCATGATGGCATCTCAACAAGAACAAGCTCAGAACCCCTGGCCCCACCTGGACGACTACTTCTTGTTCAAGTCAAGGGAAGGAGACAAATTGATTTTCAACTGCAAGCTGTGCCTGCCCAAGACTGTGCCAATCAAGGGGCACCTGACAAGCCTCAGCAACCTCAAGCAGCACATCAAGAGGAACCACCCGGCCAAGTTCATGCAGTTTGATGAGAAGATCAAGGCAGGTTCATCTCGTGGAAAAGCCAAGCAGAGGTTTTCCTCTGGTTCCAGCAGCGACAGCAGCACTTTGATATCGAGTCTGTTTTCACCTCCATCTGCCAAGAAAGCACGCCAGCAAACCATTGGCGAGTCCTTTTGCATTGCTGCTACTGGCAGTGGCGTACCCCAGGCTGCTGTGGATCAAAGGATTGTGGACCTGTTCGTAGCCAACATGCTGCCGCTCCACGTTGTAGAGTCTGACACATTCGAGAGACTGATCAAGACGCTGAACCCCAGCAAGAGCTCCATCTCGAGGAGGACACTGGGCAGGCGAATCGTTAATTCGCATACTGACTTGAAGCAGTACTTGATCAGGTAATTGACATAATTTTTATCTTTTTTATACTTGAGTTAATTTATATTCCCAATATTTAAATTTTAACTTTAAAAATAAAAATTTAAAACTTACATTTTTTCAAATTTCAGAGTTCTCGGCGATGTTCAGTGGGTGGCCACCACAGCTGACTGCTGGTCTGCCCACAAGAAAGGCTACCTGGGCATGACTGTCCACTGGTTGGACCCCACCACCAGGCAGAGGCAGCAAGCAGTGCTCGCGTGCATCAGGCTGACAGGCCATCATACCTATGATGTGCTTGCACAGGCCATGATCAACGTCCACTATGAATTCCACATTGAGAAAAAAGTCACCAGGTTAGATAGTTGATATTATATTAATATTAGACTATTAGTCTATTAACAATTTGTATCAGAAAATTTTTTCAAATAAATTGTAGATTATTTCTATTTATAAATTTAATTCAAAAGTAATATTTGATAATTCGTAATTGTAATTTTATAAAAAAAAAACTTAGAATCTTTCTATTCCAGGACTACCACAGACAATGGCAGCAACTTTGTGAAGGCCTTTGTCCAGTTTGGGGCAGAGGCTGACACACTGCCAGGCCTGCCAGTGGCTCAGGATGTGGACGCCGACCCTGATGATGCTACTGTGGCTGCCCTGTTGTCTGGATCCGTGGACGAGCAGGAGTTGGAGTATGTCTCCCTGGCAGACTCCCTGGCTGTGGCTGTGGTTGAGCCTGACGATGTCGACACTATCGTTGGCAATCCCATCAACCTGCCAGCCCACATGAGGTGTGCTGCCCACACCTTCAACCTAGTGGCCAGCAAGGATGCAGATGCTGCACTGCAGAGTTCAGTGTTCAAGGGGCCCTACAGGGCTGCCATGGCCAAGGCACGCGCCCTCTGGAACCTGCAGGATCGCAGCACTGTGGCAGCAGACAGCATCTACGCTGAGGTGGGGAGGAGGCTGGTTGTCCCCAACACGACGAGGTGGAACTCCACCTATGACTCTGTGGTGGTCCTGAACACAATCCTGGAGACGAAGAGGCCTGCTCTCCACAGAGTCATGACCCAGCTGAAAGTCAACAGCTTCAAAGACCAGGATGTCGACTTAATGAAAGAGTATGTCAAGGTAATATATTTATAAATTAATAATAAACTAGCGGGACTCATGGAAATTCCACGATTTATTTTTTTTCTGGTTACGATTAAATGCAGGACCTTGATACAATAATAGCGTTGTTTACGTAAACGTTTAAGAATACAATTATTCCAACTATATTTATTTATTGCAATAAAGTTATATTTTTCTTAACACCAGCCAGTAGATACGTTTTAGTTTTGCTCATTCAATTATCGTTATATTATTGAGTAAAATACAGCAGAATAATATTGCAGAATAATACAAATTTGAATTTCTACAATTTACTAATTCTCCATTGTTTTATTTCCAGATCATGTCACCTGTGGCCAAAACACTCGACAAGATCCAGGGGGAGGAACAAGCCTACCTTGGGACTCTGCTGCCAACAGTTGCTGCGACAATCTTCAGGCTTAAGGACTTGAAGTCCAAGGGCCTCGTCTACTGCAGCGCCTTGGTCGACGCACTTTTGGCAGGCATCGACAAAAGGTTTGGGCCCCTCCTGGAGGATGACGAATGCCAGCTGGCTGCTGCCTTCCATCCCAGGTTTCGCCTCATCTGGTTGGACAAGTATGACAACACCAAGGTCGCCAGGGTGAGGAAAAGCATGGAGGGTACAGTCGAGGAGGTCATGAAGCAGCAGTCCAACGAAGTGGGCAGCAACAGTGGAGGCAGCAACAACGAGGAGGAGGAGGAGGATGACTTCTTCAGTGCTGTCATCCAGACAAAAGAGAGCAGCAGAAGCCACAGGTCACTCAAGGGCAAGGCCCAGAACTTGGTCAAGACCTGGCTGGAGACCAACTCCAAGGACTTGCTGACAGATGCTGCCTTCTTGGGTGAGCAAGTGTTGGTGGACTTGTTCATCAAGTTCAACACAGCCATCCCCTCCAGTGCTGCAGTGGAGCGTTTGTTCTCTATGGGCAAGGACATCCTGAGGGCCAAGAGATCATCCCTGTCTGATGAAAACTTTGATATGCTAATTTTCATGAAGGGCAACATGCATCTCATGGACAAAATGGAGAACGAGAAGAAGAGGGAAAATTAAATTATATATATTGTGTTTTTCATTTTTTTTATAATAAAAGTTAACGTTAACGGTTTATCGGTAACTTCCGTTACATGTTTAACGAATTAACGGATTAACGGTTAACGAAGTTAACTTTTTGGTTAACGGATTAGCGGTTAACGAAGTTAACTTTTTGGTTAACGGTGCCCACCACTGGTAGATTCTGATCTTTTCTTAAAGCTACATAAGAGTCGAAAAACCTCTGTGGACAATTTGGAATAGAGAGTTTAGACATAGCACTATATACTATACCTTTACAAATATTCACATCCTCTATAGGTAAATCATTATATTTTTCTAAATTACAGAAAGCCTTAGCAATTTCTACATAGTCCACCTCCTTTTTAGCTGCTGAAAAATTTATTCCATATCCAAGAGCCGTAACCATATTTTTATTTAACACTTTATCTGATAGATTTATCACAAAACCAGGGTTAGCATCCTTAGTCCAATCACTTCTTTCAATTAGAATTTGTAATTTAATATCCAGTTTCCTTTCCACTACACTGCATTCTCTTCTAAGTTTGTTATAACAATAGTCCAGTAACCGTTGTTTCCATTCAGGTGGAATTGCCATATCAAAACTATATCTACTCGCCCTAGTAACTTTAAAAGTTTCTTCGACTTCAATCTTAGTAATTTCTATATGCTTCTGCAAAACTATTCTCTGGAATTCATCGAAGGGGCGTTCTCTCAGATTCAACAGTCTATTAGGGAGTAAAGAGGTGGGGAGAACTTGTTCACTTAGACATCTTCTTAGAAATATCAGGTGAACCTTTCGCTTGTGTGACTTAACTAAAGAAGAACAAAAAGTAGAAACAAACAGTGCTAGGCCAGGGAAGAGCAAAGAGAAGGTCTCGAAGTGGCGCGTGGTATCCATTATGCACTAGAATCACAAAATAACACGTGACCTTATTAATAAGCAAACAACCACAAGGAAAAGGAAACACAAAGTCCGAGTGCTTTCGTGATATATTCACATTATCAAGGAGGAACAGAAAATAGACGGAGATTACAAAGTATTTGAGTTAAATAGACAAGCAAAAAATTCACAATTGGCACCTCAAATTAAAGGCCTTAAAGCCCTCTAAAGATTTTTTTCCCAAATTGATAACATAATCTGTAGGCAGCTAAATAACTGAATAAAAAATATATACTGTATAGATGAAATTAGACAAAAAGAAAACCAATACAGAGAACAAAAATTATTATAATGGTTATTAGCACTAATATTTAATTAAAACAGGCAATTAATAGGCAAGAATTTAATGAAACACAAATAGATGACGTAGATAACAAATAGAAAACATAATCTGTAGGCTGATTAATTACTATACAGATGAAATTAGACAAAACACCAGTACAGAAAACCTAAAAAAAAAAAAAATTATTATAATGGTTATTAACACTAATATTTAATTGAAATAGGACAAATTAAAAGGCCCGAAATTAATGAAAACAAAGGGAAAGTTGCCATCGTCTTACAGATTATTACAAAATTTCAACAAACAATCTGGAAAAAAAATTGTTATCCCAACAGCAACCCACTTCAAATATCCAATAAACCACCCAGCAACCAAAGATTATACACGAAAGAAATATTACAATTAAAATAGACACATAAGAATGTTAACAGTTCTTACAATAATATTTATTTATTTAACCAGGGCAAACCATTAAGAGGCAAAAAATGCAATTAAGAAAACAGTAGGCCCATCGCCAACTTACTGACCATGTACGAGTCTAATTTGTACAACCCAGGGCTAATATTAAAGACCAAATCCGCATTATTCTTGATCACACTTGATTCCAATATATTTCTGCTAACAATAGATTTACTAAACCTTAATTTGGAAGCATTTTTCCAATCAATGGGGTGATTAGAATCGCTTACGTGAATGAAAATGGCGTTAGATTCCTGGCCACTTCTTATACTGTATTGATGCTGTTTAATACGTAACTCAAGAGTCTTACCAGTTTGGCCAATGTAAAATTTATTACATATTGTGCAAGGGATTTTATATACACAACCATGTTCACTTAAAGGAGAGTTCTTAATCAATGAATTCTTAATGACATCTAAATTTTTGAACGCAATATTTACGTTAAAAGTCCTCAGCAGAATCGGGAGCTCGAGGAAATTTTCTCTGAATGGTAACACTAAAACATTTTTTGTGTTATAAGGAATCTTATCCTTTACTTCGTAGAAGGTTTTCTTTGCCATTTTTAAGGACTTATCTATGCAGTTCTTTGGGTATTTTAAATCAAAAGCAATTTTGTATATTATACTAATTTCATTGTCAATTAGTATGACCGTGTGACCACGGAATCATAATACATAAACTGAAATATATGGGAATAACAGGAAAAGTAGGGAAATGGATAAATAATTTCTTAGTGAGCGGAGGCAAGTCGTTACAGTACAAGGAGTATCTTCATCAGAATCAGAGGTCCTCAGCTCAGTACCACAAGGAACAGTATTAGCTCCACTACTCTTCATAATCATGCTAACTGACATAGATGAGGACGTTACCAGAGACAGCACAGTAACATCCTTTGCGGATGACACAAAGATCAGTAGAAAAATAAGAAACCCAGAAGACATAGGATCTCTACAAACCGACATAAACAAAATCTACAACTGCACTGAAGACAACAATATGAAGTTTAACACCGAGAAATGTCAGCTATTGTGGTACGGAAAAAGAGAAGACCTAAAGTCCACGGAATATTATACCCCGAATGGACAGGAAATTCAGAGAAATTCCAGAGCAAAAGATTTAGGGGTTGTAATGACAGATGATGCGAAATTTGAAACACAAAATAAGATAGCAGTAAACAGAGCAAAGAGAATAACGGGTCAGATATTGAGAACCTTTAAACGAAGGGATAGGAATGTAATGATTCCTCTACTGAAAACCCTAATAATACCCAAATTGGAATACTGCTCGGTCCTAACATCTCCATATAAAAAAAAAGACATTAGACAGCTGGAGGGGATCCAAAGAAGCTTCACAGCCAAGATCAATGGGTGCAAAGAACTAAATTACTGGGAAATGTTACGAGAACCAGACCTATATTCACTGGAAAGGAGAAGAGAGAGATACACCATTATTTACACTTGGAAAATAATGGAGAAACTAGTCCCTAATCTTACTCTGAATCCCATAACTCCCCAAACAACGGTGGAAAGTAGAAGCGGTAGACTGTGTCGTATTCCCAAATTGAAGGCGAGACAGGGAACATCTTTAACCCAGAAAGAAAATAGTTTTGTAGTGAGAGGACCAAAACTGTTTAATCAATTGCCCAAAGACCTAAGAAACACGAAGGGAGTTGCAGTGGAAATCTTCAAAAGAAGACTAGACGCCTGGCTCAGAACAATCCCCCGATGAGCCGGGCGTTACTGGCTATGTGAGGTGCAAAGCGCAAGAATCCAACTCACTACTTCACCAGGCCAACTCGAGAGGAGGGGCGACAAGCTTGACCTTCGCGAAATGAGAAATCATCGCGCGGAACCTTTGTAAGGTTGTAATGTAAGGTATTTATATATATATATATATATATATATATATATATATATATATATATATATATATATAGTACAGGGTGTCCGAGAATTATCTGTACAATTTTTGGGTGTTATTAAAAGTCAACCATGAAGTGTAGAAATTCCAGTGTTGTCCCATTTTACAGAGAATCTCATTAAGTTTTTTCTGATACCAAGTTTTGACAAGTTGTTTAGAAATTCCAGTGTGTCCGAACATTATCTGTACAATTTCATCTTTTAATAAAATTCTTGATAACACACGTAAAATTCTTAAACAAGATTATTTAGAATCTGTATTTTCAAAAGTTTCTTTTATTAAAGTAACGTTGTTACAAACATTCGATATGTGCACCATTAGTGATTCGCAAAACATCCAATCGATACTCCAAATGTTGCCATGTACGCTGCAGCATATCCACATCAATTCGCTCAATAGCAGCTGTGATTCTTGCTTTTAAATCATCAATGTCTGTCACCCGCGTACATTTCTAAAAAACTTGTCAAAACGTGGTATCAGAAAATACTTAATGAGATTCTCTGTAAAATGGGACAACACTGGAATTTCTACACTTCATGGTTGACTTTCAATAACAGCCAAAAGTTGTACAGATAATTCTCGGACACCCTGTATATATATATATATATATATATATATTATATATATATATATATATATATTATATATATTATATATATATATACATATATTTATTTATATGTATTTATATATTTATTTATTTATTTATATATATATAATGTTTCAGACCAACAAAGACCCTAGGATCCACTCATGGCTGGTCTACCTAACTGTTTTCGTAATTGTGTATTGTGTATGTCCTCCGTGGTGGCGGAGGGGACCTACAATTTTACGTGGGTTCCGAACCAGAAGAACATAAGAATTTTATGTAAAAACTGCTTGTACATTGGCAACGACCAATTTTTATAAAAATTAAATAATTATCAATTTAAAACTAATTAATTATCGATTTAAAACTAAAGATAGAATCTCTGGATCCAGAGGATCAAGTCATAATAGACTACTATCCACAATTATGTTACACTCTATATCTATTATAATCGACATGCAAATATATCAGATCCAAAGAATCCAGTCAATTTCATTACGGTATCCATCAATACCAGTACCTTGCCAACCAAAAATAAGTCACGGTCCATATCGATTGCGGACCAAGTCAAAATTTACAGTATTCCAATTTGGGTAAGATCATCGTTTTCAGTAGAGGAATCATTACATTCCTATCCCTTCGTTTAAAGGTTCTCAATATCTGACCCGTTATTCTCTTTGCTCTGTTTACTGCTCTTATTTTGTGTTTCAAATTTCGCATCATCTGTCATTACAACCCCTAAATCTTTTGCTTTATAATTTCTCTGAATTTCCTGTCCATTTGGGGTATAATATTCCATGGATTTTAGGTCTTCTCTTTTTCCGTACCGTAATAGCTGACATTTCTCGGTGTTAAACTTCATATTGTTGTCTTCCGTCCACTTGTAGATTCTGTTTATGTCGGTTTGTAGGGATCTTATGTCCTCTGGGTTTCTTATTTTTCTACTGATCTTTGTGTCATCGGCAAAGGATGTTACTGTGCTGTCTCTGGTAACGTCCTCATCTATGTCAGTTAGCATGATTATGAAGAGTAGTGGAGCTAATACTTTTCCTTGTGGTACTGAGCTGAGGACCTCTGATTCTGATGAAGATACTCCTTGTACTGTAACGACTTGCCGCCGCTCACTAAGGAAATTATATATCCACTTTTCCTGTTATTCCCATATATTTCAGTTTATGTATTATGATTCCGTGGTCACACTTGTCGAACGCTTTAGCAAAGTCTGTGTATAGTACATCATAGTTTTAATTACTTTCAAGTGAATCAATAATGTTGTTGTAATGTTCCATTAGTTGTGATAGGCATGATCTGCCTGACCGAAACCCGTGATGGTTAGCATTGAATTTTTTCTGAGTTTCCAAAAAGTCAGATTTTCTGTCTAACTATTCTTTCAAATATTTTAGTGAGATGGGATGTAAGCGATACTGGCCTACAGTTTTTGGCCTCGGATCGATCTCCTCCTTTATATATTGGGACTCTGTTCGCGCTCTTCAGGATGCCCGGTATTTCTCCCGTGTCTAGTGATCGTCTCCATATCCAGAATAGGAGCTCAGCGATTGCATTCTTGCAGTTTTTGATCAGTGTGGCATTCCATTTATCCGGTCCCGCCGCTAGAGTGGTTTTTTAGTTTCCCTATGGGCTTGTGTAATATCATCCGTCGTAAAGTCGAAATCCGTTATACTTTCCCCTTGTGGTTCTTCTTCAAAGAACACGTTTCTATCGCATATCAATTTGTCAGTTTTGGGGATACTGAAAGATGATTCGTACTGAGCTCTTAATATTTCAGATACTTCTGTTAGATCATCAGATAAATCACTGTTCTCATTTTTTAAAGGTCCGATAGTCGCATGGTTTTTCGAATCTTTTTGCGAAATTATAGAAGTGCTTTGAGTTAGCCTTTATCGCTACTATAGCGTCGTCGTCTTTTTATGTATGCTTCTCGATTAGTTCCTGTATGACGACATCGATACTTTGCAGTTTATCATTTAATATTTTTCTGATGTTATCTTTACAATTATATACTTAATTTTGCAGTCACTCTTTTTCTCTTTCGAAACAATGCCCTCTTTTGTCTCTGGAACCTGCTTCTCTTTCCTCTTTGTTGTATCTTTGGGACATGTTTTTCCACAATTTCTAACGTCTTCTCCTCTAATGTCATTAGCATCTCCTCCGTTGTCTTGGTCTCGAAAATGGTTTTCCAATCTTTTACTTCCATGCTGGATGTCACATCTTCCCAGTTTATAGCTTTGGAGTGAAAATAAAAAATTTCGAATTTGCTTCTTTCTGTTGTGCATGTTCTTTCCTTTCCTGTTGCCTTTATATTAGTTGTTATTTCAATGATGTGGTCCGATATCATAGTTGGGGATACTCCTACATTATCAATTAGATTACTGTTGTTTGTGAATACCAAATCTAGGCAGTTGTTTTTTCTTGTGTTTTCTGTTATTTTTTGCGTTAACATAAATTCATCAGCGAGAGCTTGTAGCATTTTTACCTTCTCCTGGTCTTCTCGTGTGTCCCCTTTGTCCTGGTGTATACATATATTTTTTCCTATCCTTTTATATTTCATGAATGGGAAATTAAAATCATCAGAGAGAAAAATATTTGTGGTTGGAGAGTGTAGATCTTTTACCAAGTTTCTTACCTCTGTAATGGAATCTGCAAATTTTGAGGTTGGCGTGTTTGGGGGTCTGTACATTACAATTAGTACCATATTTAATTTTTCAATTTTTGCTGCCCCACATTCTACGTAGTTGTCTGAGGTACTTATAGCCATTTCTGCTATGTGCCTTTCGCGTGTGTGAAACGTAAAGTGAGACGTAAAGGAGATGTAAAGGAGACGTAAAGGAGGATGTGCTATTTAGCACATCCTCCTTTACGTCTCACTGTTCTGTCGGCTCGGAGGATGTTATAGTTGTCAATTTCGATTTCTTTTTTGTCAATACAGGACTCAAATTTTCACAGTTCGCCTGGCAGTCCTTTAGATGAGTTTCCGTGAGGTATGCAAAGTCTGCTCCGGCTTCTTGCATGAGTCCTTTCAGGTATACAACTTTGTTCGTGGAATGGTTTGATTTAAGGTCCTGTATGTTGGCTAGGATTATTTTATTTTTTCTTTCTTTTCGCATACAGGTGGTTCCGATTTGTTTTCCAATGGGGGTGCCGGTTTCGTTGCCTTGAGGTCCTCCGAGAATTTACCTCTTTTTATCTTTGTCGGGACCTGTTGTGCCGATAAGGCATGAAGTGCCTTTGTTCGTACCTTCTGTCCGGCTCTCGGATTTCTATATTTATATTTGTCAGCTGGTTTTGTAATTGCTGGATAGTATTTCGCAGCTGAAATGTGTTGGCTGCGTCTAAAACATTGGCACTCTTCTTTGATGTTCGTTTTTTCTGTTCACTCGTTGCGTTCCTTTGAGGGTGGTGGTATCGGCATTTTTTTCCGTATTTGCAACTCCCATATCTTGAATAAGTGTTGCAGACCGTAAGATGGTGGAACATGCATTTCTTATCAAATTGGCAGTATCCACTCGTGTAATGCGTTTTGTATAATGTGGGATGTGCATATATGCATTGTCCATCCCGATATCTGCAGTTCCCTTTCTCGTAGTATTTACATACGATATTTTCTACGCTTCTGCTTCTTTTCTTATTATTTTCAAAGTTCTTAATTTTGGCATTATCATTATTTTTCTTTGGCTGTTTATTTTCTACGTTTTTAGTTATTATCTTTTTATCATTTCGCTCGTTGGACCGTTTGACTACTTCGCAACTTTTACTTATTTCTTTTCTTTCATCTATATCTTCCTTCCGTATTATATTGTTTATATCGTTATTTGTTATTAAATTGTTGTTCGTTATTTTGCTGTTATTCGTTATTTCGTCTTCTCTCTCATCCACCCCCCGGTTTTTCGTTGGGACCATTCCGGACCCATGTGTCCCCATTATTTCATTCTTTTTTGTAACTTTCGAGTCTGCTCTCTCCATTTCTTCATATATATATATATATATATATAATATATATAATATATATATATATATATATATGCCTTGACAATAAGCGGCAAAGACTTTTTAATAGTCACTGCACTGATATCGAAGTCCTACAAATGAATTGAAATGCAGCAGCAGAAGAGTTAAATGGTACAAGATCATAATTTTCTCTCGTATAGTTACATAGTCAGGGTCAAATAGACCTTTAGCATAGTCTCCCATACAGACACTCTCCAAACCTAAAGTCGTTTACCTCAATTTATTAAAATACTTGTCCAAAAGCAATCAACTTTAGTTAAACTACATTTTATATTATTGGCAAAGACTAAGTTATTTATCCTCATTATCTAGCGGCCAGTGATTCTTAACCGGGGCTATACCGCCGCCCATGGGGCGACCTACAAGTCTTGGGAGCACCCGGAACTTTGGAGGCAAATAGGTGGCATTCGGGATTTTAGGAGGCCAAAAATACGTTTTCCCATAATTTATTTTTATGTTAATTAAGACTCTTTATTTATCAGTTTAAATTTGCCCAAAAATTACATAATCTAAAATTAAAAGTCCAGTATCATTTTTACATATTTTGAGGGAACGCCCTTTTTATAAGGTTATAAGCAAAAATTCAAGCAACTATTTTTATTTTAAAACGAAATAAAATACATTTATATTTAGGAATATATGCATTTTTATAGCTTTAGTGAAATCGTATATCGGAGACTTGAGACTCAAGCTGTCTACTAATATCAAACCTAACCTTAAGGAGCTGGTTTGATGGCCATCAGGCACAAGGGTCCCATTGAATGTATGTATTTGATGTGTGTATCGTAAGGATATATCATGTATATACCTATATATGTCAGAATAAACTTTCCTTGCCTAGAGTGCTATTTTCATGTCCTTTTTTTAATTTGTGGCTTGGGGGCCATCCGTTGATAATGCTGCGTACTTGGTGGGCAGTAGTGGGTAAAAGGTTAAGAACCTCTGAATTCTAGCCTTACAGTGTCCAGCTTTGGCCTTATTAAGTGAAACAATTAAACCATCAATATACACATTAAATAGCAGAGGAGAAAGCAAGGAGTCTTGCCTCAATCCGCAGGAAAATTAAAACACTTAGACAAACACAGTACCCCACCTAACAAACTGAAAAAGATTGACAAGTATATCAAAATTTCAATATGTTTAATATATCCAAAGAAGCTTTCCTGGCCTTAAGTTTTTAAATAAAATATTGTTGTTCACTCTATCATATGCGATGCCTGGTAACAACTATAAATAGTTGAATTACTGCCAGTGTACTTAAATTTAATTTCCTTCAATACATACAGTAGATACACAGATCAGTTGAGTCTGACCTTTTAAAAACAAACTGATTAGATGTCCATATCCACTCGTATAATTGGCATAGTAAAAGTCTTTGTATTATTTTCGAGAAGCAGGAGGTGACAGTAATAGACCTGTAATTAGTGCTGGATGGAATGTCCCCCATATTTATTTTTGACAAGGGGTGAGATATACACCCTCAAAAACTCTGGTTGAGAAAAACAATGAGATATACAGACTCACCATATCATTGACATATTTTAAGTGTTCATATGACCGGTCATCCACCCCTGAGGCAGAACCAGTTTTTAACTCTTTAATCAGACTCTTAATTTCAGGAACTGAAGACCAGTCATTTTCCTTGAGACCTCCCACAGGTGTTTCATTGTAGTCCCATCCAGGATTAATATTAATATGACACTTATAAGACTTAATCATGGTCCTTCCTGCTCCCCTTAGTTAATATGGATACTTGTCTGTGAGTTTACAGTGAGAATCTTTTGATCAAAATTAGGGTTTTGTTTTATGCAAAAGAGGAGGAAGAAGAGCCAAAGTCAAGGTCCTCGACGTACGAGATGCCTGGACACTGCGTTTGAAAGATTGAAAGTCATAGACAGGGGGAAAGATGGACTGCTGAAGATTGTTCCAGTGTTCACCGGTTGAGTAGATGAAAGACTGAAATTACCGATTAACTCTTGCGTTACAGAGCTGGACACAAAGTGGATAAAAATGTGTCAAAAGTCAGGTACTGCGTGCTCTCCTTAAAGGAAGAGACATGCAGTTTGAGAGTTCAGAGATAGTTAAGAAAGAGTGAGGCAACAATGTGACGAAGATTGAGAGATTGAAGACAGTCAGTAAGAGGGGAGAATTGATAAGAGGAAAAGCCTTTGATTCCACCCGGTCAAGTAGAGCTGTGTGGGTTGAGCCACCCCACACATGAGAACCGTACTCCATACAAGGGCCCACAAGACCCCTGCACAGAGAGAGCAATTGAGTGCGGGTGAAGAAACCGTAGAGCCGGGACAGCACACCTAACCTCTTGGAAGCTGTTTTGGAAAGCGAATATATGTGATCTTTTCAGGAAAGATCACGAGAAAAGGAAACGCCAAGAATGTTAAGAGAAGAGGAAGGATTGAGTTGTGTTGTTGAAGGTAAGTGGATAGTCGTGTGGAAGATTGTGATGAGTAGACAGATGGAGGAACTGAGTTTTTGAGGCATTGAAAGCCACAAGGTTTTCTCTGCTCCAGTCAAAGATAGTAGAAAGTTTAGAGGTCAGGTGTACCATACCCGTCCCACGCGAAACATTGAGTGTCTGTTGAGAGGGACACTTTATGGGGCGGGTGGTAAAGTGAAGAGTGGAATCATCGGCATAGGAGTGGATAGGACAGGAAGTGCGATTTAATATACCATTGATAAAAGGAAAGGAGTGGGTGACAGGGCAGAGCCCTGAGGAACACCACTATTAATAGCTTCAGGAAAAGAACAGTAGCCATCTACAACCGCAGCTATAGTATACCCGGGTGGTCGTGGCAAACACTTCAGTTAATATGTTTAAGAACAGGTTGGATAGGGACGAGTATTTAGTAGCATCACTTTGCATTAAAGAGCGGGTAGTTTCACGAGTTAAAGAATGAAATTTTGGGCTGGCTGCATGCGGGATGAGGTGTGAGTGGGTTAAGTCCGCTGGCTGCAATGTCGGTCAGTATGAGGTTCCTCACCCCGGGAATCTTTGGGGGTGAAACCTTTGACTTCCTTTCATCCCACTTCTAGGTCTGCTCGGAAACCAAGTGTTTTTTATCTAAGTAATTCCTATGCTGTTGTTTTGTTAGTTTTTTATAATAAATGTTTAAAATCGGGAAGATCACTTGTAATCACCCGGTACATTACATGATAAATCTTTGGTACAGGGGCTTTGGCAGGCTACTGAGAAATGATGCAACGACGAAATGATGATGACTTGTACATAATAATAATTCCTTTAAAAATGCATGATGTAGATTAATTTAAGTACTTTAGTATTCTTGCTATCCTTTATTTTCCGCTGCCTTCTAAAACGTAACTGAATATACGAAATAAGTGTACGTATGGTGTGAATGAACCCTGAAACTATTCTTTTTATTATACTTTTTCCTAATTCCTTATAAATCTTTTTTCACCACCATTTTCTATCAGCAGTGGCTGGCGGAGGAGGGAGAAAGCCTTGTCTGTTCTATACTTTACTATATTACTACTATTCCTGTAGTAATAGTAGTACTAATCCTGTTTACGTCTATAAATGCAAACATGGTACAAGTTTTCAGTATTTTTTATTTCAGTGTTATTTCTATTTTTCTACTTCTTTCTTAGGCTAGCATAGAGTTGATCTTAGGGTCTTTGCTAACTGATAACTCTGTAACTCTATACTCAATTTCCTACTTTATATTTTGAGGGTTAGATTAAGTTAGGTTAGTATATATTAGGCTTATTTAGTTGAAGTTAGATTGTTAGGTTATTTTTTACTGTGTCGATAATATATGCTGTCTACTAAATGGGCATAGGGCCTTCGCCTTCATCTATGCACACCTAAATCTTAATTCCCATTGTGGAGCAGTTGTACAATGTGTCCATAAATTATCTTTACAAAGTCAATTGAATTGAATTTGTAAAAATAATTTATGGGCACCCTGTATTTTTCATTAATTCCAAACGTAAATTCTTTGCAAATATTAAAAAAAGTTAATTAAAAAATGTATGAAAATTGACAAAATTTCGAAATGCTTTGGATTTTTTTTTTTTTCCATCCACATAGATGCTTGAGTGCTGAGGAATTGAGAATTTTTAATTTAAATGACTTTATGGAATGTATGCGTTTGTTTTATTTCAGTGCGTGAATTTTGAAGGAATATTTAGAAATTAGTTCGACAAAAAGCTCGTTAAAATACAGCAAGATGAATCAACATAGGGCATATATAAAAAGCATGACAACGCAAGCGAAGTGAAGACCCTGAGGTCGGAAGCTCGAATCCCAAAGGTGCCGGTAATAATAATAATCAGGGAGTTAGCGCAATGGTCCGCATTAATTGGCCTGAGCACTGTAACAGTTCCTGGCCCTCCTCACTGATTACCATATTAAAAGCATAATTCGCGTAGGAACTTTGTTTCATAAATATTCTTATTGTAATCGGTCAAATTATTATTATTATTATTATTATTATTATTATTATTACTAGTACAGTTCCCGTCACTTCGCTGACGGTTAGACAGGCTAAACTACAAAAAAAGAACCCAGCCGTGAAAATTTTGAGCTTCACATTGTGTCAACATTTCTGAATCTGGTATCTCCCAAAACCTCCTCACCCCCATTCATACAACTTGGGGGCTAACCCCCTCCCCCATTACCACCACCCCTCCCCATTACCACACCCATCCCCCATTACCCCACCCCCACCCTTCCGCCCACCCCAACCCTTTCCCCACTCCCACCCTTCCCCCCACCCTTCCCCCACCCTTCCCCCCACCCTCACCCTTCCCCCATTGCTAAACTACAGAAAAGAACACAGTCATGAAAATCTTGAGCTTCACATTGCCGCCCGTAATACAATTTCTGAATTTTTTTTACAATTTCTGAATTTTTTTTCTCAATTTCTGAAAGTGTGACGGACGGACAGACAGACAGACAGACGGACGGACAGCTCTCTTATTATAGTATAGATTATTATTAATTAGACTGCACTCGAGCAAGATGTCAATCGACGCTGACTGTATGTACCCATATTGGTCTTGCGACCATGAAGGTCACACGCAGGTGTGGATGCATGTGTTTTTTTGCGCCCCCTAACTCACCACCCGCGTACCCACATCCAAACCGTACTGAACGCTTTATCTCCTCCACTCTCTGGTTGGCCCGATAATAATACTAATAAAATACCAATACAGAATTTTACAGTAACAATATTTAGTTATTCATTAATACTAGTCAGTGCTACAATATACGAATCACAGGATGTACGAGGCAGGCTGAAGTAATAACAGAAACTGTTATTCAATAACGATACTTGATGAAACACTAACAATGGTTCTAGGAAATTTCGCCGCAAACATTTTCGCCGTAGGAAAATTCGCCGTAAACATTTTCGCCGTAAACATTTTCGCCGTAAGACAAATTCGCCGTAAGGACATTTCGCCGTAAAAATTTTTAAAAATAATCAATGGATTATTATTTAAGAAATTTATTTAACCAAACTATCACGACTTAACCTAACCAATCGTCAATGCCGTACAGTATAAAGAATTTTAATTGTGGTAGACTGCTCGAAGCTAGGTAGACCGCACACTTAACCAGCACCGGCTATTATAAGGGTTCAGTTAAACTTTTTTTTAAATTTTAATTTTATTTTATTTACGGCGAAATGTCCTTACGGCGAATTTGTCTTACGGCGAAAATGTTTACGGCGAAAATGTTTACGGCGAATTTTCCTACGGCGAAAATGTTTACGGCGAATTTTCCTACGGCGAAAATGTTTACGGCGAATTTTCCGGTCACGACTAACAATACACGATGACTTCATAACCCTGTTTGGTAATTACTGATGGTATACAATGATTTAATAATGCTATACGTTGATGGCAAATTAACTCTACATAATATGATGTAAAAGCGATACACACTGGTAGAACATACACGTACAATACGATACACGCTGAAACAATAACGGCATTCGATGACGTATCAGCGATACACACTCACTCACGAAGCACACGAGGGATGATGCAATACTGCTACAAGATGATACAATAACGATACACAATGAAAGGAAAATCAGAGATGATGAGCATCTGGAGAGAGGAAGTAAAGGTAGGAAAATTATTAGGAGTGCGAGTAGGAGAAAAGAGCTGTAGACTAATTACTCGTCGACGTCACATTTTATCGACAAGATTTTTAAGGTTAGGTTAGGCTAGACTAAGCTTAATTTGGTTAGGTTTGGCTTAATTCGATTAAGTTTGGTTAAAACGAAGTGTCTGTAGGTCTGAAAGATGCCTGGGTTCATTTGGGAAACGTTGAAGAATGTTGGAGAAAGTTGTGCAGCAGTCGAGCCTTGCTAACTCCACAAAGAGACCAACAAGCCCGCTTAAAAAAAGCAACGCTGAACGCCGACATGTCTCAAGCTCTCACAAGACCTAGTTTTGTGTGTGCGTGTGTGTGTGCAGGGCTGTACCAAGGCAAGGGCGAGCGCTGCGGCCGCCCAGGCGCCGACGTGTGTGGAGCGCCAAATTGTTGGTCTTAGAGCTGCCACGTAGAATGAAATTTGGACTTTTAATTAATTATGTATTATGTATTTATAATTAAATAATTATGTATTTTAATTAATTATGTATTTCTATCATAATCAATTTGTATATGTTCCGAATTTAATGGAGTGGGGTACGCATAAGGAATGCCTTCCACAGGGCGCCATCACATGTTGGTACGGCCCTGTGTGTGTGTATGTATGTGTAATACTATGTTCACACTGATTCTGAAGAAAGAGGAAACTCTGGCTCTTTTTTTCCCGCTTGCACGTATTTTGAACTTCAACCGTTCACATTCACACGAGTAAGTAAAGAGCCGTCAATATTTCAGATAAAGAACTGTGGATAACTAACTAAATATGATCTTTTGATTCATTTTATTAACAACTAATTTCAGTTATATTGAACGATGTTTATACACAGATTACTTGATCCTTTTTCTATACATTCTGCTTGATCTACTTGATCTAGTTCATTGAAAATGAAGAGAATTAGTGACTTATCATGAATTTCCCAATTTCCTCAAAATGTTCACATCACTTTTAAATGACGTTTGCGTTAGCCAGAACAAAAGCAGTAAAGTGACACTAGGCACTAAGGGGTTAACTCGGTCTGATTAGCTTTCTCATAGATAAACTGGATCGATATATAAATAGGGTATAATTGTATTTTAATTGATAGAAGCTTATTCTATTTCCCTTCTCTTATTCTCGTAGTAAAATCTTCAGTTTTAATTTTATTTCCAACTAGTACAGTTCCTGCCGCTTCGCTGACGGTTAGACAGGCTAAACTACAAAAAAAACCCAGCCGTGAAAATTTTGAGCTTCACATTGTGTCAACATTTCTGAATCTGGTATCTCCCAAAACCTCCTCACCCCCATTCATACAACTTGGGGGCTAACCCCCTCCCCCATTACCCCCACCCCTCCCCATTACCCCACCCATCCCCCATTACCCCCACCCCCACCCTTCCCCCATTGCTAAACTACAGAAAAGAACACAGTCATGAAAATCTTGAGCTTCACATTGCCGCCCGTAATACAATTTCTGAATTTTTTTTACAATTTCTGAATTTTTTTCTCACAATTTTTCTCACAATTTCTGAAAGTGTGACGGACAGACGGACAGACAGACGGACAGACGGACAGCTCTCTTATTATAGTATAGATAACACAGTAATCTTTCAAAATAAAATGCTTGACGTAACTTATTGGTATAATTTGTAACCAAACCATTTACAATTTAAAGTAGATAAAGAATAAGGGCATGTCTTTGAATTTAATAATAAACGTCCTTAAATTTTGATTTACCTTTATACTGTAATCGTAGTGGACGTTATCGTAAATATAATTCTTTTCAATATTTACGTATCTACTCAATTTTCTACTGACAAATGTATGTAATGTTAGGATTGTTTAACCTCTTTCGCATCATCTAAGGTTACATGACGGAGGGGACCTACAGCTTTACGTGGGACCCGAATCACGGGTCGCTGCCTAATTTGGACGCGAAGGATCGGTCTCCCATCCAACTATTACCCAGACCCAATTTCACTGAATTTCGCTGATCGACGGGAATTGATGTTACGACATCGGCCACGATGTAGTCCACACAAATATATGTAGTTTTATAAGGCTTGTGAGAGCTTAAGTTGATTTATTCAGCTGGAAAGAACTTTATGTATACTAATTGGTTATGTATATATGCACTGTATAATGTGTGTGTGTGTGTGTGTGTGTGTGTGTTTTAAAGTAATAAAAATAAATAAAGGAAAGTTGGAAACAACTTTTTAATCTCGACGTCTCGACACTAACATGGTTTCCTTTCCGTTGTAGACAATCTATAAATGACATTTCATGAAGTTGGTCGTGTTGACTTTGAAACGTTCAAATTAAAAGTAAAATTTGAGAAAAAACTGGAACCTGTTTTGGGGGTTCCAATAATTTATTTCTTCACATCATTTAGAGTTTTTTACAGTTGCTAAGTTTTTTTTGAATGGGGAAGTCAATTTTCCTTTCGTCCGTTGGCTCAGAAGACTGTGACTGTGAAGTCGGTTTTGCTTTTGCATTTATTGAAGGAAATTACAATAAAACTCGGATGATTTTTTTTTTCTTTTTTTTTTTTTTGTAATGAACGCTTTTCGAGATAATTAGCAATAAAATATTCAGATTTTGTGACAGGAAATTTCTCTTCCTTTGATAGTCACGAGAATAAAGAATGTTTGAATATTAATGCACTATTCGAATTTCTGCATTTATCGAAACGAATTTTAATGCAAAACTCTTGTGCAATTTTTTCCTTTCTCAAGAGCATATTTTGAGTAAGAAATAAAACTTCAGATATTGATATGTAATTTTCTTCTCTCCCTCTCTCCTTCTCTCCCTTTCTCCCTCTCTCTATCTCTCTATATCTCTATCTCTTCCATAATATGCATACACTATGCGGTGCATACACAATACGATGCAAGTAGGGCAATAGATATACAGTAGTGTATATCGACTTTCAAAAAGCCTTTCACAAAGTCCCTCACCCGAGATTGATTGCTAAAATCATAGAACTACGAATCTCCGGGCTCATTTCCAACTGGATTGACGATTGGTTACAAGATAGAAAGCAGAGAGTGGTAATAAATGGAGTGGCTTCGGAGTGGGCGCCCGTCACCAGTGGTGTCCCACAGGGTTCCGTTCTGGGTCCTTTACTTTTTATCATCTATATTAATCATAAAACATCGGGCTTCTCGGTACAATCCACGAATTTGCAGACGATACGAAATTAGGAAGTACTGTAGGTACTGAGGAGGGCGTAAGAACGCTTCAGAATGATCTTGATAGGTTGGGCCAGGCACGTGCAGAGGGGGGGGGGCTACAGGGGCTTGAGCCCTCTCATTTGCCCCTTCGTACCTTAGAAGGGCCCTATTTTCCATAAATGTATAAATGCTGTGAAGACTTTTTTTTTTAGGGGGGAGGAGATGGTGCCCTTTTTGTTAAAGTTCAGCCCCCCCCCCCCTATCTGAAGTGTCCTGTGCACGGGCCTGGGTTGGGCGAATGGTCTGCTACTTGGCAGATGCCATTCAATTTGGACTAATGTAAAGTAATGCACATAGGTTATAAAAACCCGAAGACCGATTACGCTCTCTTAGGAAGGAACTTGACTGAGATCGATCTAGAGAAAGACTTAGGAGTCTATATCAGCACTGATCTGAAACCGTCGAAGCACTGTGCAAAAGTCGAAAAGAGTGCCTTAAAAATATTAAGTTATATTAAAAGACTTCCAGTTTCGCAACAAGGAGACTGTAATGTCTCTTTATAATTCACTAGTCAGACCTCAACTGGAATACTGTGCGCAGGTTTGATTTCCATCCCTCAGGAAGGATAGAGAAAGGTTAGAAAGGGTACAAGCAAGGACTACAAAATTGATCTCTTCAATGAAAATGCAAAACTACCAACGGAGATTGGACCGCCTAAATCTGTTTACCTTAGAGACGAGGAGGTTGCTCAATGGAATATACAAGGTAGATTACAGAAACTTATTCTCACTTAATGCCAATCCGACAAGAAATAATGGGTTTAAACTGGAACTAAAGACATTTAGGACCTCTGTCTGCGGCAATTTCTTTTCCTATAAAATAGTTAATATCTGGAACCAACTTCCCTCAGAGGTTGTTTCCAGCCAAAGTGTAAATGTGTTTAAAAGTAGGCTAGACAAAGTACTAAATACTCTCGTGGTTTAACACTAAAACATAACGTAACTCTGCAGGAGTTCGCTTGCACGGTGTCTCTGTGGACAAGCTAATTATAGAGCTTTTTATATATTCTCCACTTTCCTATAAAATTTCCTTGGCTACTTTTCCAGGACCAAGGTATTTTCTTCAACCTTTGTTCGTACCTGCCTCTGGCAGGGAGGGAGCGGAGGGTGGGGAGAGAGCCTTATACTTTCCTAACCAGTTTTCTAGGCAAAAACATGAAAAATTCCTCTTTAACGGTGAAGTCTTCAAACACCATTCGAACAAATACAGCCAACTGGGCTGTGTCGCTTGAATCAACCGATTCACCACACTGTATGGAGAACCACTGACAATTACATAGCTCCCTGTCTAGCCGTTCCGAAACGTCTGCAGATAATGCTAATACCCTCCTTGCAATGGTATTTACCCCCAGTTACACGTCAGATATGGCAGACATAATTTCTGACTTGTTTTTGAAGTCTTTGAATAACGATTAAGCCATAACAGTCATCGCGCCCTTTACCGATGCACCATCTGCAAATGCTGTCTTATTTTTGGTCAAAATCCTTGTGTACTATTTTAAAGTCCCTCTCGACAATAAATGCAAAAAACTTCACTTTTTTTCTACGTGAAGGTCAAAATATGAAAATAAAAACCCACTCTAATAGACAGAGTTTATTTCCACGACAGTTTCGACGCCCACTGGCATCATCCTCGGGTGGATACAGAAACACGAATGAACCAAAACAAGAGGGAAAAACAGTCCAGGGACCACCGTTAAGAAATTCGCACCTAGGTTAGATTCCATTCTCCCGACACCGGAAGGACATTTTCATTAAGTACATTCGCGCAAATTTAAAACTATCTTCCTGTTCTAAACATACAGATTCTAATATATATTTTTTTTTACATAATTATTACATTTATTATTAAATTTATTACATTTAATATTGCATAATTATTTATTACAGAAATTATAAATTTATTATTACATTGGTTATTACATTATTGTTTACTATACAGAACTTATAAACCGAAAAACGAATGAAAAAGCCGATTAGGAAACAATCCAGCGACCATTGAGAAATTCGCACCTAGGTTAGATACCGTTCTCCCGACACTGGAAGGGCATTTTATTACAGGGTCCGCTTATAAGTACATTCCCACAACACTGCACTTTTTTTCTGACTGCCACTGCCACACCACAAATTAAGCAAACACAATTGCCGGTGATGCAAGAAAACAAGAAATCGTTTTCCCACTCTGTGAAAATGATGTTTTTCGTCTTTTCGAAGGGTCCTACCTCGGCTGCCATGAGGTAAGTGGGAACAGATCGTACAGTTGACCTAACCTGGCATTCAATTAACCTAAACAGGCATTCAACAATTTTCCCGTAAGTTTCGATTAATTTTAAGCAACTTTTACCTAATAATTTTTTCTCTCGAGGAGCCGTTTCCGTGTTTTAGGGTGACAGACAGACAATATATATATATATATATATATATATTATATATATATATATATATATATATATATATGGAGATTTTTAAAAATTCAAATTTTTGTCTAATTAAGAAAAATAAAATTGTTTGCTGAATCTTAAATGCATCGCGTGAAAAGCACACACTGGAGCTCCGCCCATTTTATGACGCGTCTATGATAGAACTCCGCCCATTTTATGACATATCTATGATGTCACTATCTTTCAACCAATCCGGAATACAGAGGCCTCCATCGGCCTCAAATGATCTCAGAGGCCTAAACCATATAGCTCATGTTCTTCCCCGGCCTCATTTACCCCTATCCCCTAAATCTCATCCAAATCTGGCCAGTGGTTTGGCCGGTCATAAGCAACAAAGTTCTTCGACCGTCACTAATATTAGTAAGATGGCAACACTGTGCAGCAACGTCGCCTCAAAATCAAACATGCTTGATTTCGCCGCCTAACTTGAATCTGGATGTTAGAAAAATTGCGGCTGAATTGTGCGCCAAAGTTGGAAGTATGCGCGACCGACGAGTTGTCTATCATTGCACTCGAAATATCAAGAGTTTTTAATATTCCAGTACAAATCCTTAATTTCCAAACTGGTCTCCTTCGGTTCCTATCCTTCTATCTGTCATATATCGCTGATTTCCTTTCAGGACGATCTATAGCTGACATATAGCTTATAGCTGATCTATAGCTTATAGTTGACCACTGTTCTCTTCCTAAAGCTATTAATAGTGATGCTCCTCAGGGTTCTCTCCTGTCGCCCACTCTTTTCTTTTTATTTATCAATTTTCTATTAAGTCGCACTTCCTGTCCTATTCACCCCTCTGCCAATGATTCCACTCTTCACTTCTCTACCAGCTTCACAAAGCGTCCCTCTCAACAATCACTGCATGGTTCACGTAGGACGGCTATGGTGCACCTGACCTCTGATCTTTCTACTATATCTGATTGGGGAAGAGCAAACCTTGTGGACTTCAATGCCTCAAAAACTCAGTTCCTTCAGCTGTTCACTCGTCACAATCTTCCACACGACTACCCCATTATCTTCAACAATACACAACTCAATCCTTCCTCTTCTCTTAACATTCTTGGCGTTTCCTTTTCTCGTGCTCTTTCCTGCAAAGATCACATATACTCTTTCCAAAACACCTTCTAAGAGGTTAGGTGTGCTGTACCAGTTCCGAGGTTTCTTCATCCCCATTCAGTTATATTACTGTCTCTGTGCAGGGGTCATGTGGGCCCCTGTATGGAGTATGCTTCTCATGTGTTGGGTGGCTCAACCCACACAGCTCTATTTGACTGGATAGAACCAGTCTTTTCGTCTCATCAATTCCTCGCCTCTCACTGACTGTCTTCAATCTCTCTCTCCGCCGTAATGTTGCCTCACTCTTTCTTTATTATCGCTATTATAACGGACACTGCTCTTCTCAATTCTCTAACTGCATGCCTCCTCCTTTAAGAAGAACAAGCAGCACTAGACTTTCGACAGATTCTCATTCCTTTTCTGTCCAACTCTCTAATGCAAGGATTAATCGGTATCTTCAATCTTTCATCTGCTCAGTCGGTCAACTCTAGAACAATTTTCGGATCATCTGAAGATCAGAGCCCCCAGCCTTCTTTAGTTAGCCTTATAAGGCTAACTAAAGAAAAATATCACGACTTAACCTGACCAATAGTTAGATCAACTGTACGCCCTTGACGATTGGTTAGGTTAAGTCGTGATATTTTCGTTAGTTACCTTATAAGGCTAACTAACGAAGGCTGGGGTCCCTGATCTTCAGGTGATCCCAATATTCTTCACTCCATCTTTCCCCCTGTCTATGATTCCCAGTCTTTCAAACGCAGTGTATCCAGGCATCTCGGAAACCCCGGACCTTTATTTGGGTCTTCCTCTATGTGGGGGCGCGTTTTGCGGGCATTCGCCCTTCATCCTTCCTTCCTGCATAAAAAAAACTGTTTACACTGAAGAGATTTCTCATTATATAGATAAGTTAAAAATTAACAAATCGCCAAGTCCAAACTATTTTTATGCAAAGTACCTAAAAGAGCTAAAAAATTAAATACTTGGTCTTTCGTTCAAATTTTTAATAAATCCTTATCGCAGGTAGTTGTTCCTTCGGATTTTAAATTGGCTAATGTAACTCCGATTTTTAAAACAGAGGATAAAAGAACAGACCGGTAACTATAGGCTCATTAGTCTAACTTCTCTAATTATTGGAAAGCTTTTAGAAACAATTATTACAGATCATATAGTCGAACATCTTGAAAACAATAATCTTGTTAAACAAAGTCAGCATCGGTTTCGTAGAAATAAATTTTTTCATGAAGTCATCGATATTTATGATTGTAGTACAGCTGTAGATAATGAGGCGTCGCGAGTACGAGGGGCAAACTCGCCACATTGGCGATTTTGCAATTGTTCCGCGAAAGAATAGTTCAACCCTTCTCCGTCCACAGACAACTTGGTATACCCAATAACCCCTTCGTACGCTCAAAATGTAATTATTTTCAGTGCATGTATTTGTGATGTGTGTCCCTCGTGCACAATAGTCACAAAATTTAAACGCGTATATCCCAAAACTGATTTGGCGAGGTCACCACTTGTACTCGCGACGCCTCATATAATACATTTAGATTTCCAAAAGGCGTTTGACAAAGTTCCGCATAAATGATTATTAAAAAAACTTAAAGCTCACGGAATAATGGGTCAAGTTCTTAACTGGATTGATAATATAATTGGTTAAATGGTAGAAAACGGAGGATAGTAATTAATGGGAATGAGTCAGGGTGAGCTCATGTAACTAACAGTGTTCCGCAAGGGTCCGTTTTGGGACCAGCCCTTTTCATAATATACTCTAACCATAGGCGGATCCAGCATTGTCTGTAAGGGAAGGCCAACGTTTCTGGGGTCCCATGAATATGAACATCAGAAGCTCTCAATTCTAGTGAAGTTCAAATCAATGCCGTTTTGGTTTTACTATTGAAGTTAAACTTCGCTATCTAGCTGATGAAACATATACTGATTTTGATTTTATGTAGTAAAATATCAAATGAATGTATGCAACATAATATGAATCCCGTTTAACCAGGATGTATGGGTCCTCCAAATCTGTCTAAGGGGGGCCAGTGGCCCCTAGCTCCCCCTCTGGATTCGTCTATGACGCTAACGATCGTGATGTGAATTTAGTGAGTAAAATTTCTAAATTTGTCGACGGTACTAAAATTGCGATTAAAACAATTAGTCCACTAGATAGAAAGAATCTACAGGGCCGAGCTTAATAATTTCAGTGAGTGGTCTAATAAGTGGCAAATGAAATTTAACGTGTATACTCTATATGCATGACTTTACATCAGTGGTGCACAAACTTTTTTGATGTGAGGGCCAAGCGAAGAAAATAACTAAATGTATTAGCCTACTTACTTTCCATCTAAGTCATAAATTGGGTCACTTTTATATTCTAACTTTTTCATTGAATTGAAAAGACCCGTGGGGCCACTGAAAAAACCCGTGGTGGACACATTTGGCCCGCGGGCCAGGGTTTGTGCATCACTGCTTTACATTTATCTAACTAACATTGACAACAGTAAGTTTTACAATAGTATAATAAATTTAACTACACTATGGAAAATATGTTAAATGAAGCCTCTGAGGAAAAAGATTTAGGTTTCATTGTTATTAAAGATTTAAATGTTCAGTCGCGAATAGTAAAGCATTATAGTGTATTGGGTTTTTTCCTCGTAATTTTGAATATAAATCTAAAGATAATGTTTTGCCATTATATAAGTCGCTTGTTAAGCCTTAATTAGAATATCATCTACATTTTGGTCGCCCTATATGAAGAAACTCGGAGCTTAAGAAGCAAATTAATTCAGGTGTTCAAAATTTTAAATCGTTTTGGTAACACAAATTATGAGAATTTCTTAAACTTGGACGATAGGAACATGACGAAAAGTAATGGTTTTAAAAATAGGGGTAAAAGATTTGAGACAAACATTGTGAAAGGGTTTTTCGAGAGGTGGAATAGTTTTGTAGGGGGGTCGTGGCAAACACTTCAGTTAATATGTTTAAGAATAGGTTCGATAGGTATTTTAATAGCATCAATTTGCATTAAAAGGTGGGTAAATTGGGGATGTGATTTTTAGTTAGTGTAGGTTATTGAGATAGAAATAGTGATTTCCCTATAAATTTGGTCACAGAGCACTGAGTGTTGTCACTGTGACAACACTCCGGAGTCGAAACCTCCGAATAAGCCTACAAAAGGGGGTTATAAGGGGATTTGGTTGGGGTGGAGTTCGGGATGGTGATGTTCCCTTTTGATCGTAAATGTGCTAGGAGGCGCTAATCGGGTCTGGTATCAGGGCACTGAGAGTTCTCAAATGACAGATTTTTTTTTTAACTTTTTTAAAAATTTTATTTGTGTGTTTCTAATAGTTGGGAATTCTTGGGAGTCAAAACCTCCGAATAGCCAAATAGCCAATTAAATTATTTTGGGAAGCCACTCCTCTCTCTCTCTCTCTCTCTCTCTCCTTTCTTTCTTTTGCTTCTTCCTTTCTTTCTTTTTTATTATTAAAAGGGTACTGCTTGAGGGAGCGCTAGTTAAGATAGAGTAGAAGTAGAATTGTTCCCTTTGCAATAAATTTAGTAGGAGGCGCTGGTCGGGTCTGGCTTCAGAGCACTGGAAGTTCTCAGATGATACACCATTGGTAGAGAAGGGGAAGCTTGATGGATTTCTTGGGAACCAGAACCTCTGAATGGTTTTTAGTCTTAGGGACGCTACTTGGGTTTATACAGTAGTGTTGGAATGTTAGTATTTATTAGTTAAATTGCGGAATATCTAACTTAGCTTGCTAAAGAAAGTTTTATAGTTTTTATAAAAGTAGTAATGTTCCTTTTTGCAATAAATGCAGGAGGAGGTGCTGGCCGGGCTTGGTTTCAGAGCAGTGTGTTCTTCGATGATGGGAAGCTTGATGAGATCTCCTGAAAATCAAAACCTTCGAATAGTCATACTCATCTCCAGGCAAGCTACTTAATTATAGTGGAACTTTAATTTTAAATATTGTACCTCGAATTCTGTAAAAAAAAAAAAAAAAAAAAAAAAAGGATATTATGCATTAGTGTTCCCCATTAAGCCATTATGCATGGGGAATTCTTAAATTGTAGGTCTGACCAGATGGGGTACCCTCTGAAGCAATGCTTTTGTTTATTTACAAATTTTCTCCTACACTTACTTCTCCCCCCACTTTAGAGAGATTCCTCTGATGATTTTTGTACCCCACATATCATGATCAACCATTGAGCAACTCACTTTTGATCACTTGCCTCATAAACACCTCTACAGTAAGTGCAGGATTCTTAAATTCGCCGTAGTGGCAACAACGGGTGGTCACCCACGAAACACTTTCACTCTCCATAAGGGAGAAGTACACGGAGATAGATACAGAAACCCTCCACTGATATTCCTCGCCACTCTGTTGGTGGCACAACACCGCGAAGTATAAATATCTCAATATATCACTTGCTACATAAATACCTTTCACCGCAGAAGACCCAAGTTGAATAATCGCAACATTCAAAGAGTTGGCAGGCATACACATGACAGATATCTAATTACAGAATAAACGCTCAGACACTGGCCTACCTTGTTAATAGAATAGATAAGTGTTTTATGGAAATGCATTGTATCATCTGGGTAATCGGACGCAATATATGATAAATCTTCGGTGCGGTGGCTTTGGTAGGCTACGGAGAAATGCTGCAACGACGAAATGACGATGACTTGTACATAACAAGTGCGGATCTAGGCATTTCAGCAAGGGGGGCGTCCAAAGAGAGAGGCCACCCCCCCTAAAATAAAAAGGGCACAGTACTAAAAATTGTTTCTTAAAACAGACCAACAATGAGTGGGTCTAAAATCAATTCCATTGTTTTATTAGATCAATCTCATTCAAATACGATACAAAATAAAAATCTAATTTGGGTACAACAGTTATCACAGAAAATTTGCCAAACAATTACAAATATCTTGCCATTTAAAAGAACTATCAAGTCCCATAGTCAGGACTTCCCAAGAAGGGGGGCGGTGAGAAATTGTAGAAAGGTGGACCTTTTGGTGCAACGACCTAGTCACTGAGGAGGGGGTTCAGAGTAGTTTAGAGAAATTTGTGAAGTTTCAAAAGAAAATGCGAAAAAAATGCAAGTGTTTATTTACTAAATAATGTTACATAATATCATAAGTTATAACTATGGTTACAAAAGTGGACCTTTTCCTATCAAGGGGGATCGAATGGGGGGGGGGGTTCGACCGACCCCCCCCCCACTGGCTACGGGACTGCTATGAAAACCACTGGCAGTACAATGTATACAGATAAAGACTCAAAATAGAATTTGAATAAAATAAAATAACCATGATCTATTTACAGAAACAAAATTTGTTTTCAGAGGCATACACATCATTCAAATAGGGCACATACACTAGAAAAAAAGACACTTGCAAGAAATTGAAGGGGTCCGGATGTCGCCCCCCCCCCGCCCACCCTCTAGATCCGCCCTTCCATAATAAATAAATAAAAATTATTTTTAAAAAGATGCATCGTGTACATTAGATTAGTAATTTAGTATTCATGTTATCCTTTATTTTCTGTTGTCATCTACAGGGTGTCCCGTAAGTCTGGACCCATGGGGATTTATAATATATTTTTTTATTGTTATTATTATTATTTTATTATTATTATTTTTTTATTATTTTTTATTATGATTTTTATTTGTGGGGCCACTTGAAAGCCAAAGTGTACGAGGTCAAACTTCAGAACACTTTCCACCTTAAAGCACGCATTGTGGAGGCGTGTCAAGAAATTTCTGCGACTGTGATTCAGAAAGTGCTGTCGCAGTGGAGATTGCGTCTTCAACTATGTGTGCGACACAACGGCGGACACTTTGAACAGATTATGTAATAAATTTTTGGACTATTTTGTAATTTTATTATTTTTCCCTATGGGTCCAGACTTACGGGACACCCTGTAATGCGTAACTGGGTACATGAAATGAGTGTACCCATCGTGTGAATGAAATCTGAAGCTATTATTTTTATTATATTTTTCCTACTTTCCTATAAATCTTCTTTCACCACTATTTTCTCTCAGCTCTGGCTGGCGGAGGAGAGGGAGAACCTTGTCTGTTCTATACTTTACTATGATATTACTACTATTCCTGTGTGAAAGTTTTACACATTTATGGTAAGGATGGTACAATATAAGGTTTCGGGTATATATATATATATATATATATATATATATATATATATATGTGTGTGTGTGTGTGTGTGTGTGTGTATATATATACAGGGTGGGCCGAAAGTCTGGATCCATAGGAAAATATTTATTTTAATACATAAATTACAACAAATGGTAAATACTTAAAATGAATATCAACTTTAAACTCGTAAATGCGTATCCGTGATACTGTACAGTGGTTCGTACTCCAGTATAAACAACAAATTATAACAAATGCTCAAATTGGCGGCCTCTGACATCGAGACACTAAGGGATGGAATTTATGATTTTTAATAATTCTTCGAATTGACGTTCTCGAGATGCGTGTTTCATTTGATAATCTTCTTGTTGACTTTACTGGACTATTCGTTAAAGTTTCACATACCATTGCAGAGGTGTTTTCATCAGTTGCAGTTTTTGGACGACCAGAACGCCGTCGATCATGTACACTTCCTGTTTCTTTGAAACGTTTAAACAACTTGCCAACAGTCGCATGTGTTACTGGATGCTTATCAGGATGATTTATATTGAATTCGGTAGCAACTTCTCTGTGTGTAGCGCCCTGTCTTGCGTACATGAGCACAAGTTCTACCCGGTCTTCTGTTGTTAGATTCGAAGCCATTTCTGGGCTGAAATAAAAAAGTATTTGAGTATTTATACTGGAGTACGAACTACTGTACAGTATCACGGATACGCATTTACGAGTTAAAGTTGATATTCATTTTAGGTATTTACCATTTGTTGTAATTTATGTATTAAAATAAATATTTTCCTATAGATCCAGACTTTCGGCCCACCCTGTATATATATGTGTATGTATATATGTATATATATATGTATATGTATATATATATATGTATATATGTATGTATATATGTATATACCAGGTGAACCAAAAGTAGGTGGACAGTAGGTTGAATAGGGTTTGTGTTATATTATATTATAACTATGGTTATTATACGAATTCTGAAATCTATTGGGTTGAAAGCTTATCGTCCACGGCTAATTCATGGCTTATTGGAGGATGACCCAGACAGGCGGCTGCAATTTAGTGAGATCATGCTGAACGAAATTGAAGGAAATCCAATAATTTTAGATAACATTGTGTGGACCGATGAGGCTTCTTTCAAATTATCAAGTCATGTTAACCGACATAATTGTGTTTACTGGTATAGTGAGAACATGCATTTAACATTAGAGCAGCAACTAAACCAGCCTGGTGTCACTGTTTGGGGTGGTATTTCAAGTTCTGGTGTTTTAGGACCAATTTTTGTTGATGGAACAGTCACAGGTGATAAGTATCTCGAAATTCTAATGAATGAAGTTGTTCCACACTTACAACAACAGCCTAATTCACATGACCTCTATTTCCAACAAGATGGGGCCCCTCCACATTATTCAAGAGCAGTCCGTGAGTATCTTGATGAAACATTTCCCGAGAAATGGATCGCCGAAGAGGTCAAATTGAATGGCCTGCACGTTCACCTGACTTTACCCCAATGGATTTTTTCTTTTGGGGAGTACTCAAGGACAAAGTTTATAGTCGAAAACCACGAAGTGTTGGTGATTTGAAAAATTACATCAGAGATGCATTTCAAGAAATTAATGCACAAAGAAACTTGTGCAAAAATGTTTGTCGAAGTGTGAAAGGTAGACTTCAAAGCTGTGTAAATTGTGATGGACAGCAATTTGAGCACCAGCGTTGATAAAATTTTCAGTGCTTTTGTATTGTATTGGTATAAGTTAATTTTTTTTTTTATTTTGTATTATAGTATACAAAAAAATTAAATATAATTGTATATGTATTCTCAAAATAAACGTTATCATTTACTGTCCACCTACTTTTGGTTCACCCGGTATATATGTATATATGTGTATATGTAAATATATAATTTACATATGTATATATATATATGTGTGTATATATATATATATATATATATTATATATATATATATATATGTGTATATGTATATATATATGTGTATATATATGTATATATATGTGTGTATATATATATATATATATGTGTATATATATGTATATATATGTGTATATATATATATGTATATATATATGTGTGTATATATATATGTGTGTGTATATATATATATATATGTATATATATATATGTGTATATATTATATGTGTGTGTATATATATATATGTGTATATATATAGTATATATATGTATATATGTATATATGTGTGTATATATGTGTATATATATATATGTATATATGTATATCAGTGGCGACTCCAGCTCTTTAAGACTACTCGGGCTCTTTTTAAATTTGAAGTCTACATATGAGCCGACATTTAAATGCATGACAATAACTTAAGATTATCAAGAAAATAAATAAATACATACCTCGGTAAAAAAAATTATTTGAATTTTATTTACTTGAACATAAAGTCCAAGCGTCTTGGTTTTAAAGCAAATTCCTTTAAATATTCGGTCATGTAATTCCTTTTTGCTTTCTAAATCAATAAGTATTTATTTTTCAATTGAAATCCTAGCCAGGGACGAGAGCCGTTCTTGAGCCATTGTGTTTCTTAAATATGATCTAATTCGATCAAGAACAGAGAAACTTCTTTCATTTGAAACAGAAGTTACAGGTATGGTAAGAAGGAGCTGAATCAGCTTTGTGGTTTTCTTTTAATATGTCCTCCATGGGTGGGCTATACTTCTTAGAATACTTATAATATTAAAAATAAATCAGATTATTTAAGAAAAGCGAACAATCTTACACTGCAACAAAAATTAAACTGCACCGCCGCCCAAGGCAGTTGAAGGCATGCTTATCGAAATGTAAAAAGTTTACCATGTATCGCCAGAATTAAAAATTGTGCCTCTACAAGGCCGAAGGATATAAGCCCGAGTTGAAATGTTTTTTTCTTTATAAAAAATATTAATAGGACGAAAAACGTATTTTATTTAATGAGAATTAGAAGAAGGACTATTATGTAACTGTATGCAAGCAAATAATTATTCATTAAAAGAACTTTAAATATACGATATTACTTATACTTTCTCGGGCGTAATGTCTTGCGCCGGAGTAAAGGATCTTGAAAGCTTACACGAAAACTTAATGTGTCAATATAGTTTTTTATAGGTAGTAAGGGTATCTAAATGCGCTCAAAATTTGCTTGCGTGACGAAGGCTAGACAGAAAAATAGTAACATACTACCAGCCAAAAAACATTTTTACAATTTGTATTTAACTTTTTTTAAAACTTAAATCTATAAATACACAATTTTATCTCTCATGCTTCTCCTTGCCCCTTGCCTCTCGGGCTCAGCCCGAGAAGCCCGAGTGCAGGAGTCGCCACTGATGTAAGCACACCGGACAAAAAATTAGTCACCCCTCTCAGAATGTACCTAATAACGTGTGACGGCGCCTCTGGCCTTGATAACCGCACGAATCCGGCGAGGCAGAGACTCTACGAGGTTGTGCATGTACTGAACATCGATTTGCTGCCACTCGTTCATCAGCCGGTCCCGAAGTTCCGCCAGAGTCCGTGGGTGTCTATTCCTGCGCTTCACTTTCTGTTTCCAGCCTGAACAACACCTTCGACGCATTCAGGATTAAAGGCTTCATTGGACCTGCGATGTACTCGTCGCCTCCCATCATTGGAGAACAAACAAAAACGGGACTCATCGGACCAAATTACACGTTTCCAATCTGCCGCAGTCCGGTTTTTGTGCCTCTGAGCCCATTTATAACGTGTCAATTTGTGACTTGCTGTTAACAGCGGCCTCTTCCGTGGTACCCTGCTCCAGATGTCCATCGCATGCAGTTCTCGTCGCAATGTCCGTTCGGAAATTGGTCGCTGGAGAACCTCATTGGTTTCTTGGAGCAATTGTTCTCTGGTTTGAAAACGATTTGCAGTTACTAGACGAGAAACATGGCGGCGGCCCCTATTGTCGAGAATTGTTTTCCGGCCACAGTTACGCCGTCGATTGTCAGTTGATTGCGAACTACACCACTCTTTGTAAACTCGCTGGACAGTACGCGTTGACACACCAACAAATTGGGCTACTTCAGACATTTTGTGTCCGTGGGCTCTGCCAAACAAGATGGCTCCTTTTTGCCACTGAGTAACGTCTGCCTCACGACCCATTTTGCAGAC
>JAJOZX010007282.1:0-195000 GCA_023014485.1 Bathynomus jamesi | reverse complement strand
CAGTTGCCGCTGCTTGCTTGAAGCCTCTACTTCAGTCCACTCGGCAACTGGCTTTTCAAGAATTCTGTGTCCAACTCGAATGCATGGAAGAAAGCCATCGTCTTTCCTGTCACGAACTCCGCCAGGTGTTTCGAGGCAAGATTCCTGACGTTCTTCCCTTGGGGTCGCTTGAGTTCCTTTTTCGATGCGGGCTTACCCAAACTGACGACCATCTGAGCCTTTTCTTCATCTGCCACATCTGCGTCGAAGAACGCCATGGCAATAAGAGTCTCAGAGATGTACCATAGGTGTCGAGACATGGCTTCTTGCGCAGCGTTAACACACGAATATCCCGACATGGCAAAGGCTTCCGCGTCACGCAGAAATTCCAGATCAACTGCGGCAGCCTTGCTTGAGGTTGCAGCACGAGTCCAACCTCGGATGTAGACGAGGGACACGAAGAGACCTACGGCTGTCAGAGCTTCCAACTCGTGACTCGACATCTTGAACTGCTTCTTCAGTAGAATTACTTTCAAGGAGTAGATGGCTATCGCCATCCATCGAGCGTGATGGTAAGCGCCAGGGGCTCTGAGAGGGAAATCCACCACTTTTGCTTCTCCCAGGAAGATGAGAACCAACTGTAGCAGTTCCTTGTAGTCATCGCGCTGATGCGACGTGCTCACCATCCCTCTCACCAGCAGGACTGACTTCTCCCTCAGTTCCCTCATAGAGTCATTGACTTGAGCAAAATCGTACGGCCGCACGTCCAACCGGTCGATGAACTTCCATTGTGCCTGAAACCTCTTGAAAACGGGTATATCGGGGCCACTTGAAGGGCCGTATGCACGCTTGAAGACGGAGCTGAGGATGACTTCATAGATGTGATGCCGACAGGGGAAGTACATGAGTTCTCTGCCAAGACCTTTCTCAATCAGGACGCAGGCCCCGATATGAATCCCGGTGTTCGACGCTGTCGTGTCGAAAGACAGTCCCCGCACGCGCTCTTCCATCCTGTGTTCCTTGACCAAATCCAAGCAAACTCGCGCTATCTTCTCGCCGGTTCCGGACGTCACCTTAGGAACGCCGAGCAACTTCTCCTTGCCGTCGCCAGAGACGAGGACGGCGATCCGGTCAACGCTCTCCTTCCATTGCTCATTGTCAGGTAGGAGCTTACCGTCCCAATGCAAGACAAGAGGCTGACCAGGACAAACTTCGTCGGATTGATAACTTTCAGCAGCCACCTTCCTGAGAGCCTTGCGTGTGCGGTACATGGTACTGGCAGAAATGGACAGTTCATCCAAGTCAAAACCTAGTGATTTAGCCGCTGCAGCGTACGACATAGCTGAATCGCGGTACGAAATATTCAGCCGATCGTAGGTAGTCGTCACATCCTGTGAGATCAGATTCCTGCGTCGCTTCTTGGTATTTCCCTTGGAGGAGGATGGAAAAACTTCCACGGTTGGGTCAACGACATCTGAGTCAGTCTCTGACGAAGTTGAAATCACTAAAGCCCCCGTATCTTCTGCAGCTCCTTGTTCCTTCCTGGCCTTCTCCTGTTGTTCCTTAATCTTGTCCAGCCTCTTCCTTTTCCTAATCTCCTTATAGTGAAGCTTCATGTCAACAGGGCCCATGCTGCAGGAATTTGGATCTTCACGCTGCATGTCGAGAAAGTGGATGTCCTCCTGATTCTTCATCATTTCCTTAGCCTGTGAATGAGCAATGTCCATGATCTCCTTCGCTATTGCCTCCTTGAACATCGCCTCCTTCACTCGGAAGGACTCTGCTTTATGTGACTTGTGCTTCACAAGCCGGTCGTATTCCTTGAGAAGGGATTCCATCTTCCTCAAGGCCGAATCTCGACGCATCATGGGGATTCTCGCTCTCTCCCAAAATATGAGACAGGCATCCAGGCACAGGTTCAGGCATTTAGTACGTCCAAATTTTTGCTCCTTTTGGTGGTAAAACTACTTTTTGAGTACTTGCAACTGAGTTGGAAGGCCACTTGATGTGATGTTCGCATCCGTCTGGCCAATAAGAAACACTTCTGTTTTCGCTCTGGTAGACACCTGGAAAAGAAAACAAACTAAATAATTCCACAGAAATAATTTCACATCGTAATTAATTTCATTAATTAAATAAAGAAAAGCAGTAACTGGGACTCGAACCAGTGTCATAGCCGTTTGGCGGCATCGCTCAAGTCGGCGTACACAGCACGCTATCCACTACACCATCTAGGGAGTGGATAGCGTGCTGTGTACGCCGACTTGAGCGATGCCGCCAAACGGCTATGACACTGGTTCGAGTCCCAGTTACTGCTTTTCTTTATTTATAAAACTGATACGTGTACACTACGTTCTCTTTGACAATTCATTAATTAAATAAATTTCAATACCGCAGTAAAATTACATTAATTAGTATCATAAATAATTACCAGCTTAGTTGTCCAATATGCAACAGACTAATTAATTTCATGTAATATTAATAATAAATATCACTACCACAGTAAAATGACAGAAATTAAATAATAATAAATTTCAATACCACAGTAAAATGAGATAATTAGTAGCATATATAATTACCTCCATAGTTGTCCAATAGGCTATACAACACGAACCGCTCAAGTGACGAAGAAAACCGTCTTCACTGCAGGCAGGCGAGAAATGAACTGACAAAAAGTCGTCAAAGTTGGGGACCTCTAAATGCAGCGCGATCTGGTTCAAACTTGCACAAACGTGTTTCTTGTTCTTTAGAATACGGAGAAACGTGTGGATTAAAACTCCAAGCTCATTTTTATTTTACCTATAGGTATGAAACACCCTAATGTACATACACATATATTTGTGTGTGTGTGTATATATACACACATATATATATATATATATATATATATATATATATATATATATATATATATATGTGTGTGTGTGTGTGTAAATATACACATGTATGTGTGTGTGTATATATATATATATATATATATATATATATGTAGTCAATTTTAACTCCTTAAGCCTATCCTCGTACGACTTCAACCTAAGCAACGGAATCATCTTAGTTGCTCGTCTTTGAACTTTTTCGATTTTGTCTATATCTTTGCGCATATATGGATTCCAAAATTGGATCGCGTACTCCAAATGGGGGTCTAACTAATGATTTCGCTATTTTTAAATCACCAGTGACTATAACTCCTAAATCTTTTTCCTGCTCTACGCTTGCTAACTCCTTCCCCGACATACTATACGCAAAATTACCGTTACACGAACCTATATGTAAAATTTTTCACTTATCGACGTTAAATCTCATTTCCCATGTGACTGAGCAATCAACGATTTTATTCAGATCGTGGATTTTACCTCTATCTTCGTCATTAATCCCCCTACCACCCAACTTCGTGTCATCCACAAACTTTGAAACCTTACTGACTAGACCGACATCTAAATCGTTAATATATATAAGAAAAAGCAAGGGGCTCAATACAGAACCCTGTGGAACGCCGCTCGCTACATTAGCCCAGGACGACTCCGCTCCATCAACAACTACCCTCTGTTTCTTAACTCGCAACCACTCTTCTATCCAGTTTATTACAACACCCCTGTTTCCACGAGCCTTAGTTTTTTAAATGAGTCTTTTGTGCGGTACGGTGTCAAACGCTTTTTGAAAATCTAAATACACTACATCAACCGCCCGACGACTATCGTAAACTTCAACCACGCTTTGAGAAAGTTCTAAAAGATTAGTTAAGCAAGATTTGTTTCGCCTAAAACAGTGCTGCGTATTTCTAATCAAGTTATGCAATTATAAGTGTTCGACTATACGATCCCTAATTATTGATTCCAGTAGCTTACCTACAACAGACGTTAAACTGATTGGCCTATAATTTGCCGCCGCACCTTTATCGCCTTTCTTAAAGATAGGTGTTACGTTTGCTAACTTGAAATTATCTGGTACACTCCCCTCAGAAATAGACGCACTAAAAATCTTTGTTAGCGGCACAACAATGCTTTCTTTTAATTCTTTTAGTTGTATGGGATATATGGAATCCGGCTCCGGTGATTTACGCATTTTCATTTTATCAATATAGCGCATTACCTCCCTTTCACTAACCATAATATTATCCAAAGTATTACCATTATCAAAGGGTATTATGTCTATGACCGCAGGGATATTCGTTACATCTTCTATAGTAAAAGCTGACGTAAAAAATTCGTTTAACAAGGTAGCCATTTCCTTGTTTTCAGAAACTAGATCTCCGTTAACATTTTTCAACGGCCCCAAAACACTTTTTACTGGATTCCTATTGTTCACGTATTGAAAGAATCGCTTGGGGTTTTCTTTGCCGTCACGAGCTATGCAGATTTCAATTCGCGTTTGGACTTTTTTATTACACTTTTTGCTTCACGCCTTAGAGATATGTAGTTGTTTTGTAACAACAGATTGTCTTTATCGCACTTATGTAACCTATAAGCCCTATCTCTACTCTTTATAATATCTCCTACTCTAGAAGTAAACCCCAAGGGTTTGTCGTTTACTTTCGCACGCTTAATTTTGTACGGTACACAGTCTTTATTTTTGTCCTAAATACTGTTTCAAACGATTCCCACATGAGTTTTGCGTTGGAGATCCCCATTACTTTTTCCCAATTGACGTGTGACAATTCATTTCGAAATTTACAAAAGTCTGCGTACTGAAAGTTAGGAATTTTCGTCGAGTTAGCTGGTTTCGAGTGACTTACTGAGAGGACAAACTCTACCATATTGTGATCGCTATTGCTTAACGGTTCTATTACTTGAAGATCCGTGATTAGCCTATCACCCGTAGTTATTACTAAATCTAAAATACTGTCCAACCTCGTAGGTTCCCCAACCTTTTGAATAAGAAAGCTATCCGCGAGAAAATTAACTAAACGATTGCCTTCCGCGTCACCCTGCATTGTATCGTAATTCACGTTGGCGCAATTAAAGTCACCCATAACTAAGGCCTGCTCACTACCTATTATTCTCTTTAGTTCACGATATAATGCTTCGTCCGTATCAGATGTTTGATTAGGGGGCCTATATATAACCGCAACAAGAAGTTTGAAATCGTTCAATTTAAGTTCTGCTAGTCGAATCTATCGGTTCTGGAATTGTGTGCTTTACTTCTATAACGTTCGCAATATATCTTTGATATACAACATCTTCATCTATAAAACCTGTCCTGTCGCGTCTTCTTCTGAGACCCCTGGTGACGAATAAGTTTTTATTATATGGATAACAACAGTGTTAATAATGTGTTAGAGACTATACTGTGAGGCACATGACCGGTGAAGTCACAGCATGTATATAGTTCTCGGTAGTAGGCTATCTTTATTTGTTACCGTAAAATTATTCGGCTTTCAACAAATTCTTATCCCCAGTATTTTTTTATGTTAACGTTTGGAGGCGCACTTTATACTTTGTGATTGCGTTTATTATTTTTCCCCAAATATAAAAAGTTACTCACGGGATCTGAAGCACGACGGGTCGGGGTGGATGTAGGGGCTCATCACTCAGTTGGTAATCTGCTTTAACATCCACCACCTCAATCTGCACATGTGATTGAATATCGGTCTCGTACCCCGGCTCGTCTACGATGATATGGGGTACGTCTGGTGGGGCGAAGAGGTTTCCTCGTGGGGGCTGCTTAGCGTATTCGGACTCTTCTATAGCATCAATCAGATCCATAGCCTCCTCGGTAAATTCGTACCCATATTCCTTCTTCACCACGTAGAGGCATCCTCCTATATTCGCCCCCCTCAATTGTATCGATTAGGGCCAGATAGTCCTCCGTGTAATAGCCACTGGTGTTAATCTGAACATCGAGCTTTGTAAGATAGTTCCTGGAATCGCCGATTACAGTGGTATTTTGAACAGCGTTATCTATTTATCATATATGATCATTCATAAAGAGGACCTTGATGTTCTAATGTATACGCTTTTAATAAACGCATGGACAATATGGGACAAACGGGTGGTTTCTAAAGGACAGGTCTTACCGTATTAGTGCAACGATGTCTTTGTCAAGATTCTTAACCAGATTCTTGACACGCTCCGCCTGTGATTCGGTGAACATCAAACTGCATTCAGCGGCGTAGTTCTCCATCGTGCTGAAATTGAAGCGATGAGTATATAGTGTCAAATTAAGACACCTGTGATACCCAAAAAATTAATTAATTTCGTAACAGGTGCTATCCTAAAGCGAAAACATTTGTAGACCATATTTATAACGCTGCAATATTCATTTCCCCCCGACTTGTAAAATACTTCATTCCCCGAAAACAAAACGTTGAGGAAGTCTTTTTAAATTTCTCGAGAAAGAATGTTAAATGAGAGCAAAATCCTAACTAAGGTCATGACAAGCGCGGGATAAAAATGAATAAAGGGTTGTAGAGCAATTCTATTATTCATAAACGGCCAATAATCAAGTTTTTATGCCACTGACTTTTTATAAAGCAAATATTTCAAATAACACATTTCATAACCCTCCTACATTATCTCCATTCACCGTGATCACCTATCTTATAACATTATGCGGGGGTCTTTTTAATGACGAGAGATTGATACTTCGAATTACCGTACCGATGTTAAGCTGTACTGTTACGATTCCTGGATCTACTCGTTCCTCCTTACCTAAAACGTAGGTTTTTACTTTTCGCGATAAGTGGTAGGCGTGGCTGGGTCACTCGTTCATACGTTTTTACCGGCATCTATCATAAATCTGCACAGAAGCTGATTACTGACAAAAAGGTTTTTTGCACCTTATTTCTTCGCTTATATCGCTTATTTAATCACGTTCCAGCTAACGATTCATTTTACACGTGTGTGTGTGTGTGTGTGTGGAAGGATCTTCCTTCATACCACAGTTCGTCAGGAACGATTCTAGGATACAGATAGCATATCTTCAATAATCACTCGTGAAGGAGGACAATATTTCTGAAAATCGTGATGTAGGAGAAAGGTAGATTACATTTCACGTAACTGTTCACTGACATTTCCTTTTAAAGGAACGATTGTTATACGGCGCAAGTATATATAAATGTTCATCATAGTTAAGATAAAGACGATTATCATTCGCCTGTTTTTATTTGCAGCTCTTTCTGCACCGATGAGGAGAGGAGTTATTTTGCCGACGTTAGTTCAGGGGAGAGTGACGATAGCCCTGACGTAGCGGTTAGGAGGCAAAAGCGAAGTTTGATGAGGTGTAAAAAGCGTTCAAGGTGCGTGTGTAAACCTTCTTACCGAAATTATCATTGTCATTATTAGTTAAAGGAAAACCTTTTAAAGCTCAATGATGTAGTCAGGTTATCACATTTTTAAATACATACGTAAGGTTAAATTCACTAATTACATTGTTCAGATTTTGTGTAAATTTGTTTAAATCCAAGTTGAGGGCTCGGACAGTAACGGTATACTAGTAAAAAATCTGGTGTTAATCCCAATCACTATAGCTTATTAATTTCAGATGTGTATTCTAAAAACATTTCTCGACTTGCTCAGTTCTTTCCACTCGTGTATAATGTTAACTTCTTTGTTTCGTGTAGCGGCAATCTTGCACTTGATATATGGACGGCGATGATTTGAGTTTAATACATACTTTAACCATTAATAATACGTGCCTTTTTATTTAAAATAACTGTTCGTTTATTTTTGTCGGGGCTTAAGTGAAGTACATCCCAGTGTTATTTTACTTTACAGAATTAATTATTTTAAACTAATCATAGTATGCTACAGTATATAACTTATTATTAATTGCTAGCAAAAGGTTTATTAATTCGTTCTTAAATTTGAGAACATTAAATATTTCCATCTGACGGAAACTTGGGCGAACTCGCATTAAATTCAATTAGCGAAGAATTGGTGATAATATAATAAAACACCATACGTTAAATTGCATAAATCGCATATCCTCGCAATTATTTAAACCGTCGTAAACTGTATTATTAATAAAGCCTATTCACGTCATTATTATCTTTTGCCACGGATTATTTTGATTATTTCAGGGTTCCAACTTACATATTTGAGTGGGATCAAACACCGCGCACCTCCACACTGTCCACTTCGCGCAGAATACGCAGCAACTTCGGGGGAGGGAGGTTAGTGCTTACACAGACTCCTCAGATGATTCGCCTGCTAGAAAGAGACTAAGGTAGTTAAATATATATGGTATATATATTATATACATGATCAACTGTACATGGATACGGGTTGTATAAAACATTTGTACTAAAAACTAGCAATTGTTATTATTAATAAATGGCTGTTTATTTTGGTTGGAATTTTAAAAATGTAGTATAAATAGGACGCTATTTTTTTACAAAATTCATTAGGACATCTAATTAAATTATACTCTAATCTATATATAAAATACATATAACTCATATTTATAAGCAAAAGAGGTAACCGCTTCGTGGAAAGTAATTTACGCATACAGTCTAACTAACATCATAGTTATTTTACCATCCTCTAGGTTAGATTATTCATATGCAGAGGTGGTGAAGAAGACTCTGAGCAAACATCAGCAGAATGCTCGTAGGGGTCCTGTGACGTCAACCACTAACACACCCCGTACACGCACTCGGTGTTTTCAGCATTATCGGGATCTGAGATCGAGTAGCTGCATGCGAGATGGAGGCCGCCTTTCCCAGACCTGTTGGTTTATCATATCCGCGATGTTGCAGGGTATGACCCCCCCTGCCCGGTCCATCAGCACCCCCCAATGCATAGACGGTCTGACTCGGGATATAGCCAGATAGCGTCGAGTGTATCAACAATTGTATTTGATGATGACGATGTATTTGTTTAAAAACGCACATTTTTTGGATGTTCTTAAAATAATATATATTACATGTTGTATGGTTTCCCCATCAAAATCGTGCGTATTTTTAAAAAAAAGTACAGAATGGTGTACTTCGTTATAGAATAACTGTTGGTAAAAGTGATGTATACGATTATGCAATGTAGTGTAAAGTATATTAATAAACGTTAGATTAACTTTTGTTTTGGGTTAAACTACTTTTTTAATGTAAGAGTCTACAGGTCTCCAGATCTACAGAAGCTAAGGCGAACAAAGACCCTAAGATCCACTCTAAGGTTAGCCCGAGAGAAAGAAGAAAGTAAGGGGTTGAAAGAAGAGAATATGAGGTTAAGTAGCAAAACCTATCACCCGTGGGTTAAAATTCATTCATAAAAAGAGAAAGGAGGACACCATCATCATTCGCCGGCCACTGCCGACAAGTCGGAAAAATAGTCGAAGAGAATACTTCCAGCTGTTGCAGACCGGTCTTCCACTCCATAGGGAGGTAGAGGATGCAGCCCACTCTGCCGGAAAGGGCTGAAAGATGAAAAGAAATAAAATAAGAACGCATTACAAACCATGCAACACATTCTTAACACAAACACTATCATACCATGCAAACTACAGACATGCAATGAAGAGCGTTACAGACATGCAAATAAGGAGAGAGAAAAGAAAATAACAAAAAGTGGGTGAGTTTACGCTACGAGCTACATCTAAGTTCGTGTTAGTCTAATTTTTTGTTTTTGCTGGCATATCACACACTGGCATGTCACAAGGTGGCATTAGTCGTCAACAGACTTATCCCCGATAACCACCCCCAGAGCTCCTGTTACTAATTGTTTTATTATTATATTAAACACCGTTAATATTTTTAAAATGCCTATCTAAACGGTTCTTAAACACGTTAACGCTGGTAGAGTTCACGACTGACGGGGGAAGATTATTCCATTTATCAATTACTTTAAATGCAAAAACGTTTTTAGCGATATTAGTAATGAAACGTCTGCCACGCAACTTAAATCCGTTTTTACGAGTATTGCTATTATCGAAAGTGAACAATTTATCAACATTTACGTTATCGATTTTATTAACGATTTTGAAAATTTTAATAAGCTCCCCCCTTAATCTCCTAGTTTCGAGTGAATGCAAGTCTAACTCTTTAATCCTATCTTCATAAGGCTTGTTGCGCAATCACGGAATTAGTTTCGTGGCACGACGCTGAACCCTTTCTAACCTATCAATATCCTCACGCAAATAAGGGCACCAAAACTGAACGGCATTTTCTAAATGAGGCCTGACAAGGGACTTGTAAAGGGGCAATATAATATTCTTCGATTTAAATTCGAAATTATGCGCTATGAAGCCTAATATCCTATTAACTTTTGCGCAAGACTCCAGGCACTGGTTCCTAACTTTTAATCCTTTAAGGACTGAAGGTACAAATTGCTGACGTTTCAAATACAAGCATTCATAACCTAACCCTACAAAAAATTCAGGGCTTAAAGGGTTAAATCCTTAGATACGCGTACGCCCAAATCTACTTCCTCGTCAACGCTCGCTAACTCTCTAAAATCCATCGTGTACGTGTAATTATTTCCAATTGGAAAGTCTTTTTATGGGTAAGTCTTAGTACTCCCCGCCCCATTTTGAGACGGGGGCTGTATTGTTTTAAGATAACCATTTTCTTCAAGCCAAATGGTTACAACTATTCCCGTAATAAGTCACCTTTTATTTTCAAACAAAATGGTTACAACTATTCCCTTAATAAGTCACCTTTTATTTTCAAGTATTTTACCTTGTGTTTCAATTCATTTCAGAACAAGTCATTTTCTAACTTTAAATCCTATTGAATGCAAAATTGTGAAATGAAAAGGATATATTCCAGAAACTTCTGAGTAATTTCGTACTTTTGGCCACGACTAATTTACACACACACACACACACACACACACACACACATTATATATATATATATATATATATATATATATATATATACAGGGTGAGTCACGACGAAATGTCATAACTTCGGGAGCTTATAGATGAGGTCATTCCCAGTCAAAAACCTCATATAGATCCGATTCTTAACGGTTATGGAGCTATGAATGCTTGAATGTTTAAAAATAAGAATAAGCGAACAAATAGCTGCTAAAGATTCTATTCATGAATTTACAATAACTATTCAAAATGACTACCCTCGGCCTCAATACACATCGCGGCTCGTCTGTGAATCGAGCGTGTAGCTCGCATTAGTTCAGTACGATTGTTCTTTATGAGGGCTGCCGCATCCAAAATGCGACGGAGCAATCCATATCGTGTTTCCACTTTTCTCTGGTACACCAGCTCTTTCATACGCCCCCACAGATAAAATTCTAGAGGGGTTAGGTCCGGAGACCTGGGTGGCCAATTTTTTGCACCACCACGACCGATCCATTACTTTCCACAATGGCATGAGGATTCATTTCTGACCACACATGTGAATTGCGAATGTTGTTGACACCGTCGCGGGTAAATTGAGCCTCATCACAGAACAAGATGTATCGATGCAAATGTCGATCGGCATTGAGCCAATTACAAAATTCCAGCCGTTGGGCACGATCCCCAGGTTGGAGGTGCTGAACGCTCTGTACGTGGTATGGATACATGCCTTCTTCGTGTAACGTTCTACATACTCTCGTTTGAGGAACTCTAAGACGTGTGGAAATCCTTCGCGTACTAACATGAGAACTCCGCTGTACCATCTGAATAATGTTTTCTTGTTCAGCCACAACTTGTACCGGACGCTCAGATAAAACAGTAACGCTAGGAAATGAACCGCTCTCTCGCAATCTCCGAAAAACGTTGCTAAACACTCGTCGATCCGGAATGCTTCGATTTGAAAAGGTCGCTGGTATTCAGCGACAGCAGCAGTAGTATTTCCATTGCCGAATCCGTAAACATACACCATATCGGCATATTCGACATTTGGAAACGTAAAAGGCATACTGAACGCACAAAACGTGAACTGCACGCTGTGAAACATGAAACACTACTGCGTAGTTAGTTTGGTTCGGTAAGTAACTGTAAATTGTTTTAACAGGTATACTTCCTCGAATTACACTAGGTAACAAAGATTTTGTTACAGAAGACCAAATAGGTGCTCCTAGCTAATTTCGGTATGCTGATTTCAAATCTATAATTAGATTTTTTCTATCACGTCTAGATTTTGTGTAAAATGCAAATCACTTTTAGTAAAATTTTCTACCACGTCCAGATTTTGGTTTTAATCGGCTTAATGCCAGTAATATGAAACTTGCTTTTCAAGGTTAAAGCAATTTTTTTTGCCAACTATATACAAATTCGAACAATTTTGATAAATAAAATTTAGCCCGAGTTGGCAACACTGAGTCAGGAGCAAAGTAACGGGCAACGGCCCACGGTCAGTCGCTACGTGACAGTCAAGCAGAACGGTGGTTGAAGCTCTCTGCTGATGAGCAAGTGACAGGTTGTGGTGACTTGTGTGTTTTTATAGCATTTGTTTTGTACTACGGTGTGTATTTCTTTTTATTTTGCACATCGTAATAATTACTTTCTACGTTTTTTCAGATATTGTATGGTAATTCAAAATGGCATCAAATAGACGTGCTTGTGTAAATCACCCAGACAACTTCTGCTTTGTCTGTGGACAATATACACCTAAGCCACAACGTAGAAACATAACAACAAAGATTAAACTTGCCTACAAGTGTTATTTTGACTGTAAGTTAGGAGACCAACAGAGGGACTGGGCACCACATATTTGCTGTGCACAGTGCAATGCAATGTTAATAGCTTGGATGAATGGTAAAAGAAAAGCTATGCCGTTCTCAGTCCCCATGGTTTGGCGTGAGCCGAAAAATCACTTCAATGATTGTTATTTTTGTTTGACAAAGATTGCTGGTTTCACAAAGAAAAACAAATCAAAGATCACGTACCCAAACTGCGAATCAGCAATGAAACCAGTACCACATGATGAAACAAATCCACCACTAGTTCCACCAGCAACGATAACAGACAGCAGTTCATCTGAAGATTCTGCTAGTGATATAGAAACAGGGAAAGATGGCATATATGTTCCAGATGCAAATATTTCCCCACATTGTTAAGTCAAGCGGAGTTAAATGACTTAGTGCGCGATTTGGAATTACCAAAAGAAAAGGCAGAGTTGCTTGGTTCAAGACTTCAAGAATTTAATCTTCTCCAACCAAACACCAAAGTTTCCCATTTCCGCCATCGCCATTTGCAGTTTTCATCATTTTACTTACAGGAAGAAAACGTTTGTTTCTGCCACGATATCAGTGGTCTGATGCAAGGGATTGGCTGTCGCTATGATCCAAAAGAATGGAGACTGTTCATTGACCCTAGTAAAGCTAGCCTTAAAGCTGTATTACTGCACAACGGCAATGAAAAACCTTCAATACCTGTAGCACATGCCACTGGCCTTAATGAGACTTATGAATCGATGAAACTGCTGCTAAGACTCATCAAATATAAGGACCACACATGGAATATTTGTGGCGACCTTAAAGTTGTATCATTACTTCTTGGGTTACAGTTGGGCTACATAAAGCATATGTGCTTTTTGTGTCTATGGAACAGTAGAGATGACAAGAACCACTACAAAAAACATGATTGGCCATCTAGAACTGAACATGTTGTTGGTAAATACAATGTGAAACACCCAGCACTTATTGACCCTCAGAAAGTACATCTTCCACCACTTCACATTAAACTTGGCCATATGAAAAATTTCGTGAAGGGTATGGATCATCAAGGTAGTGGTTTCCAATATTTAAAGGATAAATTCAAAGGAATATTGACAGATGCTAAGCTAGAAGCTGGAGTTTTCACTGGACCACAGATCCGCAGTGTCATCCACGACTCATCGTTTCCATCTAACCTAAATGAGAATGAACTAGGAGCATGGACATCTTTCGTTGAAGTTGTCAAAAATTTTCTTGGAAACCACAAAGCTGAAAACCACCGTAAACTCGTAGAAAACATGCTTAAATCTTATGAAATAATGGGATGCAGAATGTCTTTGAAAATTCATTTTTTACATTCTCATCTTGACTTCTTCCCGGCCAACCTTGGGACTGTAAGTGACGAGCATGGTGAGCGCTTCCACCAACAGATCTCAGTTATGGAAAACAGATACCAAGGTAATTTCAACCCAAATATGATGGGAGATTATTGTTGGTTCCTGCAGAAGGAGAGCTCGTCATCCTACAAGCGACAAAGGAAGAGGACACACCAAAGTTTCACTTAAAAACAGGAATTTGCCTTTCAGTAGTAACAACAAAATACTAACGCGCTTTGGGTGGATGGTTGGGCGCAGGGGTGGTAACTCCGCCAGCGGAATTCCGCTGTCTGTCTTAAGCCAGAATAAAGGAGGAAAGACATCCCTGTTCACTAATTATTTAAGTATGCTTAACATAAAACGTGGCACGGAAAAGTAGCTTAGACGGCTTTCGTAATAGAAGCGAGTGAGAAAAAAAATGAAAAATAGGGGTTTTCGGTTACACAAAATCTGGACGTGATAGAGAAATTTTGATATCAGATCTGAAATCAGCATCACCGCTTTAGTAGGAATCAGTAGTTCACGTGTCTGTAACAAAAAAAAAGTTGAAATTTGTTGCCTAGTGTTATCCAACGTAACGATTTCTACTGCAAGGCGACCTATATTAACAACAACCTAACGTCTCTTTGCCAACAGGAAGGAATGCATTTTGCGAATTTTTGGAACAGTTTCTATGGCAGGTGGGACTTGTTCCTCGGAGATGGACTTCATCTTAATGACGTTGGAGCTGGGCGTTTAGGAAGACTATTTCATAATACTCTCTCTTCTTTTCAGGCTGCCGTAACTCGAACGGTCCCAGCGTAAATTCCACAAATTTCCCCTGCGCTCGCGAAGGTGTCGCAATTACAAACAATTTGAAGGTTCTATCCTTAAATGCTCGTAGCTTACGAAATAAAATAAACGAATTTTTTCTTTAATTGCTTGTAAAAACTATGATTTAATTGCGATAAATGAATCGTGGCTTAGCACTGAAACACATGAATTTGTAGTGGAGTATCAAATTAGAGGTTATAGACTTTTTCTTAAAAACAGAAGAGGTAGGCGAGGAGGCGGTGTTATGTTGTATATCAAAGATAATATTGCGAACGTTATAGAAGTATAGCACACAATTCCAGAGCCAATAGATTCGACTATAGCAGAACTTAAATTGAACGATTTCCAACTTGTTGTTGCGGTTATACAGGGTGTCCCAAAAAAAACTATATACTCTTTATAGCATCATATATTTTATAATTTAAAAAAAAACCAAACAATATATTGTTATAGCAATTGCCAATGAAAGGTAAATTAGTAATCTAAGTGATCAAAATGTTATAGCGAGTTGTTTGCATATAAAATTTAATTAACTACGCCAAGTGCTCAAAATGTTCTCCGGCGGCATGAATGCATTTTGAATGCGTCGACTAAGCCTGGCCTTGTTTTATCAAAGCCCTTGTAATGGCGAAGCCTATGGACCGAACGTAGTCTAGTCACTCACTAGCTTGCTTCGGACTTAGCCTACGCACTCATTCCACGAGGTACCTTGTGACTAACCGTTGGATAGGACGAAGAGGAAGCGTTGAGTATCCTCCACGTTCACCGGACTTGACTCCACTTGATTTTTACTTGTGGGGTTACCTGAAGGATGCAGTTTATGGTACAAGACCTGCAACACTCGAACACCTTAAGGATGCAATTAGGGAAAAGTGCGGGACCATCACAGCATCCACATTAGTCCATGTCTGCGAATCAGTTAGTCGACGCATTCAAAAGTGCATTCATGCCGCCAGAGAACATTTTGAGCACTTGGCGTAGTTAATTAAATTTTATATGCAAACAACTCGCTATAACATTTTGATCACTTAGATTACTAATTTACCTTTCATTGGCAATTGCTATAACAATATATTGTTTGGGTTTTTTTAAATTATAAAATATATGATGCTATAAAGAGTATATAGTTTTTTTTGGGACACCCTGTATATAGGCCCCCTACTCAAACAGCAGATACGGACGAAGCGTTATATCGTGAACTAAAGAGAATAATAGGTAGTGAGCAGGCTTTACTTATGGGTGACTTTAATTGCGCCAACGTGAATTACGATACAATGCAGGGAGACGCGGAAGGTAATCGTTTAGTTAATTTTCTCGATGACAGCTTTCTTATTCAAAAGGTTGGGGAACCTACGAGGTTGGACAGTATTTTAGATTTAGTAATAACTACGGATGATAGGCTAATTACTGATCTTCAAGTAATAGAACCGTTAAGCAATAGCGATCACAATATGGTAGAGTTTGTCCTCTCAGTACATCACTCGAAACCAGCTAACTCGACTAAAATTCCCAACTTCCAACACACAGACTTTTGTAAATTTCGAAATAAATTGTCACACGTCAATTGGGAAAACGTAATGGGGAACTCCAACGCAAAACTAATGTGGTAATCGTTTGAAACAGTATTTAGGACTATAAATGAGGAATGTGTACCGTACAAAATTAAGCGTGCGAAGGTAAATAACAAGCCCTTGTGGTTTACTTCTAGAGTAGGAAACATTATAAAGAGTACAGATAGGGCTTATAGGCTACATAAGTGCGATAAAGACAATTTGTTGTTATGAAACAACAACATATCTCTAAGGCGTGAAGCGAAAAGTGTAATAAAAAAGTCCAAGCGCGAATTTGAAATCTCCATAGCTCGTGACGGTAAAAAAAAAAAAACAAGCGATTCTTTCAATACGTCAACAATAGAAATCCAGTAAAAAGTGTCTTGCGGCCGTTGAAAAATGTTAACGGAGATCTAGTTTCTGAAAACAAGGAAATGGCTACCATGCTAAAAGAATTCTTTACGTCAGTTTTTACTATAGAAGATGTAACGAATATCCCTACGGTCATAGACATAATACCTTTTGATAATGGTAATATTTTGGATAATATAGTGGTTAGTGAAGGGGAGGTAATGCGCCATATTGCTAAAATGAAAACGCGTAAATCACCGGGGCCGGATTCCATATATCTCATACAACTAAAAGAATTAAAAGATAGCATTGTTGTGCCGCTAACAAAGATTTTTAATGCGTCTATTTCTGAGGGGTGCGTACCAGATAATTTCAAGTTAGCAAACGTAACACCTATCTTTAAGAAAGGCGATAAAGGTGCGGAGGGAAATTATAGGCCAATCAGTTTAACGTATGTTGTAGGTAAGCTACTGGAATCAATAATTAGGGATCGTATACTCCAACACTTAGAATTGCATAACTTAGTTAGAAATACGCAGCACGGTTTTAGGCGAAACAAATCTTGCTTAACTAATCTTTTAGAATTTTTTCAAAGCGTGGTTGACGCTTACGATAGTCATCGGGCGGTTGATGTAGTGTATTTAGATTTTCAAAAAGCGTTTGACACCGTACCGCACAAAAGACTCATTGAGAAAACTAAAGCTCATGGAATCAGGGGTGTAGTAATAAATTGGATAGAAGAGTGGTTGCGAGGTAGGAAACAGAGGGTGGTCGTTGATGGAGCGGAGTCGTGTTGGGCTAATGTAGCGAGTGGCGTTCCTCAGGGTTCTGTATTGGGCCCCTTGCTTTTTCTTATATATATTAACGATTTAGATGTCGGCCTAGTCAGTACAGTTTCAAAGTTTGCGGATGACACGAAGTTGGGTGGTAGGGCGATTAATGACGAAGATAGAGGTAGAATCTAGAATGATCTGAATAAAATCGTTGATTGGTCAGTCACATAGCAAATGACATTTAACGTCGATAAGTGCAAAATTTTACATATAGGTTCGTGTAAAGGTAATTTTGCGTGTAGTATGTCAGGGAAAGAGTCGATAAGCGTAGAGCAGGAAAAAGATTTAGGAGTTATAGTCACTGGTGATTTAAAAGTAGCGAAACAAAGTACAGCAGCGGTCAATAAAGCGAACAAAGTGTTAGGTTTTATAGCTCGGAATTTTTAGTACAAATCGCGCGATATTATAGTTCCTCTTTATAAATCATTAGTTAGACCCCATTTGGAGTACGCGATCCAATTTTGGAATCCATATATGCGCAAGGATATATGTAGACAAAATCGAAAGAGTTCAAAGACGAGCAACTAAGATGATTCCGTCGCTTAGGTCAAAGTCGTACGAGGATAGGCTTAAAGAGTTAAAATTGACTACACTCGAGACTAGGAGGCTAAGGGGTGATCTAATCCAGGTTTTCAAAATTATGAATGGGTTCGATAACGTAGATAGAGATAGCTTTTTCGAAATATCTCAATATAATAGGACTAGAAATAACGGGTGTAAGTTGACAAGTAGAAGGTTCGAGACAGCAGTTGCCAAAAACTTTTTTACGCATAGAATAGTAAATAGCTGGAATAGTTTGCCGGTAGAAGTAATTAGTAGCACGTCTATAAACATGTTTAAAAATCGATTAGACGCATATGTTGATAGATTGGGTATAGTTTGAGGTAGTAAAATTAAGGGTGGATAAGATAGATTTTAATTCTCTTTTCATTAAAGATCAAAATAACCAGACTAGAGGTCATAGTATGAAATTATTTAAGCCAAGATGTAGAACAAATTTAAGAAGACATAGTTTTACAAATGTTGTGGGATATAGGGAGGCAGCATCTTGGGTTAGGGGATACTCTCTGTCCTTACACACCCCATTTAAAGAGATTCCTCTGCCGAACGGTGCCCCCCATAGTACTGTGAGGTATTGAAAAACTCATGATTTTCACTTGCCCCACAAAAACCTTTAAATGGGAGACCCAAAATGGGTGCACACACATTTCTACATTACTGTACAGTCTTTACAGCCACACCTACACTTTTCCTCCGAAGTATATATATTGTAATGTATATGGTTGTAAATTGTGACTTGGTCCGCAATTGATATGGACCGTGACTTATTTTTGGTTGGCAATGTACTGGTATTGATGGATACCGTAATGAAATTGACTGGATTCTTTGGATCTGATATATTTGCATGTCGGTTATAAATAGATATAGAGTGCAACATATTTGTGGATAGTAGTCTGTTATGACTTGATCCTCTGGATCCAGAGATTCTATCTTTAGTTTTAAATTGATAATTAATTAGTTTTAAATTGATAATTATTTAGTTTTGTAAAAATTGGTTGTTGCCAATGTACAGGCAGTTTTTACATAGTGGAGCCGCCTCGATGGGTCGACGTGGCCCCTAGTGTGCCCACTATAAAAATTTCTTATCTTCTTTTGTTCCTTGTGGTTCGGAACCCACGTAAAACTGTAGGTCCCCTCCGCCACCACGGAGGACATGCACAATACACAATTGTTGATCTGAAACATTATAACAAATTCAGTTCAAGGTCACGCATGCGCATACTTGAAATTCATACATCCATAGCTCCATAACCGTTAAGAATTGGATCTATGTTCATATGAAGTTTTTGACTGGGAATGACCTCAGCTATAAGCTCCCGAAGTTATGACATTTCGTCGTGACTCACCCTGTGTGTGTAATGTATATACAGTATATATATATATATATATATATATATATATCTGTCTTTACAAAAATCTGATTCATTTTCATTACCCAAATAAGATAACTTATATGCCTTTTCTAAATCTAACGTTTTTATTTTTCGGTACAGTACGAGTTAATCTCTCCATATAGATTCACCAAGACTGTTTCAAATATCGTCTAGAAGAGTCCTTACAAGTAGAATAATTTATTAAAGACTTATTTTATGATTTCAAAGAGAGATGCTTTTACATGGTAAATCTCGTAATTTTTTTTATGAATGTAAGTTTGTCCGAATCCCCATTAGCTTAAAACTTTTTGAAAGTATTTTTCTCCTTATACAACAACCATACACATTTCATTTTAGTTTACGACCTACAACTCGAATTGCATTTGATGCTAAATCGGGATTTTTTAGGGCAAATTTTTATCTAAACATCAATCAAAAGCTTGAGTTAAAAGTATATACATTTTTGCAAGAACATCTCCAAAACTTTGTTCAAGATGAATATTAGTATTCATATAAAATGCTGTTGCCTTTCAGATAAACTCTTTTCCTATATTAAAAGTTTATTCATGATATAGAATAATATATTTCCGAAGATTACATTATCATATATATATATATAAGAAGTAGTTTCAAAAAGTTTACGAAATAGTGCCGTATTTTTGTGTGAAGTTGAAAGAATGAATTTGAGCTCGTTAAACATGTAGTAGGCGAGCGCATGCACAGGATGTGATTACCACGCCACATGGCTGTGCTAACTTTTTTGTTGCGTCATGCTATATTAAAAAATGAACCAAAAAACTTAGAATGATTATTTGAAAGCATTTCCTCAACCATCTCATTTCTTCAAATTATTCTTTTAATATATGAAGAGATTAATTAAATTTTGAGAAAAGTCAGAAAATAATACGAGAATGATATTGTAATTGTTTGTTAATTGGGAACAATATCACAAGAAGAAAACTAGACCAAATATTTTATAGAATTTTCATTCTCTAGCAAGGGTTGCCAGATGTAGGAGAATTCTCCAAAAATAGGAAAATGGAATGGGCTGCGGAGAAAAAAATTCTCCTAAAATTAAGTAGGAGAATTTTTTGGAGAATGAAAAATAATTTTAGGAGAATGTAGGAGAACAATTGCATCTGAATTTAATAAAGTTATTATTGCTAATTCAGTGAAATTTTGGATTCATGCTTTCGAATACAAAGATTCTGCTGGTAAATCATGCTTCATGCATCTGAGCAAGTTAGCTCTAAGATTCTTGATTTTGCCTTTGTTAAATGCATTTGTTGAGAGGATTTTCAGCAAAGTCACCCTGACAAAGTCTTCCTTAAGAAACCAAATGTCGCTTCTCGTGTTGGACGCAATTGTTAGGGTCAAAATGACTGATGAAGTGATCAGTCATTTTGAACCCACTGAAGGGATGTTAAAAAGATTTAACAATAAAATGTATGATTAGATTAGAGTTGTATATTTAACCTTGCTGTATATTTAAGTTTTAGAGTTGTATATTTAACCTATTTGAGAAGGTGAAAATGTGAACAGTTAGCATATTATAGTAGTCTAATGTTCTCTTACAATACAACATAACTTTTTTATGCATGCTGCTGGCTACACTATTACTGAGTTTGTCTTTTTGTCTTGATTTAGTACCATATATATATATATATATATATATATATATATATATATATATATATATATATATATATATATATATATATATATATATATGATGACTGATATATATATATATATATATATATATATATATATATATATGATGACTGATATATATATATATATATATATACATACATACATGATACACACAGACAGTGCATGGAACAAGGAACTCTTCTGGGATAATTAAATCCACTATAGTCCGAATAAGTAATGGTAAATGACAAATACCATAGTTTCATGAGTTCATTCCCATCTTGAAACGGACATGTTATGTGCCTTGAAAAGTGGATGCTCAATTCTGCCAGTTGAGGTTTAAGTTTTGGTTTTTGGCTAAAAATATAATAGTTACCCCTTTTTCTTGATGTATTCAATCTGACGTGAAGGCAGCGAGTCTTTTGCTTATATTGAGGTTCTAAATGTAGCAGGGCTAGGCTGCTTTAAACCCTAGATCCATGCCCAAAGCTGGATCCTCTCTGCTTTGCAGATAGCTGGTGAGGGAAGCTATATTTATGGGACCTCTTTGCGAGTGACCCGTTGCCCACGTCGGGCTAGCATCATGAAAAAGAAAAACTATGGTATTTGTCATTTACCATTACTTATTCGGACTATAGTGGATTTAATTATCCCAGAAGAGTTCCTTGTTCCATGCACTGTCTGTGTGTATCATAAAAAACTCAGGGGACCATTCTGAGTTGATTCCCATATATATATATATATATATATAATATATATATATATATATATATATATACCTTACCTTATGCCTTATGTTGTTTCGTGTGTTGGTCTCTCTTCACACGGAGGTCAAGCTGGTGGCCCCGCCTCTAGGTCTGGCTTGGTGGAGGAGCGAGTTGCTTTCTTGCGCTCTCCACCGTACATAGCAGGCACGCCCGGCTCAACTGGTACTGTCCTGAGCCAGGCATCCAGTCTTTTCTTGAAGACTTCAACTTTGACCCCCGTTACGTTTCTGAGGTCCTTAGGAAGCTGGTTGAAAAGTCTTGGCCCCCTGACAACCAAGCTATTTTCTTTCAGGGTTGAGGAGGTCCCTTGTCGTGCTTTTAATTTGGGAACACTACACATTCTGCCTTTCCTATTTTCCAGTGTTGTTTGAATGGTAATTGGGTTTAGTTTTAGGTTTGGTACCAGTTTTTCGATCATTTTCATATGTAGATTATGATGTACCTCTCTCTTCTTCTTTCCAGTGAGTACAGATTTAGTTTACGTAGTCTTTCCCAGTAGTTGAGTTCTTTGCAGCCATCAATCTTGGCTGTGAAATGCCTTTGCGTTTCTTCTAGTTTATTAGTTTCTTCCTTTTTATATGGGGACGTCAAAACTGAGCAGTATTCAAGTTTGGTATAATCAGTGTTTTTAGCAGGGGAATCATTACTGTCCTGTCCCTTCTCTTGAACGTTCTTAGAACCTGTCCGGCGACTCTTTTTGCTTTATTTATCGCTACCTGATTTTGTGTTTCGAATTTCGCATCATCTGTCATTATTATCCCGAGATCAATCGCTTTCATGCTTCTCTGAATTTCCTGTCTATCTGGAGCATAATATGCAGTCTGTTTAAGTTCTTCTTTTCTACCATATCTCAAGAGCTGAAATTTCTCGGCGTTGAATGACATGTTGTTGTCGTCTGACCATTTGTATATTTTGTTCGTGTCCCTCTGCAAGGCCTCCACGTCATGTACATCGCTGATTTTTCTGCTGATCTTTGTATCGTCTGCAAAGGATGTTACTATACTATTGCTGTTTACTCCGCTGTCTATGTCTGTTAGCATGATAATGAACAGAGTGGGGCCAGTACTGTCCCTTGTGGTACTGAGCTGCGTACTTCCGATTCTGATGATGATATACCTTGAATTTTGACGATATATATATATATATATATATATATATATATATATATATATATATATATATATATATATATATATGGAGAATTTAGGAGAATTTTGAAAGCAATTTAGGAGACAGTATTCATGAAAATCTGGCAGCCCTGTATAATCTCTACATTTCAATAAATGCTTTTAACACTCCTCAGCAACTGGTTTTCCACTTTTTTTTATTTTCATTCTGGGATTCAAATAAAAAATTTAATTATATGAAACGAAGTGAAGTAGTTTCTTTATGTAATAAAAGAAATTTAATATGATTATTTTTAATATGATTTGTTAATTAATTTGATAGTTGGTTAAAAGCTATAAATATAACAGCAACAATAATTGCATCATTACGAAAGTTTTAAATATCGATCTTGCTAAGATAAACTTCAATATTAATGCTAACTACTTTTACAATCTCGTCACTCCAAATGGCTTTAATTTAACTATAACTAAGCCAACAAGACTACACAATATCACAGAAAACTCCGCTTCATTAGACCAAATATGGGTGAGATCTTCCCTTGATTGTACAGGGTGTTCGAAAAGTCCGTCAACCTACAAAATGTACATATTGTAATACCAATTTTGTTTTTGTGTGATTAATTGTATTTATATATGATAAGTGTAATTTAAGAAACAAGTCACTAGCAACAATTACTTAAATTTCAGAAATACAGTTACTAATTACAGTTACTTAATTCATTAACAAATGACGGGCGGTATGGTTTCATGCCGAGATCTTTTGTCATGTGATCTCTCATTGTGGACATGGAACTACAAGTTCTTGTGATCTTTTCCAAAGTGAATTTTTCGGTGAACGAGCCACCGATGCAAAAAAGATCCATCGTTTTGCCAGTATGTGACCTTTCATGAGCCCATGTGCTCATCACTATCCTTTCCTCCAGAGTGTAAGTGGACTGGTCTGTCATTGTTCACACAACTCTAATACCTGGAAAAGAAAAAAATGTCAATGAATCACATATAAATCCAATTAATCACAAAAATAAAATTGGTATTACAATATGTACATTTTGTAGGGGGTGACGGGACTTTTTGAACACCCTCTCGATTAGGTATACACCAAGTAAAGGGTGTCAGGAAATGATTCCCCCCCCCCTGTACAGAAGAAACTGAAAGGAATAGAAAAAAACAGACAAAACCACGCGAAAGAGCGTTTAATTTTGAATAAAAAACACTTGTTTTAATATCGGGTGTTGCCCCCATTTGCAGCTCTGACGGCCATTAATCGACGGGGGTATGATCCCAGAAGTGTCTCAAAGAGATCCGTATCATGACTCATTTCTTCAAGGACTTCGTTGATCTTTGCAGTCATAATTTCTGTTGAATACCGATTCTGAATGGGTTGTTCCAGCATTAAGGACTCCACCCGATCCTTCATAATGGATCCGACATGTTCACAGACATTAAGATCGGGAGAATTGCCAGGCCATTCATTATTTCCGAAAAAATCAATGTATTGTCCTTAAGCAGTTGTTGAGTCGCAAGTGCTTTCATACAGGGGGCTTTGTCGTGAAGAAAGGTTGCCTGTTCAACATCCAAAACACACTCGGGGTCTTTCAAAAACGGAATTACATGTTGGGCTAAAATTACATTTCGAAAATAAGGCCCATCCCAACTGGTTCCTCTTGGTTTGATAACCCAGATGAGCTTCCGAATAGAGAACATAATGAAAACACCCACACATGCTGGATTTTTTACCATTTCTCGATACTTCTGGTCGTCTGGGACTTCATCAGGAGTTGTTGCCCAAACCCGATCATTCTGAAAATTTGGTTTTCTGGAGACATAAACGAAGAATTCATCGCTGACAACCCAGTGAAGGAAATCGTCTTCCGTCCATTCTTCAAGATAATCACAAAACCATAGCCGATCTTCAATATTAAGATCACTCTTCCGTGGCTTAGCTATTTCATGCCAAGCACTCAAGCCTTGGCGAACTCGAAATTGATGCACAAGTTGCCGATTGACGACGGATAAGTATCTCTTTCGTTACCTCAGAGCAGCTCTTCTTTCGGCGCCGTGATGCAGCAAGCACAATGTCTTTCGATTCTTGAGATAATTTCTCCGGTGTACATATTACGGACCGTCTGCCTACATACACAATGCGAATTAACCAAGGCCGCCCGCAGCCTGACAGGCCATTATAGGCACGACCAAAGTACAAAGTATATAACTGCTCAATTATGATTAATCTCTCTCACTAACTTGTTATTTTTGCCACGTACATTTCACAGGGTATCATAATCACTACTATGTAAATCAGATATTGAAAACAACGGTAAATACGATAACACATTTTATTCAAGCTTCACTCAAACTCAGTAGTGTATATTGCATCACATATAAATTGGCTGTAAATGTAATAAACTCTCTCGCAGAGTTTAAGTTACATTCCGTTCATGATTTTTTTAATACCTATTTTACTGGGAGCCCACCTGGCCCTCGAATATCAACTATAGGCACGTGCCTAGTGTGCCTATGCCTGTGGGCCTCCTTGTTAACCATTTACAAATACAGGAGAAAATAAAAATTTACTATAGACCCTACAACTATAATAATAAATTTAAATTTATCAGAGAAATAGCAACTTTTGATTGGTCGAGAATAACTGAAAGTAACTGTGAAACAGAAACAAAATTCCAAACATTCTTAAACACACTAATGGATATATTTAATGCTAATTTTCCTATCAAGTCGAAACTCTTGTCAGCAAATAATTATTATAACAACCAGCGGATCACTGCGGCCCTCATTGTAAGCATACACCATAGACATTCTCCCCATAAACTATGGAAGAATGATATTATCACTGAAGAAACATATACAAATTATTGTAAAAGACTAAATTCGCTCATAAAAACTGCAAAAGCGGACCATTATTCTTCTAAAATTACCGAACGAAAATCTAATCCTAAAGGTTTGTGGGATACTTTAAAGTTTAAAGGTTTCAGTTAACACCAAAAAAGAAAAGACAAATCCCGTATCTTCGTTATCACAGGATGGAATTTCCTTCAGTGATCCCAAAGATATGGCCATTTTATTAAACAATTCCTTCTTCAAAAATAGGAAGCAGTACGACAGCAGCCATTCCAGAATCAGACAGTCATTACCAACAATATATGCCACAACCCACACCAAATACATTCTCCTTTGAACCAATTCTGCCAAACGAAACCTCAGCCACATTGAAAAACTTAAAAAATAAAAGCGCAGCTATCAGTTCAATTCCAGTATAAATATATAAACTAATGTCACATAATATAGCAACCCTACTCAAAAGATTTATGAGTCAATAGTACAAGATGTATTTCCTAATTACCTGAAGATAGCCAGTATTCAAATCAGGCAGCCCTGATTCTCCATCCAATTACCGGCCAATCTCCATATTACCAACTTCAAGTAAAGTATTTGAAAGAATCGTATACAATAGACTAATCAGATTCTTAGTTAAATACGACATCCTAGCAAAACCGCAATTTGGATTTAGAGAAAGTCACACCACAGAAGACGCCATCAACATGTTATCAGAAAATATCTATAAAACCTAAACTATAAAAAGCACAGAATCTTAGTTTTTCTCGATCTGCCGAAAGCCGTTGATACACCCTCACATGGTATCTTACTAGATAGATTAAACACATATGGCATAAGGCAGGGTCGGCCAACCCTATGCCCGAGGGCCAAAAGTTGCCCGTTTGACTTTTGGAGGTTGCCCGCCTCAGAAATAATAAATAAAAAAATATATTAATTCTATACAAAAATTAAAATAAATAAAAATTAAATTAAAAATAAATAAAAAATAATTATTATATGCACAATCAGTGATATATACTGTTTGTTTTAGACGCCAATATTTCCCTACCTTCAGAATCTTAGTGACTTTGCTACCACCTCGACGTTGTTTCTTGTCGATCGCTTTACCACACGGAACATTGTATTCAGAAGTAAGTTTTATTTGTAATTTTTAAGATTTTGTATTTGGCAAATGTTTAGTATAAATTTACTTCGATAAACGGTTATTTCCAGTTATTAATTGTGATATTTTAATGATAATGATAAAATATTAAGGTGGCCCGCTTGACTTTTGATTTTTTATAAAGTGGCCCGCTGACAAAACAACTTGGCCGGCCCTGGCATAAGGGGAAATATGCTAAATTAGTTTGAGTCGTATCTATCTAATCGTCACCAGTATGTAAAAGTAAATGACATTCCATCAGAATATGCTGTATTGAAAAGTGGGGTTCCACAAGGATCTACAGTATCCTTGGACCCTTACTTTTCTTACTGCACGTAAATGATTTTTATCGATCAACAACATTAAATTGCGTTCAGTATGCAAACGATACAACACTCGCTTCTACACATCACGACATAAACTCCCTAATTAATGAAGTGAACAGGCAATTTGATCATGTCTGTAAATGGAGGTGTGCAAATAAGTTTTTATTAAACTTGACAAAATTATCATATAGATTGTAACTAAACAATATGCATCATATATGAATGTAACTAAAAAATCTGCACTCTTGCAAAAGTAAATGAAGTTACAGTTCTTGACATCAAATTAGATGAGAAATTAAATTTCAAGAGCCATACACAACATATCAAATAAAAAATAGTTACATTTCTCTACATAATATTCAAACAAATTTTTTTTTTCCCAAAATGCTCTTCTCACACTGTATTACTCGTTTATTCGTCCACACTTACAATATAGAATCACTGCATGGGGTAATACAAAGAATTATACACGATATCCGCTAGAAGTAATCCATAAAAAATGCTTACGAACTCTCTCAAACAATGATAACAGACGATCTCATACCTCTCCAATGTTCAGAAATTTAAATATTCTAAAATTAAACGACCTGTATAAATTTACTATTCGTATCAGCATGTACAAAGTTGCTAATAACACTGTACAACAAATTTTCGGTTCAGAAAAAAAACGGGAATAACTCGGTCATTCTTAATATTTCGAGTGTGCTGATTCCAAATCTGAAAATAGATTTTTTCTATCACGTCACGTTTTTTTGTAATGACTGCTTAAAATCTTCATACCAAAAAATAAGAATATATTGATAAACAGATAGGCTTTATCATATGGAACAGTTTAATTATTGCTATAATTCAACATATATGCCCAAAATTAACATAAAACTCTCGTATTATACTGTTTTCAACTCATTATTTGTATTTATGCTGGCGTTTGTGTGATGCTTCTGGTTGGTCACGCTTTAAATTCCAGCAGAAATCGGCCAGCATAGCAGGACTCCACTTCCCTTTGTATCGGCTCTCCATTGTGGCTATATCCTGGTGGAATCTCTCCCCGTGTTCGTCGCTAACAGCAGATGCGTTTTCCGGAAAGAATGAGAGATGTGAATGCAAAAAATGAATTTTCAGTGACATCTTACATCCGTGCCGTTGGTATGAGTTGATAAGTTGATCCACAAATGCAACATAGTTGTCGTATTTAGTCTTTCCTAGTATCCCACTTGCATAGGAAACACATATATTTCGTATGGCCAGTTTGCAATCCATTGAGAATAGCCACAACCTTCAAATCTGCGCAGATAAGCCATTCATGTTCATTGTATTTTATACAGTCTAGAATAAAAGCAACATTGTCATACGTTTCTCTCAAGACGACTTTGGTTTGGTTGACTGAATGAGCGATCGGAACAGAAGGCATTTTGTTCCCATTGTGTAGCAGTACACCCTTAACACTGTACAGAGATGCATCAATGAACAATCTCCACTGATTCGGTTCATAGCACAAACTCAGAGCATCGAACAGACCATGTATATCAATGCAATAACAAAGATTGTTCTTCATTGTGAAATATTCCTGCATATCCAAGGAGCGCTTTCGGAACGATGTAATTCGTACGTCTTCCGCCAGCAGATTCCATTCTTGTAGACGTGAGGCCAGCAGTTCACTTTGTTGCTTGGTAAGTATTAAATCACGGACCAAATCATTGAGTTCAGGCTGAGTGATGAGATGTTGTTCTTTCTTGGAATCGACTTGAGCTTCATAGCATTCGCCGTCTGATTCCGATTTGTCAGAGTCTGTGTTATCGGTCGGCATTTCAGCTGGAGGACGAGGATGGGTATATCTGTAGAATGTTCCACAGGACGCATAGCAGAACGAAGATTTGGGTAGACTATAGCCTTTTTCCCTTTTCTATTGCAACCTGTAATGTGAGACAATAGACATTGTTGACTACTTAAGATAGCATAATTGTGTAATACATTATGCAGAGCAGGATATGCTAAAATGTGCTAAAAACACCAAATTTGACGTATATTCAGAAAAATTAAAGATTCAAACCTGTGATGTTCGTTAAGCAGAAATAGCAATCATTTGAATGGTCCAGCGGGTCTCTCCATACCATTGGGACACCGAATCCCAGACCAGGACCGGTGCCTTTGAATCATGCAGATAACGAGCTTGTGCATCCCACACAGCAGATATGAGGCGCCCACTGCTTGTCCTGATCACCAACTTTGCATGCGAAGTAAAATTCATAAAGCTTTTTCACATGAGAAGTCAACTTCGTTTTACACTATTTTAACGTTAATGTCCTACAAATATAACAAAAACTGTCTGGCGAATTTTTGCACTCTCTAGGCATTGTAGCATAACATCAATAAAAACCTGTAAAATAAGAAAATGATAGATCAATTTGCAATTTCACACAATATAGACGTTGTCGGTGAAATATACATAATTTGATAGCTGTTATTCAATAATACTCACTTATAGCACCGATTTATGATAAAATATGGCTCACAATTTTGTTTTAAATGATTAATGAAAGAAATTTTTCATAAAATCAAAGTGGAAACACAGAGCCGAACACCACCACCACAGCATATGCATGACTGAACAAAATGTAAAAGATGCGTTCAGAGAACCAGTGGTTCTCAAAATGATACAATGAAATAGGGTCATTTTCATAAAATCGGTGGGTGATACAAATAAATGAGTGTTATTTTCGCAATCTACGCATATAATTAGCCATAAAAATGACGATCTCATTTCCAGTTTTTTTTCAATGTTGTACAGTTTAATCGAAACTATACTTCGCCCATCAGACCAACCATAATCATAATACAAAGCCTCTCAATGGTTTTATACATAAACCAAATTATTCAATGCAAATTGCAAAAAATGCTCTCTCCTCCAAAGGGGCAGATATCTACAGGGTGTTCGAAAAGTCCCGTCACCCCCTACAAAATGTACATATTATAATACCAATTTTATTTTTGTGATTAACTGAACTTATATGTGATTCATTGACACTTTTTTCTTTTCCAGGTATTAGAGTTGTGTAAACAATGGCAGACCAGTCCACTTACACTCTGGAGGAAAGGATAGTGATGAGCACATGGGCTCATGAAAGGTCACATACTGGCAAAACGATACATGATATCCAGAATGATTTCAACATAAGATTCAATAAGGCTGCACCACCAAACAAGACGGTATTACCCTGGGAGAAAAAGGACAGACCACGGTCGGAAAGACCAACAACGCGAGAAGAACAATGTGAGTGTGTGATTGCATCGGTGGCTCGTTCACCGAAAAAATCACTTCGGAAACTATCATAAGAACTTGTAGTTCCCATGTCCACAGTGAAAGATCACATGACAAAAGATCTCGGCATGAAACAATAGCGCCGGTCATTTGTTAATAAATTAAGCGATACAGACATGTAGAAACAATATGAAGCCTGTGAACGGGTTTTGACCGTTTTTCCAACAATTCCTGCACGTAGAACAGTGATTTTTTCTGACAAGTGTGCAATTTACCGTAGCGCCAAAATGAGAAATGTTTACTTCTGGAGCAAGGAAAATCCACACTTCTTTGAGGAACTGGAACACCATCCACCGCACGTGATGATATGGGGTGCAGTATCTGCCAGGAACTTGTTCGGTCCATATTTTTTTGAGGGTCCTGTCAACCAAACTGCCTACCTCAACATGTTACGGGACTGGTTTGTGCCTGAGCTCAAACGTTTAGGGCTGCTTGGTCAGGTGTGGTTTCAGCAAGACGTGGCTCCGGCTCATTTTGCTATTAATGTGAGTGAATTCCTCAATGAAGTGTTCAGAGACAAATGGATCGGCCGTGGCTCGCAACATTTACCTGCCCCTCTTCAGTGGCCGCCCCGAAGTTCAGATCTGTCTTCATGTGACAATGCGTTATGGGGTTTCGTCAAGCAGAACGTATCCCGGGTGCATTACCGCACGACAGAGGAACTGAAACAGTGTTCGAGATGCATTTAGTGCAATCACTCCAGCAATGCTGTGTCGATTCTCACACCGCACATAGAGGGGGCATAATCCCTTGTTACGAAAATGATGGTGCACACACAGATAATCTTGATTAGTAACTGCATTTATTGTAATTAAAGTAATTGTCGCTAGTGACTTGTTTCTTAAATTACACCTACTACACATAAATACAATTAATTACACAAAAATAAAATTGATATTACAATATGTACATTTTGTAGAGGGCGACGGGACTTTTCGAACACCCTGAAAATAACCTATTATATATGCAAACGTCAGTCTTAAATTGGGTGCAATCACAAGTTATGTGAGTAATTAGGGTTGCCAGATTTTCAAATGCCCATGCGGCCCAAAAAAATTTCTGAGGTTTTTTTTTTTTGAGACCAAATTTTTTTTCAAATTGAAACTAGATTTCTTCAACGGTTGCAACAAACAAAATTAGAAAACTTTTATTAAAGTAATGCTTAACAATTAAACATCGTGAATAATATTGAACTTATTATACATAATATTGAAATATCGTAAATAGTATTGAAATTATCATAACATATTAAATATTGTAGTATACATCGCTTTACTAATTATATTATGACATATGTCAGTATTTTTCTGAACTTTTAATCTTCAAAATTTTAGCTCCATCTTTTGACTTCAAGTATAACTGAAATTCCTTGCAAGTCATGATTGTAAATAATTAATTAAAAAAATATTCTAAATCTTATAAATAAAATCAAGTGTGTGTGTGTGTGTGTGTGTGTGTGTGTGTGTGTGTGTGTGTGTTCCTCTTTCACGCAAAAACTTTCACGCAAATGTAGCAATTTACACCTGAACGATTTCTTGTAAAGTAGACCTACGTACAGATTTTATTTGAATTACACAATCTGAAGTTGTATGGTCAAGCAATCGCAGGATTCACACTAATTCAAAGCTTACAATATAACTAGTTGGAAAACTGCCAACTCATGGCCAAACACAACATTTTATAAGCGTTATGTAATTTCTAGGATGTTCTACAACATTCAACATCACTCTATAGAATTCTACAGGATCCTACATAATTCTCGAAAATTCTAAATTAATTCATCCAGAAAAAATTTGCTTAAAAAAGCGGGACATTTTGAATACAAAGGATTTTTGGATCAAATGCGGGACTGTCCCGCAGAATGCGAGACGTCTGGCAACCCTATGTGAGTTATATGTTAAAAGTTTCGGATCACCTGAAGATCAGGGCCCCCAGCCTTCCTTAGTTAGCCTTATAAGGCTAACTAACGAAAATATCACGACCTAACCTAACCAATCGTCAAGGGCGTACAGTTGACATAACGATTGGTTAGGTTAGGTCGTGATATTTTCGTTAGTTAGCCTTATAAGACTAACTAAAGAAGGCTGGGGGCGGGCCCTGATCTTCAGGTGATCCAAAGTTTCCATTATACGTATTATATTTATAATGTGCCTCATTTATCTGTATTTTTATAACTTTAAGATTGTATTATCGTATCTACTGTAATTTGTGATAACAGAAATTAATTATTATCGGTATTTCAACATGTTCTGTTTAATGTATTGTTTACCATGTTTCTTTTCTTTTATTTCTATTATTATTTCGATTAGTATATCATATTGTTTACCACTGCTTTTTCTCTTACTTCGAAGATTACCTCTATTTTCATTTGTAATGACAGAATTAACTAAGTGCAACTTTATTTTATTTCCCACTTATTCTACTTATATTTCTTATTTTTCTTTCTAAAAATAGATATGAATCTCAAACATTTTTGCTTGAAAAACTGTCAGGCTCCCCAACGGCATATTCAGATAAGAATACTGTAATGAAACTGTAACTTGCCACTAAAAATACAAAATTAAACGTTAATGCCAACATTGTGTAAATATATGAATGAATGTAACGTATATCGTAATGTGTTCTTTCTGTATTATTATTATTATTATTATTATTATTATTATTATAACCGTCGTTTGTTTGGAAGCAAGCTCTGTTAGGCTTAAAAAACGACTTGAGAGAGACAATTGGATAACCAATCATGTAAAAGCTTACAGTACAGCCTGTTTCTTTTTTTTTAACTAATAACAAAACGCTTACAGTCTATTAACCAGTAGAAGAACACAAAATAGTGTGTGTTAAGTGCGCTTTCGCGCGGCAAATTTGTGTACTTAAAACTAGATTCCTTCCTTTGTTCTAGACGTAAGATGTGGTAGATTTTAGTGCAAACTTATTTAAGTGTAAATCTTGGTAACGTAATACCAGTCATGGGATCACCTGAAGATCAGAGCCTCCAGCCTTCGTTAGTTAACCTTATAAGGCTAACTAACGAAATAATCACGACTTAACCTAACCAGTCGTCAAGGGTGTACAGTTGACCTAACGATTGGTTAGGTTAAGTCGTGATATTTTCGTTAGTTAGCCTTATAAGGTTAACTAAAGAAGGTCGGGGGCCCTGATCTTCAGGTGATCCCAGTCATGCAAGTCCATTCATATTTACTCTCTCTCTCTCTCTCTCTCTCTCTCTCTCTCTCTCTCTCTCTCTCGTAGGTTAAATTAACTGTTAATTCAAAAAACCCACCCTTAAAATATACACACATAAGTAAATTGGGTAAATATTGGATTTTACTCCCAGTCTGGTTTTAACAAAGTAATGAAGAATGGAAAAGCGGGAGGACCAGATGAGATACCATCAGAAGTATGGAAGTCGTTGGGGGAAGAAGGACTGGATATATTGTGGGGGATAATGACTGCAGTTTTTGAGACTGAGAGGATGCCAGAGGAATGGAGGGAAAGTACATTGGTACCAATTTACAAGCAGAAAGGAGACATCCAAGAGTGTAAAAATTACAGAGGAATAAAGCTTATATCTCATACCATGAAGATCTGGGAAAGAATTGTGGCAGCGAGACTGAGAGAGGAAGTAGCGATCTCTGATGAGCAGTTTGGTTTTATGCCAGGAAGAGGAACAACGGATGCAATATTTGCACTTCGACAATTATTAGAAAAGTACGGAGAAGGAAGAAAGGAGTTACATCTAGTGTTTGTAGACCTAGAAAAAGCGTATGATAGAGTCCCAAGGCAGGAAGTGTGATGTTTAAGAGACAGGCGGGTACCTGAGAAGTATGTCAGACTGATCCAAGATATGTATGAGGGAGTTATTACGAAGGTGCGAAGTAGTATGGGAGGGACCGAGAAATTTGAGGTACAAGTTGGTCTAAGTAGTATGAGTGCAAAATGGACGAGTGCAAGAATGTTGCAAATTGGTTATACAACAACGGGAGAGGGGAATGTTGCAAGTTTTATGCAACAATGAGGAATGGTGCAAATTTTCATGCAGCAATGGAAAATGGTGCAAGTTATTATGCAACAATGGGAAATGTTGGAAGTTGTTATGCAACAATGGGAATGTTCCAAGTTGTTATGCAACAAGGGAATGTTGCAAGCTGTTGTGCAACAAAGGGGGATGTTGCAAGAGCAACAAGGGGTTATGCAACTTGGAGGCGGAGTTATCCCCAAGAGAAAGAGAGGAGAAGGAGAGAGAGAGGAGGAGAGGTGTTCGCCTGGCAGGAGCCAAGCGCATATTAAGACTTCAGCCGAGCGGCCGTTGTCTTATAGGGCCCCTAATCAGCCAGTCGGCTTAATCAGCCAGTGCCTCCAGGCATCATCAGCCAGTTGGCACAGTGTATACTTCGTTTGGCACGTACACACCCGTCTATACGCCCATAAAATATTACGATTATATGCGTCGGGCTCCGGCGACGGCGTTAAACTGTAGGTCTAAGGTGGAGTGTAGGCGGGCTCGAGACCCGGCGGCGGCACGTCCTTCCGCGGTTGCTAACCAGGGTGACCTAATGATCCGTGTTAAACCGTAGGTCTAAGGTGGAGTATAAACATCCTTCCACGGTTCGTAGGGGCAACCAGGGGATCCCGTTATTGCAACACTCGATCATGTTGTTTATCTGTTTGTTTATTTTCCTCTCTCTCTCATATATATACATATATATATATATATATATATATATATATATATATATATATACAGTACTGGCCAAATTATTAGGAATTTTTTAAAATTTCATTTTTTGGTATAAAATGTTAAATTAAACCAATTTTAAACGTTGAAAAGTTATTTATTTCTACACAAGAATACATGGTCATTATTTAGCAATAGTTTAGTACTTAGTTTGACCCCCCTTAGCTGCCTTAAGGGCTGCGACACGCTTCGGCATGCCATGAATCAATTTTTTGCATAATTCCTTAATACGTGTAGAGTGAAACCAGACTTGAATAAGTCGCTCTATGAGTTGGTGTTTTGTTGTTATCGGCGTTTCATGGATTACGTCCTTTAAAATACACCATAAACTTTCGATTGGGTTCATGTCTGGAGAATTTCCAGCCCATGGGAGCAACCGAACACTATTTTCATGACACCATTTTTTAACCGACTTTGCCGTGTGGCATGGAGCTGAGTCTTGTTGAAAAATCCAACGTCTATTACCATACCATTCCCTTATTTGAGGCAGTAGACGTCTTCTTAGTACTTCTATATACTTGACTTGGTTCATATTCCCCTCAACAATGCTCAAACGACTAGTTCCATGCACAGAAATTGCTCCCCAAACCATGATCTTTTGTGGAAATTTCACCGTTTTCATCAGACACTCAGGCAAAAATTCTTCTCCAGGCCTCCTTCTTACACTTTGAACACGATCGTCAAGCACGGCAATCGTTGACTCATCGGAGAACACCACCTGCAATCAAAGAAAGCCCTGTGAAAGAGTCAGTGCATAGCGTATGAAGTACAGCTAAAACGAAGTACAGTATGACTTGCTGCTTTACAGATATTTTTACTGCAGTTTTATCACGTACTGTAAATACACTTCTATGCATACTGTATTTACTGTATTAACATTCAATTTAATGTTAAATATTATTCTTACCTGTTCCCAATCCTCACTAGTCCAGTTAATGTGTTCCTTTGCCCATGCAAAACGTGCCTTCTTCATAGCCACAGTGAGCCTGGGCTTCTTCCTTGGGCGGTAGGCTTTGAAGCCGGCAGTTAGAAGCCTCCTGTTGACTGTTCTACGACTAATATTGATGCCATCAGCCGCTAGACTACTGGAAATGTTTTTGCAAGTAGCTCTTCTATTTCTAAGAGACAAAATTGCAATCTGTCTATCAGTTCTTGGAGTCGTTACCCTTTTTCTGCCGCATCTTCCAACCCTTTTGGGGCCTACATTTTCTCCAAATACCATTTTTTTCTTAATACGAAGTACTGACTGTGGTGAAACATGGAGTTTGGCAGCGATTTCCTTTTGTTTAAATGTAGAAGAAGTTAATAAAACCTGTATTTGCCCAATTTTCCGTGGACTCAAGTCATTCTTTCGCCCCATTTTCAAATTCACTTAAAAACTGTAACAAATAATTGCCGAAATTGGGTAAATACACTATTTAAATTAAACGGTAGTTACAATGACACGTAAAAGAAAGAGAAACACACCCGCATCGCACGACAACCAAACGACAACTGACGAACAAACACGCTTCGTTCGACTAAAGAATTATGCAAAAAATTGATTCATGGCATGCCGAAGCGTGTCGCAGCCATTATGGCAGCTAAGGTGGGTCAAACTAAGTACTAAACTATTGCTAAATAATGACCATGTATTCTTGTGTAGAAATAAATAACTTTTCAACGTTTAAAATTGGTTTAATTTAACATTTTATACCAAAAAATGAAATTTTAAAAAAATTCCTAATAATTTGGCCAGTACTGTGTGTATATATATATATATATATATATATATATATATATATATATATTTCCCCGTTTAAAAGTAGGTCTAAGGTAGAGTGTAAAGCTTGATATTCACCAGAATGAACAATTCTGACGGAAAGCAAAGGCGAGCCTATATATGTACAATTCCGGAAAAAAGTTCATCTAAAAATTCGTGTAAACATCTTTCCACGGTTGGTAGGGGTACCCAGAGCGCCCTAGCAGGGATCTCTCTCTCTCATATATATATATATATATATATATATATATTTCTCCGTCTAAACGTAGGTCTAAGGTGGAGTGTAAAGCTTGACCTTCGCCAGAATGAACGATTCGGGCGGAAAGCAAAGGCGAGCCTATATATGTACAATTCCGGAAAAAAGTTCATCTAAAAATTCATGTAGACATCTTTCCACGGTTGGTAAGGGTACCCAGAGCACCCAAGCAGGAATCTCTCTCGCGCGCGCTCTTTTATATATATATATATCCCCATTTAAAAGTAGGTCTAAGGTGGAGTGTAAAGATTGACATTCATCAGAATGAACAATTCGAAACAAATGAATAAATAGAAAGGGAATATGATAAAAGAGGGAAATGAAGAAAGGTGAAAGCGATATATGCAAATATCTAATTAAACGATGTGATTAGCTGAACAATAGGACATAAATATTTATGGAAAAAATATATATATATATATATATATATATATATATATATATAATTATATTAAACATCGTTCTGAAAATTGTGGAGCTTGACGGAAGCGATAGATAATTTCGATTTAAAATTCCGATAAATAAACTTCTTTCCGCAGGAATTTATTCTGAGATCATAAAGATTAAAACGCTATAAACACCCTTCCAGTCCTTCCTTTCCTTCGTGGTTTTGTTCATCATAAATATTTTTCACGTTACTTTCGTGAAATAATTTTCATATATATATATATATATATATATATATGTTGTTTATCATTAAATTCTTCAGCCGAGCGTCGGGTCAATCTTATTTCCATTCGCTCGAGATCGTAAACTTTGGTGTTTATTGAAACACTATATCACACGTCTTTGTTTTTTAAATTTATTATTGTATCGCGGATATTTTACAGCGGCTGTCTTCATGGGTAATTAAATATCTTCCACTTTTATGTTTCAAGACACCATAAACCGTAGTTTAGCGTTTCTCTCAAACATACACGAATTGTACCGAATATATCTTCCAGTATCAAGAAAACCCTTCCTTTCCCGACAAACGAGAATGTACAGGCGAGCATCATGCACCATAAAACGTTTCACATTCCAACCCCAACTCTCTCTCTCTCTCTCTCTCGGTCGAATACAAGATCAAAAAACAAAGCGTTTCTCGTCTTTCCACGAATGGGGATATCTGACACGCCCCAGATTTCACGGGGCAACCAATCACAGCCCTGTGGGCGGATCCCAGGACCTCTGTTTTGCCGGTATGCAGGCCTACGCGTCAAGCCCAGCCCAAAATTCACCGCTAGCCAATAGGAAGCTAACGATTGTGTTTTGTGGGTTGGTCACAAGCCCCCTTTATAAAAGGGAGCAGTTCATCTCAGAGCCTCAGTTCGTATGTTTTTTCGCTTAGTGCTTTGCAAATATACTCTATGAGTCAGTTATCGCTCTACAATTCTCCTGATTTGATTGAAGTTCAAGATTTTTATGCTCACGCAACGCTTCTAATTTGCAGAGCTATAGATCGGGAGGAACTTTTATCTACCCAGATTGTTATGAGAAATTGTGACGAAATGCAAGAACCGTTCAATGAAGACGCTGTTAAAATGTAAGTAACTTATAAGTGTCTAACCTAGCTTTATTCTGAATTTTCGTACAAAGAAAAATTAATTCCAGGACTTTCTCGTTTATAACAATATAACCTAACCGTAAAAGGCCGCAATAAACGAGTTTTCAAAAATATTTTTAATTCTCTGTTTCCTTCGGGTTATTTCGGCATATATATATATATGGTGTGTTTTTATTTGTACATTTCTTGTACAGGTACGATTTTAGTCTCGTTTATAACAATATAATCTAACCATAAAAGGCTGCAATAAACGCGTTTTCAAAAATATTTTTAATTCTCTGTTTCTTTCTGGTTATTTCGGCATATATATATATATATATAATATATATATATATATATAGTGTGTGTGTTTTATTTGTACATTTCTTGTACAGGTACGATTTTAGAAATATTAAAACTTACAATAGAAATATTTAAAACTATTAAGATTTGGCTGCTGGTTCGAGACCCGTTGCAGGCAGATGGAGCATAGCACACCCAGATAATCTTACTTTTGAAAAATGTCAGGATATCTGTTTATGGTTACAATTTGCTGTTAGTCTAACCTAGCTTTATTCTGAATTTTTCTACAACGTAAAAATTAATCCCATTATGTTTTTAATTATTGTCTGTTTCATCGTGATTATTTCGGCATATATATATATATATATATATATATATATATGGTGGAGCTTTATAATATTTTTCTCGATAATTCAGCACCGCAGTAGGATTTTTAAATTACCAAAACTTTTAAGAATTATCTGCATTTCCTTGCATTTTCTCTTGTTGTAGCTCTTTATTTTTACTTAACCTTATAGGACTGATGCGGAACTTGATCGTGTTATAGCTACTTTTGATGAAAGGAGAATAAATGATATGGATGCTTCTCTGCACAGCCAACCCAGTGACCTGAATACAGAAGTCGAGGAATTGGCTCACATCCGGTCCAGCGAGTGTCAGGTCATCGAGGAACTAATGTAAGTATTTTTGAGGTTAAGAACAAAACACATTGTATTTTCATTTATTAAATGGTAGAAAACGTACAAAGCGGAACCAGTGTCCGTTAAATAAGTTTTAATGGCTACATTTTACAGTTACAAATCTATATACAGCTTTACACGATATGGATATACACCTTTACACAATACAGCGGGTGCTAATATATGGGAACCTTTTTTTATCTGTCTGCATACACTTTTATCGTTCATCTCTGTGTCACATAAATCGAATAATTTAAAAAAAATTATAAATCCCTTCCCACGTGACATGTGCAGGAGAAATTAAATGCAATACAAGCCGCACGTTTCGCTATAATATCTTTGAAAACGGTATGGGTTCTACACAATCTCAGGTACATGTAACTGCGCATAGACTGCACAATCACCGAATCATTCCAGGGCTGAAAGCCGAATGAATCAAAAGAGTACATGCTTTCCCTATTTTTAAAATAGATTGCAAACCAATGAATCTCCTCACCCCCGACAATGTCGGTGTTAACGATAATACCGTACCAGTTTCTCGTACTTGGAAGCTTCAATATTTCATTCTTCGCAAACACACCGATAGATTTGGAGCGTGTGAAGCGGTCACTTTTTATTACTCTCTGGAGTGTATTCGCGTCCATTTTAAAAGTCTGTGACCACGTTCCTGAAACGATCAACTTCTATTAGTGCCTGTGATTCGAGGTACACGAGTACACTTATAGGCGCGTCTATAGGCTTGGCAAATTCCAACCTGACTGAGATATTCCCACTCTGCTGTGGACTTAAATGCGTATTTGCGCCAGCAGACAAATCAGGCGTAATATCAAGTGAATAAATGTTAAATTCTTCGACAAATTCTTTCTGCGTTGCGTTACACCAAACCCAAGTTCGTCACAGGCGCCTGTATTATGAGCCGGACTGCTATATGCTCTGGTGCAGAGCGGGTACACAGCTTCTGATGAGTAGTCCGTAATCATGGTCCCTCCAAAAGCGATGCCATTTACGTATAGAGTAATATTTTAAGGCCGAAATTCTCGAATTGAAAGGCACTCTTTTTATATTTTCCATTCGTCGAGGCGTGGTCCTGCACTCCAATTAATATCCTTTTAGGTAGGACTCCAAAGGCCACGTTTTCTAGTTGCTTCGAGGCCAACCCGGCGGGGACCGTGTATAGTTTGATCTGTACTCTGTTAATTGGGTATTTTACTGTGGCGTGTATTAAGTCTTTCTCAATTTCTATTTGTTTCGGGGAACTTAATTTCACTCGGCTTTTACGCAAATACGTCTCCATGATGTGAATCACAACGGGTTTCGCGCCCTCTTCTTGATCAGACCCCAGATTTATGCAGATCTCAGGAATCGTGCGGGTAAGCTTCAACTTCATATCCACCCTGTTCATAAGCAGTTTCTCCTGGAACGTGAAATCTGTATGAAGATGTCCAAAACATTCGTATATCTTTTTTTAGAATTTTTGAATTTATCCTTTATACTATTTTCATCTTTAGTATGTAATACCCTCGGCGGTTAAAAAGGTGTCCTTCGCTTCTTTTGAAAAGTTGAGGACATTTTCCAGATAGGCTCGTAGGTGGTAGTACCCCGTTCCTGCCGAGATGTTAACCTGGTTTAAATACACCTCACACTGGCTGAATATGGAGTGTAAAAAGTTGGTTTCAGGGTAGGCAGAGTAACTATCATCGCAGTCCGTTCCATCAGAATGGGCTATACGCAGTTTAGCGTACATGTGCATGCAGCTCGGGTCAAAAAAGTAAGGGCCTGAGCTGGGTATCACGAATTCTATAGGGCACGGCGAACTAATTGTGTTTAATGGGTTAATTGTAATAAAGTCGCTATGCTCAATAGAGACCTGAGTGTGGGGGCATATCAAAGAGGGACAGTTCCGATTTACAGCATTGTGAACTACACGGATGGATGAAACGCGCCATGACGAGTCAGAAATAGTGCCACCTCCCTCGACAAGTATTAGTCAGCCTATGATTCGTGAGAGTAGTGTCCTCAGCTTATATCAGTTAAAAAAATGATCAGCCATAGGTTTCATACGCTTAGAGCACTTCTTTTTTATTTCCTTTTACGTTTAGCGCCACGTGATGGTAACCCCTTCTTCCTGGCAGATCTCTTCTTTCCGCCACCACGCATTTTTCTCTTTGCATCTTTGATGATTTCGTCCCGTGTACGTTTTAAATGTTTTTTAGAGCTTCTTTAGGCTTAGTTCCGCCCATTATGTCTTCTGCCGCGTTAAAACCTGTTTGTAACGCCTTCCGCCCTAGGTACCTGGCACCCTCTTCAACAGTGGGACAGCGGTGCGTAGTATGGATGAAAAAATGGATCCAAATCCACTCCCACGCTGGTATCTCACTCCTCGGTAGACTGTGAATGGCCTTCGAGTCATTATAAACGGCGAAAGTGTAGTTTCACTGTTAAGCTCCCATCACCGAATGGGAAATTTTTTCCCTCAATCGTTCTTATATATATCGAGATGTTGGTTAATAGATTAGTCGCAACATTCACATAATGGGGCTTGTCATATGTAATGCTCAAACTTTTCCCTCTATGGTTGGGGATGTGTGCAATGCGCAGCAGGCGCGCCTGGGTGTCCCCAACAAATTGGTGCTCTACGATATTGCTGTAAATATAGCACATGTCTGGGGCGGAGAGCTTTCACCCAATTTCTCCATCTTCAATTGATACATTAAGCTGGACAAGTCATGCTGTGCCTCGTGAAAGGTATCTCTTTGGAGAGCTGTGCTATATCGGCCCTCAGCCACAATTGTGAACAGCTCTTTATCTTTAATATTTCTACTAAGCGTTGACTTTAACTTCAATGTGCATGCAGGCGTGTCTATGTTTACGACTTCAAAAAATAAATCGTTTGTCAGGTACGACTTTTCGAGATTCTTGTTTAACCCCGTCACAATGTCCATGGCTGTATCATAATGCCCGATTCCTAGCGATACATTTGAGCTATAGTACCGTTCCTCACCGAACAGGAATATGATTTGCTCATTTTCAAGAATTAAAAATTTGGAGACTAACTGGAGTTCACATAAGCCCACCTCATACGAATCACGATCCAATTCAATGGGTCCGTGGAGTTCTGTCACAAAGTTGGCGAGGGTGTTGTTAGGATGTACAGACAGAGAAGAAGAGGACGGGAGTGTGACATAGAAGTCGCTAGGCGCCACGTTGCACACTAATTAAGCTTCATTATTGCAGCAGCTTTTATAGGTATAGGTGTTGAAGCTTTCTGGATAACCCAGCCATTTCACCAGGTACATTTTTCTTTTTCCTGAATCTTTGCTGCCTAAAATTTTCTCAATTTTAAACACACTTTTTCCTAAATTAAATGTTACTTTCTACAACTCCTCGCGATAAAAGCCTCCAGCGATCTCTTCCCCATTCAAATCTTCAACGTAATACATCATTATCTTACCTTTAGGTCTCATAGCACGAACTTTAAAAATCTCACGTGTCCATCCTTGCTCAAATCCCTTCGCGAATTTATTTCCCGAACGTGACAGCCTTACATAATCAGCACTTTTGAAATGTGTAGAGTGTGGTGGCGGTGCTCCATCTCTTCTCACCTCTGGCAGCGCACCTCTTTCTAAAACTTCGTTAGGCGTTGTGCCAATCGTACGGTGGTGTGAACGGTTGTATGATGAAGCCAATGAACCGAGAACGTTTATATATCTGTATGTGTTTTTATGTGTAAAATAGCGATGCATGCGCTCCTTTATGGTACGTTGAACTCTTTCAGCTAAAGAGGCCTTATGTATAGAACTGCTAGTGTAGTAACTGATATTAAACTCTGTCAGCATGTTCTGAAAAGCGCGACCTATAAATTCTTTCCCCATATCCGTACAAAAATAGCCAGGAACCCTTTCTTCTTTTAACATCAACGTTTTGGTCGCTTTAGCAACTGTTTCAGGCGACTTATTTTTCAGAGGAATTAGCCACAGATATCTATAGAATACATCTATTATGAATAGGATGTAGCGGTATCCGTCATTAGAGAGTGAATATCTTTGCATGTCTGTTAAATCCGCCTGCCAAATAGAGCCAATCGAATCCGCGGTTGTTTTGGCAGTTTTAAACCTTTTTCTCACCGGTTTATGAAGTGTTTAAACATCCTGTTCATGCAAAAACCGCTCAACATCTCTTTTCCTCACACCGTAAACACCTCTGTACAGTCTATTAACGCCACCATAGGAGGCGGGGTTAGAAATGTCATAATAGCGTTTACTTAATATGTTAGTCATTTGCGTATTTTAGAGACACGTGGATAAGGTTGGCCGTTTGTTCTCTTCTTTCTCCTCTTCAGAGACGCTGCTGCTGGGGGCGATGGTGTACTCAGTTGTGACACATGCGAGACTTGATCCAGGTCTTTTAACCTATTCAGATTACCTATCAATGTTTTGGGGACATTTATTTGTTGTAGTCTTGCTTTAATATGCTTCCATCCTGTTGGTGAGGGTCTGTCCCACTTTCTCACCAGATCATGAACAATATCAACGATATTGGATCCTTGTACCCTTGTTCCTTCAACAATGACCTCGCCTGTATCGGCCCACTGTATGATGGGGTCCTCACTCAATAGATTATAAAGACTTAAGCCTTTATTCCTCAATGTATGTGGGAGGCTGTTTTTAGCACATGTTCGATGTGTTGTGTTCCGTTGTTCTTTGGTTGGTCATCTCTAACGTCGGGGCCAGGTCCTGTGTCGCCATGCTCAGCACTACTCGCGCTGTGCCTAATAACCACGGGGAGCTCTGTAGGATTCTTATAATCTTCGTACTCATGAAGAAATTTCTGCAAAGCCTCTTGGTACAAGATCCTTTTCTCATCAGGAGACTTTTCACTGTTTAATAGGGCTAGCAACTCGCTTTCCATTCTTTTAAGCCTACTTTTACGGGGTTCTAGAGCCGTGTCTGGAATCTTTGAACTTTGCAATGAAGCATACACCTCGTGCGGAATCACAACCACCTTCTTCATTATATTAATCTAGTCAGTAAGGACCCAAAACTGAAAATAAGATGGGTAGGAATGATCCTCCTCTTTGTACAATAATTCGCTTTTTCTTACCCACAGTTTGACTTTTATGAGCGAGCGCTCGTATTATGTTCTTGTAACGACGTAAGCGACCTTCTGAGAGGGTTTCATTGGCACATTACATTTTATAACATTAAGACAGATTTCACAGATGCATTTTAAAAAGTCAGAGTCGATATTTTTAACAAACATCTGTTGCAGTGCCCGGGGCAATCGTTGATAGATTTTTATTAATTCACGTATTTCTTCAGCCTATTTGTCATTCTGGAATATACACCGTTTCAGGTTCGCTTGGGAATATATTCGTTCTTAGAAGCACCCTAAACGTGTTTCGCGGGTGAAGGTCACAAAGCAAATATCCATACGCTGGTTTGTGGCCTCTTTATAAACCTCCAAAAACTCCTTACGTTGATTCGGGAACATTTGATTGGCTAATACCCCAATTTGTGACACATCTGTATGTGTGCGAATAAGACTAGATATTGTGATTTAGCGACACATCGCGCATGTATCTATTTTTGAAAAATAGATTCTGGTTAATGAAGAATACGCTTATGTTAAGATGGTGGGAGAACACTGTAAATGTCTCGGCAAACGTTTTATCCATTTCCAACTGTATGGTCATTACCTTTTAACGAATTAACGTCATAGACCCCTTGTGGAACAAATTTCATCTTGGTACTCGTTGAACACTGATGATACGTCGAATAGCATCATATTACTTTATGCACAAATTTTGAGAAAATCTCCCCCTTATCTTTAATGATTTTAAGCATAAATACAGTTTTTCCACATCCTGTAGGTCCAGATATAATACATGTGGAGGGGCTTGTGAACCTGAATTTTTCTACAGATTCCATCTCTAACACGTCACACCCGTAAGTGGGTCATTTACAAAATATTACAAATTTTGAGTGTTGCTCCTTATATTTTGTTTTCTTGTTCCACAGAACCGTGAATGACGACGATGTACAGCACCCCATCATCGATATCACAGACGAACCCGTTGATCGTGCAGCTACAGAACCCTTCCCTGACGATCCCTCACCAGCGATACCTGTAGCACGCGCCAGTTCAAAGCGGAGACATGATGAAGAGCTCACCACGCAAGGTATAAAGCGCGCCAGGATTGAGCCGGTTCTTAGACCACCAGTAATAGAGCCCCAACCTTCTACGTCTTACGATACAACCCCCACAATATTACCTTCCTCAATATACCCCCTTATTCCTGTTCAATTTCGGGTACATCTTCCACAGCAGCTTCTCGTTCTGTTGAGGATGGCATAACATTCGAGTTGGTGCGCGCCACCCAGGCCTTGACTAGAAATCGGTATATAGTCAAGTTTGATCCTAGATCCATGTATACCAATGGTGTTGAACGCGGACTACGGCGCATAGTTTAACGTATTGTAGAGTTTGCTCTTCAGAGCCGCGTCGAACGTGAAGTCAGGACGAGGCTGTCCTTCGGATTCGGGTCAGATGATGGAGATGAAGATGATTTTTTGGGAGTAATACCGTTCAGACGCTTGGCAGCTGAAGATATAGAGTATATATTAGGCCGTACAATGCAGGCCTCTCAAAGTAGTACAGCCTTCAATATGGACAACTTCACGGTAAATATTGACCGTGTATTCCGTGTTGCGGGTCATAGTGCCACACCTTATACTCTTAATTTCAGTGACGGCTCGTCGGTAGACTGCGGAACTGCAGCACCCCCAAATTTTTTATTTACAATTGAAATAATCAAGAACAATATAAGGATGAGTCACTGAATAACTTTTTCAATAACTTTTGAAACTTTTATTCATTGCTCAATGCTCATCCTTTTATTTCAGTAATTATTTCAACCCATTCTTAGAGACAGCACCCCTAGATTTTTAGTCACGAGCCGCCACTGCAAGTTAATTTCAATTCTATGGCTATTTATAGACGGTATATAAACGCCGATCGTGGTTGCGGCTTTATAGCAGTAGTCTTGGCCCGTATGTTTACTGTACTAAATACACGGGTCAAAAACATTTGGTTGCCTACGGTAGTGGAGCGTGCCCGTAAACTAGCTGTAGACTGTAAACTTGAATTTGAGTGTAATATGGGTCCTGAAGAGCTGAGAAGGGTAGAACAGGAAATGAATGCTCGTATAGTTGTATTTGGAATGGATGATCGTCGTAGGACTGTGTATGTTTTTAAAAGCAGTGTGAGAGATCGTACAAGACCCCTACTTATTTTAGGGCTGTCAGGAACAACATATCCCCATCCGTAATATAAGGGACCTTTACGCGAGTTATGATAAAAGTCGAAAATATTGATGTAAGGGATGTATCGAGTTTGCGGATGATATAGTGAAACATTGTAAAGATTGCCACATGGTATGTGAGCAGTGTAAAAGCTCCAAATGTGAAAGCCGTGTAGTTGAAGCTGAGAAGAGGGATTGTGATGTGTGTAGACGCACATTTTTCAATAATAACTGTTTTGAGCTCCATAAATCAATTGGCACGTGCAGGAAAATGAGAATCTGTGAATGTGGTATGTTTCATATGATGGATAATTGGGGAATTTCAAGCATAAATGTGATGAAATTCACTGTTCTACATGCCATGAGAAATATAAGGCGGTTGGAGTAAAGCATGTATGTTATATGAAAGACGCCAAGCCTAAAAACAGCCCTTGTATAACTGTGTACTACGATATAAAACATATACGAATGCTGAAACCAAAGAGGTTATTCCACATTTACTTGTAAGCCAGACTATCTGTGATGAGTGTATGGAGAGCGAGTGTGATGAGTGTCACAAATGTGGTAAACGGACAAACGTTTTTAAAACGAATGCCCACGATAGCCCTGTGAAACTCTTTGTGTCCTATATTGTCAAGTTAGCGGACAAGTTAAAAAAATACTATATTCTCGCCCATAACGGGGCAAAATTTGACACCAGTTCCTTTATAAGGAGTTGCTTGAGCACGAGTCATCTGAGATATTTACAGGTGATCCCTTGAAAAGAGGCAACAAACTAATACAGATGCAAATAAGAGGTAATGTACAGTTTAAAGACACTTTATTATTCACACCTTGTAAATTAGCAAAGCTACCCAAGGTGATGGGCGTAGCCGCTGAAGTTTCAAAAGGATATTTCCCTTACACATTCCTCACTAGCGAAACTTTAAATTACGTAGGACTACCTCCACCCAAACATTACTTTAACTATGAATGTATGAGTACAGATGAACGTGAAGATTTTGACCGATACTACAACAGTTTTAATGAATGTAATCCTTATAATATAGCTGATGAATGTGAGCGTTATTGCGTGAATGATGTGCGCGTGCTTAGAGTATGTTTCCAGGCCTTTAGAAGGATGTACATAGGTCGTTTCAAATGCGATCCGTTGCAAGTCGCAACCACCATCGCCTCATTATGTTTTACGGTGTTCAAGAATAACTTCATGCCTAAAGACACCTTAGCCGTTATCCACAGAAACAATCCCCGCAGTTATGGGCACAAGGCTATTTACTGGCTCATACACCTACAGCAGCAGACAGGTGTATACATAAAGCATGCCCGCAACACGGGTGAAGTACCCATTAAGGTTAATGGTCGTGTTTTTTGGGTTGATGGTCTAAGTGAAAACCGTGCCACTGGTGAGAAGACTGTGTACTCCTTTAACGGTTGCTGGTGGCACGGATGCCCCCGTCCTGAGTGTGGAATCGTAGGAGATATCCACGGTAGATCTCCTGCCGACTGTCTTGCGTGGACCCGCACCCGCGATCAACTTATAGGCTCCCAGTTCACTCACAAAGTCTTGTGGGAGCATGAGTATGATGCACGGATGGAAACAGATGGACAGTACCGTGAAGAAATAAACACGATCAAACGTTCAATGGTGCTGGATCCTCTCAAATGCGGTGATAGCTTGTTCGGAGGGCGTACAAATCCCTTCAAGCTATACTTTCCGCCTACGGAGGGCGTGAAACTCCATTACTACGACTTCTGTTCTTTATACCCCTACGTGATGAAGAACAATCCGTACCCGTAGGTGCACCTGAAAAAATGGTGGGTCCCACCATACCAACCATCGAGGAGTTTTCAGCTAACTTGAATGAGCGCTACTTTGGACTCTCTTTCGTAGACGTGCTCCCCCCTCGCGATTTATGGATGCCGATCTTACCCGTCGTTATAGATCACAAGCTCATGTTTCCCTGTGCGTGAAGTGCGCAGAAGAGAACAACGGTGATTGTGACCATACAACCCACCAGCGTAAGATCAGAGGTGTATATACAAGCCCTGAGCTGGCCCTAGCCGTTCGCCATGGGTATAGAATAATGAAGATACATGAGGTGTGGAGGTTTCAGAAGCTACCCAACCTTTTCACACCATATATAAACGCTTTTTTGAAGGATAAGGTTGAGGCGTCAGGATATCCGCGAGGGGTTGATACCGAAGATGAAAAAACGGCTTATATTCAGCGTTACCGTGCCCATGAAGGTATACAGCTTGACCAATCCCAAATTGTTAAGAATCCTGGCAAGCGCTTTAGTGCAAAGTTGTGTCTAAACAGTCTTTGGGGAAAGTTTGCGCAGAATACCGGCAAAGGGAACGTCCATTTGGCACAAAGTTATAGTGAAGTCTGGGATTATGCCAACGCCCCGATAAAGAGGTTATGGAGATCGTGAATGTAGGTAATACTTACATAATAAAGTACAACAATACCGAATTGGCCACAGATACCTCACGGGTTACAAACATACCTGTAGCCAGTTTCAACGGCCTACGCCCGCATCAAACTTTGGGGCCTATTGCACTCTCTTGGACGGAGGGTGTTGTACGCTGACACAGATAGCGTGATATTCACAGCGAGGGAAGGTGAATACATGCCCGCTATTGGGAGTTCCTCGGAGAGCTAACTGACGAGATCAAGGATGAGTATGGTGATGGTGCATACGCAGACTCGTTTGTGTCAACAGGGCCAAAAACCTATGGGGTACGGGTGAGGGTAGGGGATGATACGAAGTATATCGTGAAGGCTAAGGGTATCACGCTTAACCATGCGAACCGTCGAGTCGTTAACTTTGACTCGTTGAAGGAACTAGTGTGCTTGGAAGATGAGGGTGACCAGCTACCCCAACTGACTGTGGGGACGCACAATTTTCGGGCGCAGAAACTGGGGGTGTGTGAAGGAACTTAGGGGCACGAAGGTATGCCGTAACACCTATAGGAAGCGTTACCCTTTGGCTACCTTAATCCTTGATTGTATTTATATATATGTGTATTGATATGTTTATTTATCACGTATATTTGTTCAATTAAGGTTTCATTTTCTCCTTTGCGTGCGTGCGTGTGTGTACAGTAAAAAGCTAAGCCCGCCCACTGTAAGATCGGCAACGTGAGTCCTGCCGCTACTGAGCTGAGCATATCTCTATCCCTGCGTGCTCAGTTGACCTCTGCATACCCTTGAGCTCAGACGTGTATTCTCCCGCGTAGAAGAAAAATAGTAATGGCTACCTTTAATATTGCGTGTTCAACATTTATGAAGTGGTATTCGGCAAAGTGCCAAGATGTGGTGGATACTGAAAAACTCCCTATTCCCCCTCTTTTGATACTTTTAAGGCTACATTGAACCGTGCGAAGGACCAAGATGTTCAAATACTCTACGGGTATTCTGGCGAGGGCATTGTAGGATTTCGTGGTACAAACGATGTATTGAAGTATGTTATAGACCTAACCTTTATAAGGGCTCACATATACCGCGAAGTAGAAGAAGCAACACGTTCAGAAGATAAGCAACGGTTATGGATAGTGAGTCTTGTTGATGAGTGGTGTGACAAGCGATATTATGTCATGTTACACCATACCGATTACTCGTACCATACGGTTGAGAATGTAAATCTTGTCATCATGGAGAATCTTGAGTTTTTAACAGACTTTAGAGACGAGTATAACTTGTTAAGCAAAAAGGATAAATATGGGCATATGTTTCTCTCAAATAGTGCACCGGATTGTGAAGATGTTTAGTTTGTGGAAATGAACGTCTGGTGAGTGATAAATCATTAAAGCCGGTATTGTTTCATGTAGCGGAAAATTCTGTTTGTCCAAGAGCACAAGTGTTCGAACAAGCCTGTACACGCTTCAACAGTTTATGATGTGACTCGCTCCCTCCAGCGAGCCGCCCACCCGTGTACCTCACGAAACACACGAGTTCGAACAAACCCGTACACGTTTCACCAGCGTGACTCACTCCGCCCGTCGAGCCGATCCGTCCACCTGTGGCTCATAGTCATCTCAGAGCTTGAACCGAGTGGACGTGCGAATACGATGGAACTTCCTTTGACCAGTATTCTCAACGCCTCGTACGATGTCTCCGTGATGAAGTCATTGCGCGTGTTCAGGCGTGAAACCGGCACCATTAACTATGTACTTGAAACGATTTGCAGGCAAGCAAACTCTGGTAAACGTAATGTTATTTATTTAAGTGTTGAGGAGATGAATAGAGTCTTCGTGATAGTTGAGAAGTGGGGAGAGGACCGTTATAAAATACCTGCAGGTGTAGGTACAAGAAGAGAGCAGATTAGTGGCGCCCCCTCATGTGCCTTTGTTTGCACGTTGTGTATAAATAACGAACAGCCATGCAATGATATACGATTGATGTGGAAGAATGCATCTGATAATAACGTTCTTGTCCCTACGCGAAACCGTTTCATCCTCGACAGAATGTTTGAAATCACTGGATTCCGCAAGCTGAAGCTATATTAGATGCTCGTGTTACGGATATGATTTATTTTGACACGGTTCTTGAATACGCCTACACCGCTCTGCTCGACGGGTTTATCGAATGTAGGAATGAACAAGGCGAGAATGGTCTAGAGCTGGATGCTTATTTAAAAGGTTTAGACTCTTCGAAATGTCATGAACTTTGATACAAAGGACTTGAGCGGTACAGGGCAGAGCTCGCCTACACTGTTCACCCTGAAGAATTGTACCTCTTTATTATGAGCAGCTGTCGTTACGACTTAGAAGATTATTTCAATTGCCGCTATACGTTGTGAAGGAGAGTTCACGATTGAAAAGCTCGGATTGGTAAGAAAAAAAACCTCGATTGGAAAGGCGTGTTTATAAACTTGTATTTAATAATGATGTAGTGGTTAACGATGACCTCTTTGTGGTGCTTTTGGTTGTATTCTAGCCGTGTTTAAAGTAATTGGCCAACCGAATGTAAAGTGGGCAAAAAATAGTATTGAACGATATGAAAGTCATTTATATCGAGTATGGGCATCCGTACAAGTTAAACGGTGAAGTGTTGCTTGGACTGTTTTACCGCGTAGCACAAAGTAATAACGATGTGAATGTAGACTTGATTACGTGTGAGTTTAGCGTTTTGCGCCGTAGAACATAAAGGATGTATATTTATTTATTTAATTGTGTATATATATATATATATATATATATATATATATATATATATATTTCCTGTACTAATATGCATTTGATTATACGTTTCGTATATTATTATTTTCAATATAATATTTAAAATATATATATATATATATATATATATATATATATATATATATATATATATATATATATATATATATATATATATCCTGTACTAATATATTGATAACACTGCCCAACACCAATTTTGCTGATTTAATTCTAACACCTGTTTTTAGGTAACTTTGGTGTGCTGATTTCAAAAATCACCTTAGTTTTTGCCTATCACGTCAGGTTTTCGAGCAATCAAATACGGATATTTTGGAGATATCGCATTTTGGCAGGGTTATGCCCAATTTTTTTTCTTTTCAAAAAGTAAGTTTTTACATACTCAGAATCAGCATGGAAAAGTAAACAATTGTGCAGGGAGTGAACTTTAATATACAATGGTAATATTGACATAAAGTGATTAAAAGTGTTTAAATAAGCAAAAAATGAATCCATATTAAAGCAAGCACGGGACCAGTTTTCTTAACATTGTCTTTTTCTTGTTTTCTTACTTTTCAGTGCTGATAAATTTTCTCTTATAGGACTTCCTAGAATGAGAGATGTCAAGACAATCTCTTTGCAGGCTCCAGCAGTAGTCAGCCATCATATGGGTATCCCATCTTCCTTGGTATCGTTCTTCCATCACTTTGATATCTTGGTGGAACCTTTCACCTTGCTCTTCACTAACATCACCAAGATTTTCTGGAAATTTATCCAGATGACTGTTGAGATAGTGAACTTTAATGCTCATGTTGCAACCCAACTGCTGAAAGTTTACAAGTAACGTCACTAGCGGAACCGGCTGCTCTCACTCCGCCAATGGGAAATCTCTCTCAGATCATGACGTCACGCTCACACCTGGGGAAATCACAGATACCCAAGATTTTAATATGTTGTACATGACCTTTAGATTTAATGCACAGATTTGCGTATTCCACAGATAAAATTTTAACAGCAAAACAGCTGTTAACAGGTCTCAAAAATCATCAATTTTGATAAGCGCCCTTCATGGATCACCCAAAATAGGCATATTGCATTGCACGAAAACCTGATGTGATGGACAAAATCTAAGGTGATTTTTGAAATCAGCACATCAATATTATCCAGAAACAGGTCTTAGAATTAAATCAGCAGCAAAAACGTTTTTTTTGTTGGGCAGTGTAATACGTTTTGTATATTTTTTATTATATATTTCCCGTTCGTGTTTCTTATACTATTATCTTTTTATCATATATATATTCCATTGTATATTTATTATATATTCATCGTCCGTATGCTATTATTATTTTTGATCATATATATTCCACTGTATATTATTTTCTATATATTTCCATTAATTCGCTTAAATAAACAGAATGATGTAATGGTGTTTCATTTAATTCTTTTGGTTGTACACGATATTTAATTATATCAATTGGCCGGCTTCTAAAGCGGATTTGTAAATCAGAATATATGCATTAATTAAATAAATAGCGCTATCTGGCAACTCAACCTGTACATCTGAACAAGCCATTTACGCCTTCTAAGTTAACTGGAGGATTAAGCCAAAATATATGCTTTAATTAAATAAATACCGCAATCTGCCAACTCAGACAGATACGCCAACTGTCGGGTTAAGTCAGAATATATGCTTCAATTAAATAAATAGCGCAAACTGGTAAATCAGCCAGATACGCCAACTGGCGGATTAAGCCAGAATATATGCTTTAATTAAACAAATAGTGCAAACTGGCAACTTAGCCAGATACGCCAACTGTTGGGTTAAGTCAGAATATATGCTTCAATTAAATAAATAGCGCAAACTGGTAAATCAGCCAGATACTCCCACTGGCGGATTAAGCCAGAATATGCTTTAATTAAATAAATAGCGAAATCTGGCAACTCAGCCAGATAAGCCAACTGGCTGATTAAGCCAGCTGGCTGATTAGGAACATATTAAGACAACGTCCGCTCGGCTGAAGTCTTAATATGCGCTTGGCTCCTGCCAGGCGAACACCTCTCTCCTCTCTCTCTTTCTCCTTCTCTCTCTCTCGGTGGATAACTCCGCCTCCAAGTTGCATAACCCCTTGTTGCACTCGCAACATTCCCCCTCCCCCTTTGTTGCATAATATCTTGCAACATCCCCTTGTTGCATAACAACGTGCAGCATTCTCCCTCCCCTTGTTGCATAACAACTTGCAACGTCTCACCCATTGTTGCATAGTCTATGCAACATTGATCAACATTTGCAATTACAGTGCAAAATTCTTGCACTCGTCCATTTTGCGCCCATACTACTGGTCTACACCAGTGATCAGCTCTGAGTCCGCTGATTTTTATATTGTGATGGATGTGATCAGCAAAGACGTGATAGAGGAGGCTCCATGGACTATTATGAAGTTTGCTGATGACATCGTGTTGTGCTCAGAAACAAGAGAGGGAGTGCAAGAGAAATTGGAGAGGTGGAGAGTAGCTCTGGAAACCAGAGGATTAAAAATAAGCAGAGAAAAGACCGAGTATATGAAATGTGCACCTGGAGACGAACAAATAGGAAGTGTCATGGTCCAGGAATTTATTATAAAGAAAGTTAAAAGTTTCAAGTATCTGGAATCAATCATAGAGGAGAAGGGAGACTTGGAAGGAGAAATAAACAACAGAATTCAAGCTGGCTGGAAAAATTGGAGAGAGATATCGGGAGTATTGTGTGATAAGGTGAATGTGAGGATGAAGGGAAAACTGTTCAAGACAGTAGTAAGACCAGCACTACTATATGGGGCAGAAACGTGGCCGATGAAAAGAAGCCTGGAAAAGAAAATGGAAGTGGCAGAAATGAAGATGCTCCGATGGATGTGTGGAGTGACTAGGAGGGATATAGTGAGGAATGATTTAATAAGAGGAACAACAAAAGTAACGGAAATCTCCAAGAAGGCACAGGAAAGGAGATTGAGATGGTATGGGCATGTCCAGAGGAGGGAGGAGGAGTATGTGGGACGACGGATGCTGAGGATGGAAATTCCAGGCACGAGGAGAAGAGTTGGCGAGATAGACTGAAGAAAGATATGAGTGAAAAGGGACTGGAGGAAGAGGTGGCTCAAGGCAGAAGTGAATGGAGAAGGATCTGCAACAGCGACCCCACATAGAACTGGGCTAATAAGGCTGCGGAAGAACGAGACTCCCAGTCTGGTTTTATCATGAGAGCAAACTTTACTGGTCAATTTTGAGGTGCTTTGCACGAATCTGCCATTGGTTTCCTGTGCAAATGCATAGTTTTTGAGATATCGTAACATAAACATATAGGATATGTTCATGTTACGAGGTCTCGTAAACGACGCATTACCAGAGGAAACGTACAAAACACCTCAAAATTAAGCAGAAAAGTTTGTTCTCGTCATTTTCGTTTAAACTAACGAAAATATCACGACTTAACCTAACCAGTCATCAAGGGCGTACAGTTGACCTAACCGGGCATTCAATTAACCTAACCAGGCATTCAGTTGACCTAACCGTGCATTCAATTAACCTAACAGGGCATTCAATTAACCTAACAGGTTAATATTGGTTATTTCACCTAAATATCTTCTGATCTTTTCGTATTAGGCACTCGCTATCACATTTCGGGCAAGTTAAGGATGAGAGAATAACGATGTGATTAATAAAAATATCCAATGCTTTGTCTTCATCTAGGCCTACATGGCGAATCAGGTCCTCAAAGTCGAAATCACACGAACGGCACGTCATAATCCTATCGCAAACACCACATACATATAAACGCCAAAAAATAACAATCATAATTATTATTAAAAAAAATATATTAAGACCAATTTGCACAAGATCAAATATATGAGGTGTCCCGCGTCTTACGGTACCTAAGCGCCAAAATTAAAATTCGCCACAAATCGCCTCCAAAGTTCAGCAATATTCTGGCAATAGTATCTCTGTTATTAATTGAGCTAGAACATTCATTTTTGGCTAAATTAGAGTTCTAAGTATGCTAATGAAGATGTTGATGAGTTTTTGGAATAGATTTTCATATTTTATATTTTATATATATATTTTTAAATTTTTTATTTTCTTATTATGCCGAACTTTGGGTGCGATTTCTGGCACAGAATGAGGTGAAAAAAGTAGTTCGCTTCATAAGGTTTTCAACCATACTTCTAGTGTCGTAAGGTCATTATAACCCAAACCACGCGATAGAGGAAGGGTGAAAATAGTGATATCCATCAAAAACACGTTTTCGCCCGTGGTGGCGCTTAGGTACCGTAAGACGCGCGACCCCTCATATATATTTTTTAGTCAGTTTTTAATGGCAATTCAATATACAGGGTGGGCCGTAAGTTTCCATACATAGGAAAAATAAACATTTTTTTATGGACAACCATTTTTATTTTATAATATGCTCTACATGGTTGCCATTGTTTTGAAAACACATTTCAATACGTGTTCCCCACTGTTGATGAACACGCATTAGCACAGTTGACGTTATGCTTGTAATGGCGTTGGTGATACGTTCCTTTAGATGATTTATGTCTCGTATCTTTTCCTGATACACCATGGCCTTCAAGTGCCCCCAAAGATAGAAATCAAGGGGGGTGAGATCTGGGGATCTGGGAGGCCACTCCACAGGACCACGCCGACCAATCCAAGCATCCGGAAACTGCTGATCCAAATACCGACGCACGTGAAGACCATAATGAGGTGGAGCTCCATCTTGCTGGAAGTAAACTGGGAAGTTACCTTCCTCGTTTAGCAGGGATGGGAAAATCTCTTCTTGCAACATGTTAAGATACCTTTCGGCATTAAGATTTTCACTGACAAAAATTGGTCCAATAATTCTGTCACCCCATATCCCGGCCCACACCATCACTTTACCGGCACCTTGCATCTTCGTCGGACTCAGCCAGTTAGGGTTAGCATTACTCCAGTAACGTATGTTTTGCCGATTAACCTCTCCATTGACGTAAAAATTTGCTTCATCAGTAAACAAGATCTTACGTCAAACGCATATTCTTAGGGTATCTGAAACATAAAAACAAACGTTTAATTTTTCCTATGTATGGAAACTTACGGCCCACCCTGTACGTATAGTACTTGTTCAACTGCTTGTGACTGGGAGTAAAATCCAATATTAACCGTAAATTGTATTTTCTTTTAACAGCTGAATATAAGAATCATATTGATTGGTCTACAAAAGGGAACTGCGAGAGAAGAATGCTAGAATGTGTTCATTCCAGCGATTTCAGACAACCGAAAGGTAAGTAATATATAGTTGTTTTTCCCTCCTTCAAAAATAGTGTGAATTTTGTCATAAAAATACCTCTGCTCGCAAAAAGGATTCATCTCCAAGTAAATTTAACGTTCAAAGTAAACAAATGCTGCTCTTAAAACGACTACTTATTTAGAAATGTCTTCATTAATTGATAATAGGATGTTACTGGAGAATCTGAGCTTAAGTGTCTACTATGTACGATGTCTTTAACCACGAAATAACTCCATCATTCTTGTTCTAATAGGCCTTTTCGCTTGATTTCCTGTTTTGTCGTTGATTCTGTACTTATGTTTCTGATACTCAGTTTATAATTTCGTGCTTTTCACTTCCGCGAAATCAGTGAAAACGTTTTCTGTCATTAATCCTGTCAGCAATGGCTCAGGAAGAGAGAAAGTCACAATCGTAAAACAGAGTAATAAAAGCTAGTGACAGTGAGAGTGAGTGTAAGAGTGAGATAGTAGGTAAGGGAACGTATTAGTGGGTAAATTAGGGAGAGTGACGGGGAGAAACTTTTGAGGGACTTTTTTTTTTTTCGCCTGTACGCATTTTGTGATTATTTTTACGCACATTTTAAAATATAAACTTTGTACCTTTTTTTATAATATCAACAGCACAGCAACCGAATCAGTTATTTGCACGTAATTCTGCGATAGAATTCTGAAAGAAAAATTCGTATATTTTTCCTTTGTTCGAACTGTTAAATATAAATGCACTTTGTAATAACTTCAACTCTAGAACAGTTACAATACGCGTGATAACATATTTCTAGTTTATGGGAAACCAATATATAGTTTCGGAAAAAGGTTTACCAAGTAACATTTTTAAAAATGTAAAATATTAGCAATCAGTAACGACTGGGTTTTTTTTAAAATTTTATTAATCACTAATCACTAAAAAGAATAAAATATCAAAGAAAAAATAGAATACTTACAATTAGTAATTTTTATGCCGTTTAGAAATTTCCTTTCTAGACGAACTTTTTTCTAAAACTGTGTACAGTATTAATAAATGCATACATACATACATATGTAAGTACGTATGCATAAATTGTGTGTATATATATATATATATATATATATATATATATATATATATATACTGCAAACAACACACAGTATAATTAATGTAAAGAACGACGCTTGCAAAGAAGAACGTTCCGCACAAGATGAGGAGAAAGAACAACAAATGAAAAATGAGGTAACCACCCGGGAATCGAACCCGAGATCTTCCGATTGCCGTATGTAGGAGAATTACGACTTCTGATTGATCGAGGCCCATGGTGTAGTGGTTAGCATATCTGACCGGCAATCGGAAGATCCAGGGTTCGATTCCCGGGTGGATACCTCATTTTTCATTTGTTCGTTCTTTCTCCTCATCTTGTGCGGAACGTTCTTCTATACAAGCGTCGTTCTTTACATAATTATACTGTGTGCTGTTTGCAGTTAAAATGTATATATGTGCGACATGCGGGAGGTGCCCCCTCAGGGCATTGGTTTCTGCTCGTATGTAGGAGAATTACGACTTCTGATTGATCGAGGCCCATGGTGTAGTGGTTAGCATATCTGACCGGCAATCGGAAGATCCCGGGTTCGATTTCCGGGTGGTTACCTCATTTTTCATTTGTTCGTTCTTTCTCCTCATCTTGTGCGGAACGTTCTTCTATACAAGCGTCGTTCTTTACATATATATATATATATATATATATATATATATACATATACAGGGTGTTTCAAAAGTCCCTCATTATTTTTAAAATTTTATTAAAATAGCAATTACAAGAGGAACCAAATGACAATTTGGTTGCTGAGTCTACGATTCATGAGAATTTTAGTGGCATCAAACTTGGCTTCATAAGTCTACTGGAAAGTCACTGGTACACCTCAACGTGGGCACCGTCTTTTTCGAAACAAGCGAGCCACCATTTTACGCATTCTTGGCCCACATCGGACAACATTTCGGGAGTAACAGAAGCACACGCATTCCTGATCCGTTCTTCTAGTGTGGGGAGGACTCGCGGCTTGGTGGCGTACACTTTGCTCTTAATGTAGCCCCACAAAAAGAAGTCGCATGGGGTAAGATCAGGCGAGCGAGCAGCCCATTCGATGGGACCACGGCGACCAATCCACCGATCCGGGAACTGCTTATTCAGAAATGAGCGAACCTCACGCAAGTAATGAGCAGGGGCACCGTCTTGCTGGAAAATGACTTCTTGCATGTCAGCTACAGCTGACAGTTGGGGGATGCAGAACTCCTGAAGCATACGAAGGTAATTGTCTCCGTTGACGTTCACAGAATTTCCATCTTGATCCCGGAAGAAGAACGGACCAATCAGCCCAGCTGAGGAGATGGCACACCAGACGACCAATTTCGGCGTGTCCCTTTCATGTTCACGGATCTCCGCAGGATTGAGAGTTCCCCAGATGCGGGTGTTGTGCCGATTGACGCGACCAGAAAGGTGGAAGAGAGCTTCGTCGCTGAACCACACGTGCTCCAGGATCGATGGGTCTCTTTCGTAGTGATGTAGCAGTGTCTCACACATCTCCACCCGGCAATCGTAGTCTTGAGGTTCCAGCTTCTGAACCACCTGGATCTTGTACGGATACAGCTTGAGACCACGCCGCAAAATCCGTTGGATAGATGTCGTGCTGATGTTCAGTTCCGCAGCAGCTCGCCGAATGGACTTTCCTTGACTCTGAGTAAACGCCTCGCAGACAGTTTCGACATTCTCCTCACTCCGCCCACTTCGAGGTCTTCCTGATCGTGGTTTGTCCTTTACGGATCCGATCTCCATAAACTTCCGGTGGGTGGCGACGATGGTGTTCCTATCCGGTGCATAATGCTGTCCGTAGACTGCCCGGAATCGTCGCTGCACTTCGACCACAGATTGAAAAACCTCCTGCCATGCAGCGATTTTACACCTCTGCTCTAGAGTCAGCATGGTAGCAGAAGAAAACGGAGCAAAACTTCAAATGTAGACTCAAAAAAATTCTCTATTACTGAGTAAGAGTTTACCACAAGATGAACGTCGTTGGTCGATTAGCTGCAAAGAAAATTGAAAATCAAATTAGTGAGGGACTTTTGAAACACCCGGTATATATATATATATATATATATATATATATATATATATATATATATATACTGTGTGTGTGTGTGTGTGTGTGTGTGTGTGTGTGTGTATATATATATATATATATATATATATATATACAGTGTGTGTGTGTGTGTGTGTGTGTGTGTATATATATATATATATATACAGTGTGTGGTGTACTGTGTATAGTATATTTTTTCTCTAAATTTTATTATTACTGTGTGTTAATTAGACTGCGAATGGTCTGCCAATAGTTTCCAATTTTCATATATTCGTGTGATTTTTTAAATAGCTGACACATTAAAAAGTTAATATTTGTTTTTATTAACTGAAATAAAAGCATGAAATTTATACTGTACCTTCTTTACACATGGGGAATTAGTCCCCTAATGCGAAACATGCTCTCTTTGATGTCTTTTCATATTTACACGATACTCGTACTTTGGACGAAAGAGTCCTGTCCAACAGATTTCCTGCGGTTTATGATAAAGGAATATTATGACTACCATCACCATCAGAGCTAGACTCCTGTGATTTTTATCTGTGGGGTTATTTAAAAGGTTATGTTTGAACAGAGCACACACAATGAAAAAATTGAAAGCATCAACTGAACAAGAAACTTTGTAGATTTCAACAGATACAATAGATACTGGAAAATTTTGCTGTTAGTGTACAAAGAGTTAATGACTGAGAGGATATCACATAGAGCATGTTTTGCACTAAAGGACTAATTCTCCATGTGTACTGTGTAGAGAAGGTACAGTAAAAATTTCATGGTTTTATTTCAGTTAATAAAATAATACAAACCTAGCGGTTAAGACGCTGGGTTGCTGTTCGGAAGGTCATAAAATCGAGTCCGGGCAAGGATTCCAAGTTAAGCTGTATGTCTAGGGTAGGGCAACAGCTTTACTTTCATCAGAATGAACAGTTCGGGCGGAAGCAAAACTAAGATTCCAACTAAGAACACTTCGTTGAAAATGAGTTTGTAAATTTAATTGAATATATATATACACACAGGCCGTGCATGGAACAAGGAACCCTTCTGGAAAAATTAAATCCACTATAGTCCAAATAAGTAATGGTAAATAACAAGCACTATAGTTTTTTCTTTTTCATGATGTTAGTCCGACGTGGGCAACGGATCACTCGCAAAGAGGCCCCAAAAATATAGCTTCCCTGCAAAGCAGATAGGATCCAGTTTTGGGACAGGATCTAGGGGTTAAAGCTACACTTAGCCTACTATATTCAGAACCTCAATATAAGTAAAAGACTCGTTGCATTCGCGTCGGATTGAATACATCAAAGAAAAAGGGGTAACTATTGTATTTTTAGCCAAAAACCAAAACTTAAACCTCAACTGGCAAAATTGAGCATCCACTTTTCAAGGCGCATAACATGCCCGTTTCATGATGGGGTTAAACTCAGAATGGTCCCCTGAGGGTTTTTCATGATACACACGTCGGGCTAACATCATGAAAAAGAAAAACTATAGTGTTTGTCATTTACCATTACTTATTTGGACTATAGTGGATTTAATTTTCCCAGCAGAATTCCTTGTTCCATGCACGGTCTGTGTGTATCACGAAAAAACTCATTTCGAACGAAGTGATCAAGACGCCTCAACTTCCAGGCCGAAAACAGGTAATCCAGAAACTGAGTCATCAAGAAAATGAGGCAGAGTCCCTTTTCCAAGAATCCCATCTTATTTCCTTCATCCATAGCTTTATAATTCACATTACTGAAGATCTCCCTTCATCAGCCAATAGCGAAACTCCATTTAACTGAATTAGAAGAATATATGTTGGTAGAATGAAAGGCATATTTTGTCTGTACACACGAACAGTGGATGACGTGGAGCACCTTTTTTTATAATGAATTTAAGGTTTTTACAACTGTTTGTGTAATAGAGCAAACTGAACAAAGCAAAGGCCATTCTTGTAGAGTTTTATTATTGTTTTATGGCTTTTTTAACCTCCTCGTTTTAAAAACGAAAAAGTTATTATGAATATTTGCTTGCAAAAATATTCATGCTCATTTTCATACGTTTATGAGAAACTTAAATTTTGGATTTAAATCCTGCAGATCCGCCGTTACGAGCACTGCTTGAATCCAATGGGTCTTTTTGTAAAGTAGATTGTGAATCTGTCTTTTTAAATTTGAAAGAATTTCCTTCGCATCCTTTTCAGTTCTGAATATTTTTTAATTTCTTTTTATGTTTTGTTGAGTTACAATTGAAGAAATAACAGTACACCATTTAGTGGAAATTAGTTTATTGAAGATAGTTAATGTGATATATATGATAAGCAGGGCCGCCGAGAGCTGCCATGGGCCACGGGGAAGGATTGGTATAAAGACCCCCCCTGTTTACGCAGTATTTTATTATGAATGTTTTTTGTGTACATAACAAGCAAACTGATTATATGTCCAAGTCACTATTCAAAACATACGGTATGAATAAACAACTCAGAAGAAAATGACCATTTTATTTTTCAAATCAATTATATTAATTCTATCACCATACAATTTACAAATGCAGTACAAGTCCATGCAGGCAAGATAATTGTTTACTGCAAGATTTTCATAATTAAAAGTGTACTTTCTTTGCCTTCTCTCTAGCAAAGTGGTGAATGATTCTGATGAAATTTAAAGTACGGGCTAACTGGCTTTCAATTACAATGGTTCCCAGATCTGTCAGTCGGTCTTCGGCACTGGTGGACCGCAGATAATATTTTATCTGTTCAGTTTGACGATGATAATCTCTATAAAATGTATGTTCATTAATTATATTTCCTCTCTGTTATTTAATCAATTGCTTTATTAATATTTTTAGATTTATTCCCCTTTTTCCGGCCCCCCTAGAGTTCCGGACCCCGGGGATTTATCCCGGTCTCCCCTCCCTCTCGGCGGCCCTGATGATAAGTGATTATCGCCACTAGTAGCATGACCGCAAAATGGAAGAATGCAATTGCAATGCAACATTGCATGCAACATGATGAGAGTATTTTTGAACCCTCCTTTCATCCTCCCCTTCAGCCCCCGAAATTATTATATATATATATATATATATATATATATATATATATATGATCTTCAAGATATAACCTAACCTAGCTGCTCAGGCCCACAATATATATATATATATATGCGTGGGTGTGGGTGTGGGTGTGTATGCATGTATAGAAAAGCTTCTTTTATATATATGTAATGTATGTATGTGAACTACAAGGGATAACCTAACCTAAGACATCTCAGGCCCACCCAAAAATATATATACGTGTATGCATGTATAGAAAGGTTCTTTTATATATTTGATATATATATGTATGTATGTAAACCCCAAGGGTATCCTAACCTAAGGCAGCTCAGGCCCACAAAAAATATATGTATATGCATGTGGGTGTGTGGGTAGCCTAAACACAAGGAGAGAGAGAGAAGATCCATCCGTTCGTAGCCATAGAGCATCGCATAAGGGTGTCTTCAGCATCACAGCTATCAGGCTTAGAAGGCAACCGTTCACTTCACAGCCAGTCGTATAGAGCGTGCACAATTATTTACGTGCATGTAAACCAGCATCGCTTTGCCTCAAACACACACACACACTGTATCGTTTATATATATATATATATATATATATATATATATATATATATATACACCCTTCATTTCCATTGGTATCTGTTTAAAAGGTGTAAATAAAACACAGCTATAGCGTTCTGACTATTTAATATACAGTATATTGAAATATAAAATATGTATGAGGGCCACTAAATATATTTTGCCCCACCTTTTTTTTTTCCTTTCCAAGTTTCCTTGTAAGTTCCATAAATTTTGTACACAAGTAGTTACATACCTTTTTTAAAAGTTTTTACTTTTCCACATAGTCTCCATCCTTTTTACGGCTTTCCTCCACCTCGAAACAAGGGCCTTTATTCCTTGCTGGTAAAGGTCCGCTGGGTTCCGCTGGAGCCACCACTTAACTTCGTCAACAACCTCATCATCATTCTGAAACTTTCTTCCACGAATAGCATCCTTCATTGGCCCAAACAAATGGAAGTCTGAAGGTGCCAGATCCGGGCTGTATGGAGGGTGAGGTAACACAGTCAAGCGCATTTTTGTGATGGCCTTTCTTGTTTGCAAACTGTTTTGTGGTCTTGCGTTATCAAGCAAAAGAAGGACGTCTTCCAGTTTTCTCTCCGGTCGAACTCGCTTTATACGTCTCTGGAGTCTCTCTAGGGTAGCAATATATGCCTCTGAGTTGATTGTTTGTCTTTTCTTCATAATGTCGACCAGAATCACCCCTTCCATGTCCCAGAAGATGGTGGCCATAACCTTTTCTGAAGAGGGAGCCATTTGAACTTTTTCTTGCGTGGGGAGTCTGCGTGATGCCACTCCATGGATTGGCGTTTTGTTTCAGGTTCAAAGTGGTGTACCCAAGTCTCATCCCGTCACAATTCGTGAAAGGAAGTCATCCCCTTCTGTTTTGTATCGAACCAACGACTCAGAAGCAATTTCTTTTCTTTGGGCTTTGTGATCTTCAGTCAGTTGGCGAGGAAAAAAACCGTGAACACACTTTTGAGTATCCCAGTTGCTGAATTATCGTATTTAGTTCACACTTCCTTCACTAATTTCTAGCTCCAGTGATAGCTCCTTGTATGTGACGCGCTGATTTGATCGAATGATGCCGTTAGCACGTTAGCCGGGCGAGCGCTGCGTGGTCCATCATCGAGGCTGGCTCTCCCTCTCTCCGATGATCTCATACGTTTAGACCAGCGTCTAACTGTGCTTCGATCAACAACAGCATCTTCGTAAACTTTTTGTAAACGTTTGTGAATATTTCCATCTGTTTCCTTCTCTGCGGTTAAAAATTCGATAACAGCTCTCTGTTTACGACGCACATCACTGTCAGATGCCATTTTCGAAACTGCATTAACCATCGGTTTTATACAAGGGCGTTTAAAAGCGTTTGTATACAAGGAGGGGAGATTCAAACTGGAAAAATCCGGTTATGTGAAGTGCAGAAAGTTCAAACTTACGCCCCAAAAGACATTTCACCCCCATGGCCTATTATTTAGCTAAGAAAAAAGGGTGGGGCAAAATATATTGAGTTCCCCTAGTATATACATTAGGTGCAAAAACAGTGATAATACGAATTATATATATTTACATAAAAAATATCACAGCATTATAGGAGAATTGCATTAAAAACAGGAATAAAAGGTGTTATTTAATATATGTATATATACGTATAAAAATAATACAGATAGTACAGAAGAATTCTTTATACAACAAAATAAACAGCTCATATTTAATTATATATATATATATATATATTATATAATATATATATATATATATATATAACAGTCAAAGTGTGTAACCAGCCATTTCACGTAATGGCTGAAACTTTGTCATTTCGCGAGATGGCTGTTTCACTTGGTCATTTCGCGAAATTATTAAAATCTTCAGCCATTACGCGAAATGGTTGAAATTCCACCTTGGTCACTTCGTACAAGATCATTTTCCCTGTTAGGTCAACTGTATACCCGGTTAGATCAACTGTATGCCCTTGACAATTGGTTAGGTTAAGTTGTGCTATTTTCGTTAGTTTTAACGAAAATAACACGCACTAACCTAACAATTGTCAAGGGCATACAGTTGACCTAACCGGACATACAGTTGACCTAACTAGGCATACAGTTAACATAACCGGGCATACAGTTGACCTAAGCGGGCTTGTAAGCATGGTGGGCCCAAGTAGTGGACTAGGGAAATAGGTAAGTTCATAAACGAGCGTAAAAGAGTGTATAGACTTAATAAGCGCAATGGCACGGTAGCTAACTTTAATAGATATATCGAGCTTAGACGTCAGGTTAAAAGATGTTAGGAATGCTAAGCGTAATTTAGAGATACTTGTAGCTGCGGATAGTAAACATAATCCGAAAAAGTTTTTTGAATACGTCAATAATCGTAAGCCGATAAAAGATAACATAGGCCCTCTAGTGGACGCTAACGGCGCTTTGGCTTCCGACGCTCAGGCAATGGCGAGTATTTTTAACAACTTTTTTGCGACAGTTTTTACCGAAGAAGACGTAAATAATGTCCCCGACGTGGACGATATTGTTCCATTTCGTAGCGAGACCATTTTGAATGAAATAACTGTTTACGAGGGTAAGATTGCGCATTATATCGATAAGCTAAAAGTTAGCAAGCGCCAGGCCATGACGCGCTTTATCCTAGACATTTGAAAGATTTGAAAGACGTTATCGTAGGCCCCTTAACAAAAATTTTTAATAAGTCACTCTAAGCGGGGATTATTCCTGAAGACTTCAAATTAGCTAACGTTACGCCCATTTTTAAAAAAGGCGACCGCACAGTAGCTAGTAATTATAGGCCTATTAGCTTAACGTCAATTGTCGGTAAAGTTTTGGAGTCCGTAGTTAGGGATCGTATCGTCGATCACTTAGAAAGTCGCGATTTGATCACTATTAGTCAGCATGGGTTTCGACGCCATAAATCTTGTTTAACTAATTTGTTAGAATTTTATAGCGAAATAGTGCGCGAATACGATAGGCATAGAGCGGCTGTCGTTATTTATTTAGACTTTAAAAAAGCGTTCGATACAGTTCCGCATAGAAGATTAAATGCGAAGGTTAAAGCGCACGGTATACGCGGTCAGGTAGCTAACTGGTTAGAGCAGTGGTGCACAAACTTTTTTGATATGAGGGCCAAGCGAAGAAAATAACTAAATGTAATTAGCCTACTTACTTTCCATCTAAGTCATAAATTGGGTCACTTTTATATTCTAACTTTTTCATTTAATTGAAAAGACCCGTGGGGCCACTGAAAAGACCCGTGGGGGACACATTTGGCCCGCGGGCCAGGGTTTGTGCATCACTGGGTTAGAGGAATGGCTTCGTGCCAGGAAACAGAGGATCGTTGTCAATGGTAGGGAATCGGGGTGGTTGGATGTAGGTAGCGGTGTCCCTCAGGGTTCAGTGTTAGGCCCATTGCTATTCGTAATTTACATTAACGACATAGATGTAGGCTTCACTAGTAACGTGTCAAAATTCGCGGACGATACTAAAATAGGCGGTAAAGTTGTTAACGTGGACGATAGAAATAGGCTCCAAGACGCTGTAAATAGGATTATGGAGTGGACGGATAAGTGGCAGATACATTTTAACGTATACAAATGTAAAGTTTTGCATATAGGTTCTCGTAACAACAATTATACGTACACGATGGATGATAGACAGTTAGTGAGCGTTGACGAGGAAGTAGATTTGGACATACGCGTATCTAAGGATTTAAAAATTAGGAACCAGTGCCAGGAGTCTTGCGCAAAAGCTAATAGGGTGTTAGACTTCATAGCGCGTAATTTCGAATTTAAATCGAAGATATTGCCCCTTTACAAGTCCCTAGTCAGGCCTCACTTAAAATATGCCATTCAATTTTGGTGCCCGTATTTGCGTGAGAATATTGATTGGTTAGAAAGGGTTCAGCGACGCGCCACGAAACTAATTCCGCCATTACGCAACAAGTCTTACGAATATAGGATTAAAGAGTTAGACTTGCATTCACTGGAAACTAGGAGATTAAGGGGGGAGCTTATTGAAGTTTTCAAAATCGTTAATAAAATCGATAACGTAAATTTTGACAAATTGTTCATTTTCGATTATAGCAATACTCGTAATAGCGGATTTAAATTACGTGGCAGACGTTTCATTACTAACATCGCTAAAAACATTTTTACGTTTAAAGTAATTGATAAATGGAATAATCTTCCCGCGTCCGTTGTGAACTCTACCAGCGTTAATATGTTTAAAAACCGTTTAGATAGGCATTTTAAAAATATTAACGTCGTTTAAAATAATAAAACAATTAGGAACAGGAGCTCTTGGGGTAATGGTCAAGGTTTGAGTCTGTTGACGAGTAATGCCAGCTTGTGACATGCCAGCGTGTGATATGCCAGCAACAGAATTATATTAAAAAAAAATCAAACTAACACGAATCTTAGATGTTGCTCGGAGCGTAAACTAACCCACTTTTTGTTATACTCTTAATACTTTTTTTCTCTTATCCTCTCTTTGCTTGCATGTCTGTAGCTTGCATGGTATGACAGTGTTTGAATTAAGATTGCGTTTGCATGGTTTGTAAGCGTTCTTATTTTATTTCTTTTCATCTTTCACCTCTTTCCTATTCTCTTCGACTATTTTTCCGACTTGTCAGCAGTGGGCGGCGGATGATGATGGTGAGTCTTTCTCTCTCTTTTTCTGAATGAATGTTAACCCATGAAAGATAGGTTTTGCTACTTAACCCCTTATTCTCTTCTTTTAACTCTCTATTCTCTTCTTTTAACCCCCTACTCTCTTCTTTCTCTCGGGCTAACCTTAGAGTGGATCTTAAGGTCTTTGTTAGCCTTAGCTTCTGTAGATCTGTAGAAATGATCTTGTAAGTTGTTATTTTTGTTAGTTTTAACGAAAATAACACGACTCAACCTAACCACTTATCAAGGGCATACAGTTGAACTAACCTGGCCTTCAATTTCGGATATCGGAATAACATTGAAGGCCCGGTTAGTTTTTGAAAACCTCTATATTGAAAATTCAAATTCAAATGTGTTCAAATGTTCAAATGTGTTTAAATGTGTATTTAAAGAGTGTTTCTCACTTATTTGAACAGACCTGTGGATGTATGTATGTTTTACCAGATTTACTTAGTTAAATAAAGGTTTCCAATTTTATTGTGATGTTTGTTATTTCTATGAATTCATGACAAAAGTCATTTTAGCCATTTCACGAAATGACCAAGGTGGAATTTCATCAATTTCGCGTAATGGCTGAAGATTTTAGTCATTACGCGAAATGACCAAGTGAAACAGCCATTTCGCGAAATGACTACTAAAAGTTTCAGCCATTACGCGAAATGGCTGGTTACACACTTTGACTGTAACATGTGTGTGTGTGTATATATATATATATATATAAGGGGTTCTAAAAAACCTTAGCCCTACCATTTGCACCTTACATGTTTACTTATATCGAAATAGTTTTTAGTGATTATAAAAATATATAAAATTCTTTATTTATTGCAGGTATTAAAATTACTCTAGCTGATAAAGTGATAATATAATGGCTTCTCAATTAATTGGTGATTCGGAGAGGCAACGTGTGATAGATCGCATACGAGCAATAACATTTCGGGAAGCTCGTGATGCTGGAGCCACCTTTATAACACGTTCATGGGTTGCCAAAAAGTTGCGAAGAAGTGAGGACTTCGTCAAAAGAAATTGGAATAAAACTTTGGATGAATGTGAAATGGATACAACCAAATCTGGGCGCCCAAATTTGCTACTCTCTCAGGAAACAAAGGACATCATTGAAAGCGGTACGCGTAAGCGGAAAAACAGCTGTGCTAAACTTTCTACAGAGATCGAAGTGTTGAGAGGAAAGATCGTTAGTGGTGAGATCATTCGACTGTACCGTCATAGGCAAGGTTTAAAGCCTTGGCATGAACTTCCAAAGCCAAGAAAAACTCAACTTAACATCGATGACAGAATGTGGTTTGCCCATTATCTTGAAGAATGGGGTGTGGATGATTTCATGCATTTAGCTCTCTCCGATGAATTTTTTGTTTACGTAACACGTCGGCCTAACTACCAAAATGATCGAGTGTGGGCCACAACACCAGATGAAATCGATGACAATGAACATTATCGCGAATTATTTAAAAGTCCAGACTGTGTTGGTGTGTTTGTTTTGTTCACTGCAAAGAAGCTCATGTGGGTGCTGAAGCCAAATGGTCAGAGTTGGGATGGACAGTATTCTCGTGATATTATTCTATCCTAGCATGTCATTCCTTTTCTAAGAAACCCAAACAATGTTATGGATGTCGATCAGGTCACACTTCTGCACGATAAGGCCCCCTGCTTTAAGGCATTAGCCACTCAACAATTGTTGCGGAACCATGAGATCGATTTCTTTGGAAATGAGGAATGGCCAGGAAATTCTCCTGACCTGAACGTCTGTGAACACATTGGATCAGTTATAAAGGACAAGGTTGAATGTCTCTTGTTTCAAGAACCTGCAGCAAATCGATTTTCGAAGGATACAATGACGCAACGCATTGAAACTGTTTTAGCAAATTTGCGTAACGATCAAGATCTATTCACGTCACTTTTGGCAAGCTACCCAAAGCGAATTCAGGCTGTCTTGGAAGCCAATGGCGGGAACACCAAGTTTTAATTGTTTCTCATTAAATGCAGGATTAAATTCTCTTTTGTAAGGTATGTTTAGTTTTACTGTACCTCTAATGGTTTAGGCCATGGGCGGGGGGCTAAGGTTTATTGGAGCCCCATGTGTGTATATATATATATATATATATATATATAAATTATATATATATATATATATAACTTATACAATGGAAACTGAGAAAAATGGCTCCCTTCCCTTTTTAGATCTTTTAATTTCGAAAAAAGGTGATTCTATTACTACATCAGTTTACAGGAAACCCACTTTTACTGGTTTGGGCATGAATTTCTTTAGTTTTACTGATTTTAACTATAAGATGTCGTATATTAAAACTCTCTTGTTCTAGGGATATAATTTGACCTCTAGTTTTACCTTACTTAACGATGAATTTAATAATTTAAGATCATATTTTACCAATAATAGTTTTCCTGTTCAATATGTAGATAAACTAATAAGATCTTTCTTAAATAATGTTTATAGCCCTCAACTTCCCTGTATTTCAGTGCCTAAAGATATAAAATATTTCTTGGTACCTGAAATGGGTCCCATGAATAAAGAATTTAAACTTAAATTTACAAAGTTGTTAAGAAAAAAATTTTATCATACTGATTTTCGCATTATATTTATTAACAAAATGTCTTTAGGTAGCTTTTTCTCAGCGAAGGATCGAACTCCTGATTCGTTGCGTAGCGGTGTTGTATATTTATTTACCTGCCCAAGGTGTCTCCTTGGTACTTATATTGGCAGCACCGTGCGCTCCCTCAGGGCTAGATTTTATTCGCATATATATATAGGGTGTCCCAGAATTAACAATTTCAATGAAATCGGACAAATTTTTTAAAAACACACTTTTATTTATGTTTATCATGTTTAATATGTTAAAAATGTATAAATTTCTAAATTTTTTTCATAATTTTATTTTCATAATTTTTTCATTATCTGGTCCAATGAAAGACCGTCTGAAGTCATAGAATGGCAAAGAGACTCTCCAAAAGTTAACGTGTGGCTTGGAATGACCAAATCCAAAATTTATGGCCCATTCTTCTTTGCGGAAGCAACTGTAACAGGTACCGTCTACTTTGATATGCTTCAGCAGTTTTTCGAACCACAGCTTCTTGATGATGGCATTCTTGATAATGTTGTGTTTCAACAAGATGGAGCACCATGTCATTATGCTCTGATTGTTCGAGAATACCTCAACAGACGCCTTCCGAATCGGTGGATTGGACGTGGAGGACCTCGACCTTGGCCTCCGCCTTCTCCGGATTTGACACCCCTGGATTTCTTTGCATGGGGTTTCATAAAAACAAAGGTTTATCGCCAAAAGATCAATGCTTCTTGTTGAAACACAACATTATCAAGAATGCCATCATCAAGAAGCTGTGGTTCGAGAAACTGCTGAAGCATATCAAGGTAGACGGTACCTGTTACAGTTGCTTCCGCAAAGAAGAATGGGCCATAAATTTTGGATTTGGTCATTCCAAGCAACACGTTAACTTTTGGAGAGTCTCTTTGCCATTCTATGACTTCAGACGGTCTTTCATTGGACCAGATAATGAAAAAATTCTGAAAATAAAATTATTAAAAAAATTTAGAAATTTATACATTTTTAACACATATTAAACATGATAAACATAAATAAAAGTGTGTTTTTAAAAAATTTGTCCGATTTCATTGAAATAGTTAATTCTGGGACACCCTGTATATATATATGTATAGCAATAATGAAAATACATGGATTAAGGACGGTTTCTACACGTTAAATATTATATTATATATATATATATTATATATATATATATATATATATATATATTATATATTATACAATAATGAAAATACATGGATGAAGGACGGTTTCTACCACGTTTAAATATATTATAATATATATATTATAAACAGTACAGAAGATTTCTATATACAACAAATACACATTTAATATATATCTAGGGTGATTCAAATATGGGGGTAAAAAAAAAAATTTTATATTTTAATGTGTTCAACCCTTTAAATGGTTCATTTCAGCATAAAAACAACTATCCTAAAATATTTTAGCAAATTTTTAATTTTTAGGGGTTGCTACCAGCAATTAAAAATTGACAGAACGACTCAAATTGTCAAATTTTTCCACACCACCCAGGCACATTGCTTTTTTTTTAATGTGGAAAGCTCCCCCGTAGGTCCTACCATAACCACAAGCATGCATAATTAAACTAGCATGATATTTGAGACATTAGCTGTCCTTACTTCATCAATGTTTCTTTCTTTCTATCAGGGTAAACAGCCCTGTAGTTTTTCACTACTTGTAGCAAGAATTGTTTTTGATCTGTCATGTTTAGTATTTTATTATATTCATCCATTAATTTTACTCCTCTTTCCGCTATATCATTCACGACTTTCCACTGTTTGATAGATTTCTTAGCGGAGTTATACTCTTCATCATTATGCCATTCTTTAGCATCTTTGAGTAAAAATTTGAACTAAATTATGTTATTGTAAAGAATCTTTGAGTATTGATGACAAAATCTTCTAATTTCTTCGTTGGAATAAGTGCAGGATCTAGAAAAGCCCGTTTTGCAGGAAGAGTTTCTGTTGTATTTTGCAAGGCCTTTACAATTTTGTTTTTCGTTTCAGTAGGCACTTCATCATCATAAAAGGCCAAGGCTACCAGTTCTTCTGATAGGTACCAGAGGTGACCTAACAGTTTTTTAATAGCAACAAATGCAATTGTGTCATTTATTTGTTTGTAGACTACAAGATTCTGTAATAATTCCAGAGCAAGACGAGGAGCGCAAGATGGCACAGGAGCTGTAAACCATGCCTTTACAATAAACCGAGTAGCAAATAGACAGATGTCTTTTAGTCCTTTTTTGTCTTTTACTGAAATTTTGAACTGAGATTTGAACATAAAAATTTTTAATGAATATGTAATTTTGGCCATCCACCTAGCCCGATGAAGTCCCGCTGGATGTTTAAATTTGATTCCACCTTTGGTTCACCTCCCAAAAAAATAATTGTTAACTGCAATAGTTCTAGGTAATCGTCTCTTGGTTGGAATGTATCTAGTTGATTTGTTGCAAATATAATTATGTCATCTTTGATGTCATGAATATTTTCATAGATATCTGGATCTGATAATGCTGTTTCGTAGTCCTCCTTATTAATGCTTGACCATTTTCTCTGAACTTCTTAAAAAGGACTATATCTGGGCCAGAAGATGGTGATAAAGACTTTGAAACAACAGCTTCCAGCATAATTTCAAATATATGGTGTCGACATGCCAGCCACAATAAATCGTTGTCGAATTTTTGTTCTAGAAGAATAGCTGCACCATTTCTAGGACCAGTATTGGCTGCCTTTGTATTGAAACACATGCATTTTATTTGTTCGCAGATGTCCCATTCAAGCGATGTCTGATTGTTTGCATTAAAAAGAGACGCATTTCTGTCACTCAATTTTGCAACATCAAGACTTCCTAATAATTTATCATCAAACAATTTTCTACGTTTGCCAACCTTGCTTTTCCATGTTGAAGGTTGTGCAGCACAGAAACCAGATTCATCACTTTTACTCTCCCCTAATTCTGATTCTGATGATGTACTGGTGAGTATGACAGCCTCTTCATTCTTCTTTCTTTTGATCTCTTCTTCTGCTTTCCTCTTTTCATAACGTTGTTGCTTTTCTGCTGCTCTTTGCTCTTTTTTAGCAACAGCCTTATCAATGGTATCCATTTTTCCATGACGTCCTTTCTCACGTTGCATTTTCAAGAATTTCTTATCATCTTCTATTTTTATAAGCTGCATAGCATTCTCATGAGCTATGTCAAACAAGTTTTCCAGTTTATCTTTCCATTTTTTTTCTTTATTATTTAAATTTTGTGATCTTTTCAATTTGTTTGCTTTGTTTTTCTTAAGCAGCTGTTATTCCTTCAGTATTCCTTGAATTTTATCTACTACATGTATTCTTTGTTTTGCTGGTATTCCTGCTTTTTTCCAAACTGCTAGCACATCATCTGCAGTAGAGCAGCATGATTCTCTAATGTTTTGCTTTTTAATATTTCTGTAGTGTATGAAGAGGGCCATCATTTCCTTCTCTGATGGTAATACGGATGTTTTTAGTACTGCAGAGGGCTGCCCAATTAGCCATACTTCAGTTTCTTTTCTTGTAGAACTTCTCCCAAATGAGCAACTGGTGATGGTGAGTTAGGCCTAGCTTCCATAATCGATTAATTGGTATCAAAATTACGAGTTCCAAGCAACAATTAAAAGCAAGCTAGTATATAAACCATTAATTAAAAATTCTGAAATATAAACAATTAAAATAAAATCATAAGTTGTAAAAACAAACAAATTGAAAAAGAGTGAAACTTGACGCCTGGTAGCACATAGTAAATTTATTTAAAATTCACCAAATTTGGCATACACTACTTTTTTGTCATAGGGAACAAAAATACAGGTTGAACAATTAAAAAAAAAAACTTTTGATTTTTTGATCACCCTAATATTTATTATATACGCGTCAAAAATGGAAATACATACTTTAAGTTCTACCATGCTTAAATAAAATAGCAAACTCGCACGTGATCGAGTCTACACTTGCATCCTCATTGCCCTGTACTACACATATGCGGATGTCTATATTCAATATAAAGGGCTTTCAACTCGTTTAACACTATTTTTGTACGAAGTGGGGAACAAACTATCACCCTCTTTAATTAAACGCGGATAGAATACAGTCAAAAGCGTGCACATAGATGACATTGTTTGCTACAACCTCACCATTAAATTGAAGTTCATAAACACTTCTTTCCAAACGGTTGTTTATTCTTTCGGCGCTGACCTTTTCAACTGTAAATTCTTCTCGGCAACTCATATCGGCAATTGAAGTACGTTTCTAAATCGTGCTGACAACTGTGTCTTAGATAAAGAAATAATTCCTCAGGGTGAACAGTGAAGGTGAGTTAAGCCCTGTACCATTCGAGGCCTTTGTACGAAAGTTCATGATATTTCGAGGAGTCTGCACTTTCTGAATACGAAGCCAGTTCCAAACCATTCTTGCCTTGTTTGGCCCTACACTTGATAAAATCATCGAGCAGGACGGTGTACGCGTATTCAAGCACTGTGTCAAAATAACGCATATCAGCAGCACGGGCGTCTAATATATGTTTCAGTTTACGGAAACCGAAGACTTCAAACATTCTGTCGAGAATGAAACGGCTTCGTGTGGGGATAAGGGTGTTATTGGCAGCAACATTCTTCCACATCAACCGTATATCAACGCATTTGTTGTTTTGTATCACGATTTACGGATAGCGTGCAAATAATGGCGTACGAGTGTGCATCGCTAATCTGCTCTTTTGTTGAGGCTACACCTCCAGGAATTTGTAACCGTCCTCGCCCCCACTTCTCCGTGTCCGGAAATTTCATCGCCGGAAATTTCATCGCCGCAAATTTCATCGCCACAATTTCATCGCCAAGAATTTCATCGCCGGGAAATTTCATCGCCAGGAATTTTCATCGCTAGGAATTTTCATCGCTAGGAAAATACATCGCCGCAAAATAGAAAATAAATTAAAAAATATTTACAGTATGTTCTAAATATAATATATATAGGGACATTTTCCAGTTTGTGTACCGTTTTTCATATAATTTATTTTTGAGAATATTTTTGTTAAAACTAACGAAAATATCACGACTTAACCTAACCAATTATCAAGAGCGTACAGTTGATCTATTAGTAAATAGTAAATACTATTCCAGAAACAAACAATGTTATAATTAATAATAGATCAACTGTACGCCCTTGATAATTAATTGGTTAGGTTAAGTCGTGATATTTTCGTTAGTTTTAATAAAAATATTCTCAAAAATAAATTATATGAAAAACGGTACACAAACTGGAAAAGGTCCATATATAGATATATATATTTACAAGATTTGCATTGAATTAATTTTCTTACAATTTTATGTTCTTAATATTTGTTATGCGAATTTGTTTATACAAATACAAATGATTGTTATTGTTAATTGTATACATATATATAAATACAAGTGAAGCTTTAAATGATCATGGGACTGATAATTATAAGATTATGATTAAGTGTCCCATTTTGGCCCTTTTTGACGTAAATGCAGGTGACTGTTTTAAGAAGATAAGATGGGAGAAAGGTTACCAGATTAAAATGGTTAGTTTTAGCATGCAGGTGACTGTTTTAAGAAGATAAGATGGGAGAAAGGTTACTAGATTAAAATGGTTAGATTTAGCATGCAAGTGACTGTTTTAAAAAGATAAGATGGGAGAAAGATTACAAGATTACAAGATTAAAATGATTAGTTTTAGCCCATTTGTCCTGCCCCGCATAAAAGCCCTGCCCCTGTAGTCATTAAAATAGACCTTTAAGATTTTGGAGTCTATATTATTAAAAAATTATAATATGAATTTAATCATTGGTTAGTTTTAGCCCATTTGTCCTTCCTCGCATAAAAACCCCGCCCCTGTAGTCATTAAAATAGACCTTTAAGATTTTCGAGTCTATATTATTTGAAATTATAATACGAATTTTATCATTATAGACTTGGTATTGTCGGTGCGTGGTTGTGTTATATATAAGAAAAGGCAGTACATTCAATATGCCCCTCAACTATGTTTCAAGCACAAGGACTCAGCGGAAATTGATTGATAATGGTCATCTATTTGTTAGAGAGAAGGCAAGTGGACAAAAAGTATTTTGGAAATGCGATCAATTTTACAAAACGCGTTGTCGGGCACGCCTTCATTCAGAAAATTGATCAATTACCAAACGAGTTGGAGAACACAATCATGCACTGTAGGGCGGGTCGTACTCAGGTGACAACATGAATCTGAAGGAAATCCTACCATCAGGGGTGTCTAAATTATGTGTTTTTACATGGGGAATTCAAATATGAGCTTATTTTTTGGATAGGATAACTCTAACCTACATCATTTTGTATTTCTAAATTGCCAATTTTACCCTTTTGAACCCCTTTATAATAAGTTATATTAAAAGATATAAGTAAATCATTTATACTGACAAGGCCAAATCAACTTTACATATATTTTAATAGGTGAACTGCATGTATATCACTGGATATAATTACAAAGATCATTCTCCTGACATCTTGAACTTTGCCAGGTTGCACAAATCCTGCTTTGACTCAGACTTGGACATCAGCTTCCTGCTGGTCTCCTGAGCCCTGATCCCTCCATCCCTCTTTTCCTGTGAGAAGTACTTAGCAGAAGCCTCAGTCACCATTTTAACAACCCTCTCAATGCTTTGTGTGTGGCAAGGCCAGTTGCGCACCTCCATGGGGGTGTTGATGAAGTTTTTCACCTCTGAGGTGCTTAGAGAGCAGGTGAGAGGTGGCTCTGACACACCTTCTGACCAGCTGATCAAGTCACCGATGCTGGAAGCATCACAATTGATGTCAGGTGTCCTTCTGCTCCTAACAGAGGAGTCCCCCAGCTGAGTGTCGGGTCCCCCTCTCCCCTGATGGCCAGGATTCTCTCCACCCCTTCAATCCTCTCCTTCTGATCCTCAGAGCAGAGTAGTGTTTGGAGGATGACTTCACTGTGGGCATACCAAGCAGATCTTCTCACAGTTGGCATCACAATATCCAGCACCTCCTTTCTCTGGGACTTGAGGCAGTCCAGCTGAAAGAGGATGTGCCTAGGCCCTTCGATCCAGGAGTGCTTGACCTTCACGTTGAACCAACATGGGTAATACACTCCAATGATGAATTCCACAATGAATTGCAGAATCTTCAGGTTCTTTCCTTTAAGTCCGTGCTTTGACACCCAGAGCCTGAGAAGTCTGTTCGCTGTGGTGAGCCAGCGGCTGTGGTTTACTGGTCCTATCTCTAACAGAGCCAGCCCTGCAGGAAGTACTCCATCCCTGACTGCACAGACAATTTTATAGCCATAGTATTGATCAGTTGAGGGATCTTGAATGACCTTGTCAGGAAGCTTGATCAGTGGAGGGCCAACAGAGATTCGGGTGAAGTTTGGATTGATATCAAAGTCTGTAGCAGAATCAAGGAGCTTTCCTATTGGCCCGGATAATTTTTTGTTGGACAGAGTAGGGCCATCAAGGTCAACAATGAGATGGCGCAGGGAAGTTCAACAGTGTGCAGGTTGCACACCAACCAGACCAGCTTTCTCCCCAGGTGCAGCTCCAGCTTACGCATTACTCCAGCTTTCACACCAGTGTTGACATTTGTTGAGTCTCTTCCAATGGCCAACAAGGTTAGTTGTTAATTAAATTTGCTCAATGTATCACTATAATATGCGTAGAAATAGCTTTTTCTAAAATATAACAGAATAATACTCACATGTGAACAGTAACAAAAAAAATATCAGTAGATAATCACTAAATCTATCCCGTCACTGCAAACCGAGGTGGTAAAATAGCTTCATAAATCATGAGTCACTTCAAATATTTCACAAAACGTTTTAGAATGTTCTGAAACGTTACATTCTAGCCTCTGAGAAAGGTGGCTCAGAAAATGGCCTTATGCGCGCCAGAAAACCGTCAAAATATTTCATATACCAAACTGTATGATAATTACAATTAAGTGGAATGGCACACCTTTTTATTTGAGTATTTAAATATTATTATTATTATATGAATTACATTATATGTGTTTATATGAATTAGTTAGAACAATGCTCTATGAGAGATAACGTGAGCAGCCATGATAGAAAACGTGAGAAGACATATTCTGGGGTAACTACAATAGTAAAATAATCAACAATTTAATAATCAATCTGCAAAATGATGTAGGTTCGGGTTATCAGAATTAAATATTTTCTTCAGAATTGTGTTCTATACACCAAAATATGTCATTTGAACACCCCTCTCCATTGATTTAAAAACAATGCATAGTATGACCCGCCCTAAATTCATGCAGGCAATAGTGCTCGTATTGAAGTAACCAAGGTTCTCAATGCAGTGAAAGAGAAAGCTCGCACGACTCGAGATGGGACTCATTGTATTGTAACACAAGTCTACATTGGGTTATCTCAAACAGTCGTCGGCCAGATGCCCCCTACAGAATCTTTAAAGAAGACAATCCGAAACACTCGAAATCAAGCGGAACAAGTGCCTCCCAATCCAGCGACTTTAAATGATTTGAACATTCCTCCTGAGTACCGAGTGACACATTCAAATGAACCTTTTCTTTTGTTCGACAGCAACGCAACGATGGCCCAAATAGAATCTTGATAGTTTCAACTCAGCGAAATCTACAGTTATTGTCTAATTCAAGATGTTGGTAAGCAGATGGAACTTTTAAGACTGTTCCACCTTTATTCGAACAACTCTATACAATACATGGAGTCATAAATGATGATATTATTCCTGTTGTTTATGCGTTATTGACTCGAAGAAATGAAAATACTTACAGCAGACTTTTAGTGGAACTAAAAAATTTGGAACCAAACTTGTCACCTACGACGATTATGACAGATTTCGAGCTTGCAGCGACCAATGCCTTTAGTGCAGCCTTTCCAGATTGTCAACAAAAAGGTTGCTTTTTTCATTTCTCCCAATGTATTTTTCGAAATCTTCAGACAAACGGACTGCAGCAATTGTATGAAAATGATACAGAATTTGCATTGAAAATGCGCATGATCCCAGCCATCGCATTCGTGCCACTTAATGACGTAGTTCGTTGTTTTGAAGATTTGTGTGATAATAATAATTTTCCAGAGGAAGCTCAGCCAGTTTTAGATTATATGGAAGATACGTGGATTGGCCCCCTGATCGTCGCTTAATTTGCCGACCTCCTCGCTTTGCCCATGCATTATGGAACTGCTTTGATACAGCCCTACAAGGTGCTCCTAAAACAAATAACTCATGCGAAGGATGGCACCGAGCATTCAGCGAATTAATTGGGGCTGCTCATCCAACAATATGGAAATTCATAAAAACCCTAAAACGAACAAAGCAGAAACGAAGGAAAAATAGAACAATATGTCGCCGGTGCAGAAATTCCTCCTTCTAAGAAGAAATATAGATGTTGCAGCAAGAATCCAGCGCATCGTAAATGATTATGAAAATCGCGAAGTACTCAATTATTTACGAGGTATTGCTCACAATTTTGGTTTCTAAAATTTTACAAGTTCTGCATTTAATTAATTTTTCTTATTTTTATGTTTCTATTATTCGTTATTTTTATTCGTTTATTAATAGTAATAATTAATAATAAGTAACAAAATTTTATATATTATTAATATAAATAAATGTAAATAAAAATAATTGCTATTTACTTTTTATCTTATTTTTTTATTTATTAATATAACTGAATGCAAATAAAAAATACTATTTACTTTTTTTTCCTTCAAATAAAATATTATACATTAACTAACATAATATATATTTCTATGGTGTGGCGATGTATTTTCATTGCGATCAAAATTCCTAGCGATTAAAATTCTTTACGATGTAATTTCCCGGCGATAAAATTTCCGGTGATGAGATTTCTGGCGATGAAATTGCGGCGATGAAATTTCCGTGAATCCCACTTCTCAACCAACACGAAGATTGTGTTCATCTCTTCAACACGTAAATAAATAACATTGCGTCTACCGGAGTTTGAATGTCTACATTTCGTTTCAAGTACATAATTAACAGCACTGGTATTACGCCTGAATACGCGCACAGACTTCAACACGGAAACGTCGTATACTGCATTGAGGATGCTGCTCAAAGGAAGCCCCATCTTTTAATAGTTTTTCATTGTGAGGTGAGTACGTCCAGTCGAGTCAAGCTCTGAGGCGACTATGAGCAACCGGCGCGTCGTTTTTGGACTCGGAGGGGCCGCGCAAGTGGATGGGATGGAGGGAGGTGTGGGGTGGGTCAAGACCAATTCCAGGTGTTAGTGATTCGTGTACTAGATTGTTCTAACATGAAATATTCGCTGCGGGGATCATCCGAATATTTGTACCCCATTATACTGGGTAGGTGTTTAGAGAATTTTTCCATCTGCGATACATGAAGTAATATCGGTTTTAATGTTTTATCACACCCACTTCCCGGAATGTGTACCATACATCTACGTTCAGGGGTATTCACTATTGTACTTTCTCGAACCATGAACATTTTATTAACACTCCGGCGATCTATTTGAGAGAAACATGTGTCCGTACTTGTCCTTTTTGCTGGACAAACTATACTCGTCCCTAAACTTTACTAAAAACTCGCACAAGCCTTTAGCTACAACTTCACTACGCACCTCGTCATAATATACATGGATGTAGTGGTAGAAATATTTCAAACTGTCCATAATCACAAGATTTACATTCATAGCCCCAGTGTACTCTTAATCGGTGTGATGTAACATGGCGTAATATCTTCTGTCACACCAATCATCAACAAAGTTCACAACCCAGTTCTTTTGCTTCTCTTCTGCAAGTGTGGTTTTTTTCACTTCACGATATATGAGCGTTCTAGTGCAGTTTAATCCTGCAGTATAACCCATTACATCGATTGTACCGCGAAACCCAGGAATGCTCTCGCCGGAATAACCATAGAGTATTTGGACGTCATGCTCCTCATTCTTCGTAAGAATTAATGTGGTTTTAAAGGAATCAAAAGAGGGATGACTAGAAATTCTTTGGGTGTTCACCACATCGGTAGACTTCAGTGAGCACCACGTCAGGAATGCAGAGCATGCAACATCATTGGAAGCCACTTCTTCTACGCGAGAAGTCTTTAACAATTAAAAAGATACGTCTGATAACCAGTGCATGCGGAGGTCAACTGAGTACGCAGGAAGGAGATATGTCCCGATTAGCAGCATGAGCCACATGACTCATTTTATTAGGCAGCAACATGCAGTGGGTGGTGCTTAAAGTTTTTCTCACACACACACACACAAAAAAAAAAAGTGAAAAATGAAACGCTAACTGAAACGATCTATTTTAAATAGAAAAATAAATAAAATGTAAAACATCCTCAACAAGTAAATAGTCTCTAATTCATGATATATATATATAAATAACAAATATTCATGCACCATAACTAAAACAAATACATGTAATAAATAGAAAAATAAATAAATTGTAAAATTTCGTCAACAAGTAAATATACACTAACAAGACAGCAATATTCACGCCTTGTGGTATCCAAAGGGAAGAGTATCGTAGATGCCAGGCACCTGGTAGCGTTTCCTATATGTGTTACGACACATTTTCGTCCCCTACGTTCCTTCACGCCACCCCAGCTTCTGTGCCCGAAAGTTGTGAGTACCTACAACCAGGTGGGGTGTTTGGTCACCCTCATTTCCATCATCTTCTAAACTCACTAGCTCTTTGAGCGAATCAAAGTTGATGATCTGACGGTTCGCCTGGTTAAGCGTGATGTCTTTTGCCTTCACGATATATCTCATTTCCGCCCCTACCCTCACCCGTACCCCGTAAGTTTTTGGGCCTCTTGAGACAAAAGAATCAGCGTAATCGCTATCTCCATACTCATCCTTGATCTCGATAGTCAACTCTCCGAGGAATTCCCCAACAGGTGGCATGTATTCACCTTACCTTCCCTCTCCGTGAATAACACACTATCTGTATCTGCGTACAGAACCCTCCGTCCAAGAGAATGTAGTAGACTCCAACGTTTGATGCGGGTGTATGCTGTTGTGAAACTGGCTACAGGTATGTTTGGAACACGTGAGGTATCTGCAGCCAATTCGGTTCTGTTGTACTTTATTATGTATTTTATTATGACCTCTTTATCGGGAGCGTTGGCATAATCCCACACCTCGTTATAACTTTGGGCTAGATGGACGTTCACCTTGTCTGTATTCTGAGCAAATTTCCCTCAAAGACTATAAGACTATTTAGGCACAACTTTGCTCTAAAGCGCTGGCCAGTGTTCTACGCAATTTGGTCCCGTTCAAGTTGTATCCTTTCACGATCACGGTAGCGTTGAAAATACGCCGATTTTTCATTTTCGGTCTCGACTCCTCGCGGGTACCCTGATGCTTCTACCTTATCCTTCAGAAAAGTGTTTATATATATATAGTGTGAAAAGGTTGGGGAGCTTCTGAAACCTCCACACCTCATATATCTTCAATATTCTGCAACCGTGATGAACGGCTAGGGACAGCTCAGGACTTGTATATACACCTCTGATCTTTCTCTGGTTGGTTATGTGATTACATGCCCCACTGTTCTCCCCTGCGTACTTCACGCACAGGGGAAACATGAGCTTGTGATCTATAACGACGGGTAAGATTGGCATCCATACATCGCGTGGGGGGAGCACATCTACGAAAGAAAGGCCGAGATAGTTCTCGTTCAAATTAGCTGAGAACGGCAGGGCGGGGCCCACCAGTTTTTCAGGTGCTCCTACGGGGTACGGATTGTTCTTCATCACGTAGGGGTATAAAGAACAGAAGCGGTAGTAATGAAGTTTCACGCCCTCCATAGGTAGAAAGTATAGTTTGAATGGGTTTGTGTGCCCGCCAAACAAATTATCGTGCATTTGAGAGGATCCAGCACCATTGAAAGCTTGATGGAGTTCATTTCTTCGTGGTACTCTTCACCTGTCTCCATCCGCGCATCATATTCGTGCTATCACAAGATCTTGTGAGTGAACTAGGAGCTTATAAATTGGTCGCGGGTGTGTGTCCATGCCATGACTCCAGATTCCTGGGATCTTGGGAGCATTGCTCCAGTAAATTTGACCATGAGAAAAAGTAAATTTGGGTTTGGGTTTTGTTCATCCGCTAGACGTTATGCAATTTTTTTGCGTATACGTTCTTGTACAAACCAATTTTTTAAATTACAAATTTAGTTATTTTAAGTTTAGTTGGTAATTCCATATTTAACAATTATTTTTATTTTTTATTAGGCTTCAATGTTTTGATAATTAAAATTTTATTAAAACGTATATTTTTTTAATATAAAATTATCAGGATTGGACTATGTTCCATTGATCTCGGCCAGGTTTGATAAATTGGCCAGATAATTACTTGTGCGGTTTTAAGTAATCCACCATGACTCTAGAATTGAAAAGTTTAGTTAAGTTTAAACTTACTTTTACTTACTTTAACTTACCTACTTTTACTTACTCTTCCTTACTTTTACTAAGTTTAAAGCACTTACTTTTACTTACTTTCATTGTACTGTATTTACTTACTTTTACTCACTTTTACCATACTATATTTACTAACTTTTACTTATTTTGTATTTTTTCAGGTAGTCAATAATCAATAATGGATCCTAATATTGATGAGTTGGAGAGAAAAGTGAGGGTGTTAAAAGGGGTTACTTTTGTGGTCAATGCAAGAACAAATATTCAAAGAAGCAAAACTGGGAGGAACATTTTAATTCCAAAAAAAATATTTGTTACAATACAAGAGGTCCCAGAGTTTGGGCCCACAGCTTAGATATTGCAGTAAAGAAATACCAGGATGAAGTGCAGCAAAGAGATACGGCAAAGCAGTAATTTAGTTTGTTCACAAAATGTGCTAGTGCTAGACCTCAGAAAAATGAACCAACTTCATCAACTGCTAATCTAGAAAATGAAACTTTTTCACTAGATGTTTCACAAACTGAAGAAAGTGCTTCTCCTCCACCTAAGAAACAAAAGGTAAGTGAGGAATCTGCGCATCAGACTAACAAAACTGCTTTAGAGGAATTTGAAAATTCCCAAATCCAGAAGACATTGAATGCAATTTTGCGCCTAACAAAAGAAACTCACCAAGCTGTTGTGGTTAATAAAGAGAAGAGTCAAAATATGCCTTCAAGTTCAGTGTTGCATCCAAATCTAATAAAGCAAAAAGCAACAAATTTGACATTTCCATAGCCCATTTAAGCAAGTGTAATCAATACAAGAAATCCTGAACAATGATTTGATCAAATCTACATTCAAATTGGTGGAAAAGAAGGATCTAGGGCATGCTGATGATTCATTTTCAGTACCAAGTGATATAATGGAAAACATTGCAAATAGTGACACTAATATGCCTGATGTAGATATAGCTGTTGAGGATGAAGATGATGATAATCAAGAAGATATTGATGATGCTTCTGATGATAAAATGTTTACATTATATTGCATAGCTTGCACAGACCCCAAAGCATGTGCTTCAGAAAAACATTCTAACATAAAAGGTTACTTCAATGTTAAAGATTTAACCTATGTTTGCAACAAGGAGAAAATCAAGAGAGATGGTTTAGAAATCTGAAAACCACCTGAAGAGACATTTAATTAAACTTCAGCATCATCAAAGAGCTGCTGTTTATGAAGTGATGAAAACATCTTCTCGGAACACTACTAAACGCATAGAAGACTTATGTGGCAACATCTTATACTACATAATGAAAACAAACACTGCATGGGCTCTATATCCAGTACTTCTAGCTGTATTACATAGGTCAGGTTGTGAGGTTGGAAATTTGAATCATAGCACACATGCGTGCGAGACAATTTGTGAGCTATTAGATAATCAACTTAAAGAACAAACTGTAAAGTGGTTCTTAGAACAAACTTCAGTAACAATAACAGCTGACATTGGAACAATTTTGGGATTAAGCATGCTAGTTGTATTAGTTATGAGTGAAGAAGATAAGACTGTAAAACTTGCTGGGATAAATTTAGTACGCAGCAAATCAGGAGTTTATTTGACCAATGAAATTTTTGATGTGTTGAAGTCTCCTAATCACTTGAAACTATCTGAAGAAGCAATTAAATCCAAGGTATCTGGAATGGTTGGAGATGGGGCTTTTGTAAGGACAACGAGCCATTTAAAAACGAAATGAAAAAGTTGTTTGGAGAAAATTTCAAATTTCGATGGGACTTAATGCATCTTGTGAACAGAGCCACGTTGATGCATTGAAGAAAATTTGTAAACTAAGTGAGATTTTAGACTTTATTCAGAATCACTCTTCAAATCTGAGATCAGGCCTTGACTATACCAATATGGTTCTTCACAATATCATTGTTTTAAGAGACCAAAACTCAAATCTGATACTCGCATGGTTAATTACGAATTTGATCAATTTGACAGATTTGTGGAAAATTGTGTTTTTTGATCATCCACAAGAGAAAGAAATTAGTGCCAAGTTCTATGTATTGATTTCCTATGCAACAAAGATTATGTTGCAAGTAGCTCAAAAAACCACAGTTAGTGCAGAATTTGTAGAAATATATTTTATAAAGGAGGGAAAACTGTTATGTTAAGAGTGACGGAAACAATTTCCAAATTAGCTAATGGAGGAAATGCAAATGATGTAGTTTCTGAATTTAAGCACGATACCACAGGGCAGCAAAAGGAACTAACAGCTGAGGATTACATCCTAAATGAAGTTTACAAATACATCAAGAAACGTTCTGATTACTACCAGGTTGCTGAAGTTGCTAGACCATCCAGAACCAGATCTGAAAGTAGTTTTACAAAAGACTCAGTGATAAATTGGCTGACAGAATATATAGAACAGCTGTGGAAAGGAATCACAGAGAGATTAAAGCATTTTGATAAAGATGGATCAACTGCCTGGAGTGAAGCACCAGTTGAAGGGACATTCTCCATTCTTGGTTACATTGTTGAACACAAAGGATCCATTAAGCCATCTCATTTGACTAAGCTGTGCAGAATTGTGAAGGAGGGTCCAGCTCCAGGCACTAGATCTGCTGTAATGATCACACAGAAAGCCATTGATCAGTGGCCAAGCATACATGGCGGTAAATTCACAACAAATGCCTACATGCAAGGTCTAACATCGTCCACTGTTGCTGCTGCAATGAATAAATAAACTTAAGGTGAGTTATAAACTGTACATTATTGTATTATTATGTTTAGCTAAAACAATTTGTAATTGGTATGTCGTCAATTCAAGAGTTTACTATCATTAACCTATCTAGTGGTGTAAGGGGAAAAAAAGTAAATTCAGAGCTGTGCTCCAGTAAATTTTTTCAAATCTGGAGTCATGGTCCATGCAAGACTGTCGGCAGGAGATCTACCATCCTACGATTCCACACTCAGGATGTTGGCATCCATACCACCAGCAACAGTTAAAGGAGTATGCAGTCTTCTCACCAGTGGCACGGTCTTCGCTTAGACCATCCACCCAAAAAAACCGACCGTTGACCTTAGTGGCCACTTCCCCCATGTTGCGGGCATGTTTTATGTATACGCCGGTCTTTTGCTGCAGATGTATGAGCCAGTAAATAGCGTTATGCCCATAACTGCGTGGGTTGTTTCTGTGAATGACGGCTGGTGTATCTTTAGGCATGAACTTGTTCTTGAACACAGTAAAACACAATGAGGCGATCGTGGTTGCGACTTGTAGCAGGTCTCAGTTGAATCGAACTATATACAGCCTTCTAAAGGCCTGGAAATACCCTAAGTATGCGTACGTCATTCACAATAACATTCTTCCGCTATATTGTAAGGATTATCTTCATTAAAACTGTTGTAGTACCTCTCAAAATGTAGTCTACATCCACAGCAACCAAGCGCCTATAGGGTATTACTACCCAAAAATCATCTATATCTCCGTCATCGGACCCGAAACCGAAGGTCAGTCGCGTCCTGGCTTCACGTCCCTCACTGTTCTAAAGGACAAACTCCACAATACGTTCGACTACAAGACACAGTCCGTGTTCAACGCCGCTGCTATATATGGTTCTCGGGTCGACCCTGACTACGTAATTTCTAGTCAGGGCTGGGGTAGGGGTGACAGTGCGCACCAGCTCAAATGTTATGCTTCTGTCTACAGAATGAGATACTGCTGTGCAGGGTACGGACAGTATTGAACAGGAATAAGGGGGCACAGTTTTATTTTTAGAAGGAACTAATGTGGGGGCTGTGTCGTAAGACGTAGAAGGCTGGGGCTCTATTACTGTGGGTCTAACAATCGACGCACTCCTGGCGCGCTTTACACCTGACGTGGAAGGCGAATCATCAACTTCGTTATGCCCCTGTTTTCTCCTCGAATTGATTGTCGCATGGGGGTGCTCAATGGCATCATCAGCAATGTCTGTAAGGACAAATTTCCTCGAATTTTTAGTTTATTCACAACAAAACTTAAATGACTTATACTGACAAATTAATCATCAATATAATTCCCTTCTTTTTCTATAACCTCCTCCCACCTGTAGAAAAGTTTTTTTATGCCACTTTCGAAGAAATCCCTTGGTTTCGAGTTAAATAAGCGATCACTTCGTTTTCGATAGCTTTCCTGGATTGCAACTTTTGTCCATCTAGGTGGTGTTGCAGACTTATGAATAAATGGTAGTCTGAAGGAACTATGTCCGGAGAATAAGGTGGATGAGGCATTTTTTCCCAACCAAATGCCTCCAAATGGGCAGTGGTGATTCGAGCAGTGTGAGGGCGCGCGTTATCCTGGTAGAATAGAACACCTCTGCGATTAATTAATGCAGGACATTTTTCTTGTAATGCCATCTTCAGTCGTTGGAGTTGTTGGCAGTAGACTTCAGCTGTGATTGTTTGGTTATCTGGCAGAAGCTCAAAATGAATAATTCCTTGCATATCTCACCAAACGCATAGCAAAATTTTATTTGGATGGGGTCCATTCCTTGGCTGAGGTTCAGGCTTTGTTTCACGGCTAGGCTACTGATGTCGACGCTTAATATTGTTACAGAGGACCCATTTTTCATCCCCAGTGACGATCCGATTCAAAAACGGTGCCTGCAGTTAACGAGAATGTAGTGATGTGTAGATATCGATTCGATGTTGAAGATTCGCTTGTGACAAGTTATGCGGAGAAAATATTCATTAGCCTAATCCTACACTAGCCTAACCCTACACTAGCCTAAGTCATTCTGTATCATTCTGTATCGTGGTAAAACATGTGCGAACCTGTCGCCGCATGTATTTTGCAACATTTCTAAAACTATTCCACATTATCTTGAGGTTATTCTATTATCTATCGTCCATTTTCTAATCGAGCACAATTTATGTTGCAACCTGATATTTTGTAAATGTTCCACTTAGGAGTGTGACGTGTTAGAGATGGATTCTGTAGAAAAATTCCGGCCCTACAGGTTGTGGCAAAACTGTGTTTATGCGTAAAATCATTAAAGATAAGGGGGAACTGTTCTCAAATTTTTTGCATAAAGTCATATGGTGCTATTCGAGATACCAGTTCGTATTCAACGAGTATCAAGATGATATTTTGTTCCAAAAAGGTGTTTATGATGTTAGTTCGTTAAAGGGCAATAAACACGCGGTCATTGTAATTGATCTTATGCTAGAAATGGATAAAACGTTTGCCGAGACATTTATATGTTCTCACACCACCTTAACATAAGCGTATTCTTCATCAATCAGAATCTATTTTTCAAAAATAGATACATCCGCGATGTATCACTAAATACACAATATCTATTCTTATTCGCACAACGTAGAGATGTGTCACAAATTGGGGTATTAGCCAATCAAATATTCCCGAATCAGCGTAAGAGTTTTTGGAAGTTTATAAAGAAGCTACAAGCCAACGTTACGGATATTTGGTTTGTGACCTTCACCCGCGAAACACGTTTAGGGTGCTTCTAAGAACGAATATATTTCCAAACGAGGCTGAAACGGTGTATATTCCAGAATGACAAAGAGGTTAAAGAAATATCGTGAATTAATAAAAATCTATCAGCGATTGCCACGGGTACTGTAACAGCTGTTTCTTAAAAATATCGACTCTGACTTTTTAAAATGTTTCTGTGAAATCTGTCTTAACGTTATAAAATGTAATGTACCAATGAAACCCTCTCAGAAGGCTAGCCTACGTCGTTAGAAGAACATAATACGCGCACACGCTCTTAAAAGTCAAACTGTGGAGAAGAAAAAGCGAATTATTGTAGAAAGAGGGGGCTCATTCCTGCCCATCTTATTTTCAGTTTTGGGTCCTTTACTGACGAATTTAGTATAATGAAGAAAGTAGTCGTGATTCTACATCGAGGTGTATGCTTCACTACAAAACTCAAAGAGTCCAGATACGGTTCTAGAACCTCGTAAAAGCAGGCTCAAAAGAATGGAAAGCAAATTGTTAGACCTATTAAACAGTGAAAAGTCTCCTGATGAGAAAAGAATCTTATACCAAGAAGCTCTGCAAAAATTTCTTCATGAGTACAAAAATTATAAGAATCCGACAGAGGTCCCCGTAGTTATTAGACACAGCGCTGATGACGTTAAGCGTGGAGGCATAGGACCTGGGGCCGAGGCTAGAGACGAACAGTCAAAGAACAACGGCGATACAGGTGAGTTTGTTGTTGATGGATCAAAGGTATAGGGTTCGAACATCATTGACATCGTACATGACTTGGTGAGAAAGTGGGATAGGCCCTCACCAGCAGGATGGGAACATATTGAAGTAAGACTACAGCAAATAAACGTCCCAAAACACTGATAGGTAATCTGAACAGGTTTAAAGATTTGGGACAAGCCACGCGTGTACCACAGCTGAACACGCCTTCATCCCAAGCGGTAACATCTCTAAAGAGGAGGGAGACCAAACAGCAACGGCCAACACTATCCGCGCGCCTCTAAAATACGCAAATGACTAACATATTAAGAAAACATTGTGACATTTCTAACCCAGCCTCCTACGGTGGCGTTAATAGATTATACAGAGGCATTTATAATGAGGGAGTAGGGGAAAAAGATGTTGAGAAGTTTCTGCAGGCGCAGGATGCTTATACACTTCATAAGCGGGTGAGAAAAAGGTTTAAAACGGCCAAGACAACAGCAGCCTCGGTTGATTGTATTTGGCAGGCGGATTTAACAGACATACAGAGATATTCAGTGTATAATGGTGGTTACCGCTACATCCTATTCATAATAGATGTATTCTGTGGATATTTATTGCTAATTTCCCTGAAAAATAAATCGCCTGAAACAGTTGCTGAAGCCATCAAAACATTGATGTTGAAAGAAAACAGGATTCCTGTCTATTTTTGTACGGACATGGGGAAAGCATTTATATGCCGAGCTTTTCAGAACATGTTGGCAGAGTTTAATATCAGTTATTACACTAGCAATTCTATACATAAAGCATATTTAGCTGAAAGAGTTCAGCGTACCATAAAGGAGCGCATGCACTGTTTTTTCACACATAAAAACACATACAGATATGTAGACATTCTGAATTCGCTGGCCTTATCCTACAACCGTTCACACCACCGAGCGATTGGAACATCACTTAACGAAATTTTAGAAAGAGGTACGCACACAACGTGAGGTGAGAAAAGATATTCGTAGAGTGCCGCCACGCTCTGGGCGTTTCAAAACCAATTATTATGTAAGGCTGTCGCGTTCGGGGAATAAATTCGCAAAGGGATTTGAGGAAGGTTGGACGCGTGAGATTTTTAAAGTGCTAAGGTACCCAGAAAGTTTCGACACCTATATAAAAGCTGATGCAATAATGAAGCTTAAATAGAATACAACATGGCACCTAACCACTTTTACGTCACACTTCAGTCCTCTTCTTCTCTGTCTGTACATCCTAACAATACCCTGGCCAACTTTGTAACAGAACTCCATGAGCACATTGAATTGGGCCGTGAATCATATGAGGTAAGAATATGCGAATTTCAATTGGCTACCAAGTTTTTAAGTATTGATAAAAAGAACCCATTTTTACGGTTCTTAGAAACTGTGATGAGTGTGAAAAGGCCGGGTAACTCGGGACGATACCATGCGCTCCGCCCGGAGTGGGGAGGCACAGTACTACACTACAGAAGTAACACTAGGACCGGGTCAATATGACACAGCCGAAGATCTTGTGAGAGACTTGTAAATAGTTGATTAAAAAGTTCAAATCTTACGGCTGATTTAGTGTACGAAATCGTAAACAAAGATACCTCGATACATACTTTGACTCTAAAATCAAAGGCTAACAGAAATATTAAAGACAAAATGCTGTTTAAAATTATAACCTAGGGCAAATATGGGGGTAGCCTTCCAAAGAGACACTTTTCACGAATTACAACATGACTTGTGCAGCTTATTGTATCAGCTGAAATGGGAGAAATTGAACATGGAGACCCTCCCCCGGAGATGTGCTATATTTACAGCAATATCGTAGAACATCAGTTTGTTGGGGATACCCATGCACGGCTGCTGCCCATCACCCACATTCCCAATCATAGAGGAAGGAGCTTAAGCATCACGTACGACAAGTCTCATTATGTCAAAGTCGCAGCTAACCTACTAACCAGTATCTCAATATATATAAGAACGATTGAGGGGAAAAAGTTTCTGACAGGAACTTAACAGTGAAGCTTCACTTCCATCGCACTGTGATAGAATGACTTGAAGGCCGTTCAATCGAGGGATGAGATACCAACGCGAGAGTGGGATTGGTTCCATTTTTTCAACCATACTGCATACGGCTGCCCCCTTGCTGAAGAGTGGTGCAAAAAGCACTTAAAGCGTACACGGAAACCAACTTTCTACACACCATATTCACTCAGTATGACGTGTATTTAAATCAGATTAACGTCTCGACAGGGTCTGGCTACTATCACCTACGAGCCTATCTGGAAAATGTCCTCAAGTTTTCAAAAGAAGCGAAAGATACCTTTTAAATTGACGAAGGTTATTATGAAGCTAAAGATGCAAGTAGTATAAAGGCCAAATTTAAAAATTCTAAAAAGATATATGAATGCTTTGGGCGCCTCCACACAGATTTCACATTCCAGGAGAAGCTGCTTGTGAATGGGATCGATATGAAAATAAAGCTCACCCGTACAAGCCCTGAGATTTTCTTAAATCTGGGTGCTGACCAAGAAGAAGGAGCGAAGCCTGTGGTGATTCATATTATGGAAACATATCTCCGCGTGCGTCGAATGAAATTAATCTCTGCTAAACAACTAGAAATTGAAAAAAATTTAGAGTTCAACTTAAGTTGCATACGGTGCCCTCAGAGCTAACATCGAAGCAGATGGAAAATGTTGCTCTTGGAGCTCTACCTTAAACGTTATTAACTGGAATGCAGGTGCACGCTTCTGTGACTGGAAAATACAAAACGACCGCATTTAAGTTCGAAAATTTCGGCCTTAAAAATATAACCCTGTACGTCAATGGGGTGGCCTTAGGTGGCACATTGGAAACGAATTATTCTACAGATGACGAGTTTCCACATTGCTCGAGAGCGTATAGCAATCGTGCACATATTGCCGGTACTTGCAACGAATTAGGAATCGGCATAACGCAGAAGGAATTCCTTGAGAGGGTCAAGCTTTACCCCTTTGACCTTTGGCTTATCTGCGATTATAAACACACGCACATAAGCCCACAGCAGAGTGGGAACATCTCAGTCAGATTGAAATTCGGCAAGCCGCTAGACGCCCCTATTAGTGTAGTAGTTTACCTCGATTCGCAAGCCCTAATCGAAGTTGACAGGTCTAGGGGTGTAATCAAAGACTTTTAAAAATGGACACGATTACACTCCAGACAGTAATGAAGAGTGACCGGTTCATAAGCGCAAATTTATCGGCGTGTTTGCGAAAAATGAAACGTTAAAACTTCCAACTACGAGAGACTACGGCGCACTTATTCTAAATACGGATGTTAGTGGTGGAGAAGGGATTCATTGGATAGCTGGTTTATTTTAAAAATAGGGAGCGAATGTACTATTTTAATTCACTGGGCGAACATCCAAAGAATGATGGTGTTATTGTAAAATTTCTCGAGCAACTGCAAATTCGACAGATGGTGTGGAATCCTTACCGATTCTAGAGCTACTACAGCAATATCTGTGGCATGTACTGATCGTGTTTTCTCATGCATATGGTTCGTGGTGGGAGATTTACAGAATTCCTGCAATTATTCGACTTGTGACACTGAACGGAATGATGAACTGGTATGCATCCAAATAAAAAAAAAACGGTTCCCGTTTGTAGGCACTCGATGTGTTGTATGAAGTTTTATGTGTATATATTAGTATAGTAACTTGTAACTTCATTGTAACTTCATCAGTTAATTATTTTAAATTGTAACAATATGCACAGTAAAGCTTTTATTATATTGTCTAAATTTATAAAATGTATCCCTAATACTAATAATTTGTGCAATACTTAAGGACGGGGATCATGTTCTGTAACTATTTTAAAATGTGATGGATGTTAATTCTGTAAATAATTTATAAAATATACCTCCTAATAATAATAATAATAATTTGTGTAACGTTTAAGGACGAGGATTATGTTTTGTAACTAATTTAAAATGTAATGACTAATAAATCTGTAATTAATAAAAATTTATTTTATATATATATATATATATATATATATATATATATATATATGTATAAAAACGAGATTATTGTCACTCCTATTTGTATATGTGTGAAAAACACTGAAGGCAATATTACGTAAAAATGTGTTGTACACAATAAATGAAATAGTTTTATTACTTAATAAAATGTTGAAAATACTTGGTTTATTCTTACCCCCCCCCACCACACACACACACAAGGAAAAAGAAAAAACTTACATCGTTTCCTCAATTAACACGCATTCTGTGTATCGGGGCGCACCTTCGTGTAACACAACCGGATCGTACCCTAAAAGAAAAAAGAAAACTAATACAGCAAGCCATACTTTATTATTATTGTTATTATTTTCACAGGATAAGGAGAGAGATAATTATTTTAAAATAAAACCTCGTCAGGGTTTTAAAAAATAAAAACTAGCGCGCCAATCATTTCAAAAGAGCTTTTTATGTAAGAGGAATTAATTACATGAGCTGTACCCTTAAACAATAGTCTGCTTACATGCTACAAACGATGCTGTTCGAATCGTTTGCGCTTCTTGGACGAGTGCCCGTCTTGGGTTCAGGGACTTGTGCCAATTCCTGCAGACACTGGCTCGAAAATACACTGCCATTGTCCACGCGTCCCATCAAGTAAACATACGCATCAGCTCTGTGAAATAATAACGTATACCTAGAGAATGGGTTATATATACATGTATACATACATATGTATATATATATATATATATATATATATATATATATATTATATAGAATATATTTATATATATATATATATTTATTTATATTATATATATATATATATATATATATATATATAACTGAAATAAATGCAGGAATCCTTGTTTTGAATGTATATGGATATAAATAGTAGTACTCACATTGTATCACCGCAGAGGTATACGGGCGGCGAAGCATATTCGGATAGGCATTTGTGTATGGAAGAACCAGCCCTTGAGACAACACAATAAAACTATAAAATTGGGCATAATCACAATAAGACACATAAACACAAAAATCACAAAATCAGTAATCACAAAACTTCACAAAACACACTTCACAAATATTAATACAGACGAATTAACTTCTATATATTTCACTCAGAGCACTATTGAATAAGACTACTTTATATTTAAAACAGAGAATATATGAAGTAGAATTACTTAAAACTTGATGTTGAGGTGATCGTCAGATTACATTCTTGGTTATAAGTTTGTACGCAAGAGCTGAAATGCTTCTCCTTCATGAACTTTGGTACAAAGGGCTAGAACGGTACAGGGCTGAACTCACCTTCACTGTTCACCCTGAAGAATTATTTCTTTATATAAGATACAATTGTCGGCACGATTTAGAAACGTACTTCAATTGCCGATATGAGTTGTGAAGAAGAATTTACAGTTGAAAAGGTCACCGTCGAAAGAATAAACAACCGTTTGGAAAGGAGTGTTTATAAACTTGAATTTAATGGTGAGATTGTAGCAAACGATGTCATCTATGTGCACGCTTTTGACTGTATTCTATCTGCGTTTAAAGAGGGTGATAGTTTTCCCCCAATTGTAAAGTGGGTACAAAAATAGTGTTAAACGAGTTGAAAGCCCTTTATATTGAAGATAGACACCCGCATACTTTCAGTGGTGAAATAATGTTAAATCGCATTTATTGTGTAGTACAGAGCAATGAAGATGTAAGTGTGGACTCGATCACGTGTGAGTTTACTATTTTATTTAAGCATAGTAAACTTAAAGTATGTATTTCCATTTTTGACGTGTATATATATTAAATGTGTATTTTGTTGGATATAGAAATCTTCTGTACTAACTGCATTACTTTTTGTTTTGAGGTATATATATAATATATATATATATATATATATATATATATATATATATATATTTTTTTTTTTTTTAAACGTGGTAGAAACCGTCCTTAATCCATGTATTTCCATTATTCATGCGAGTATATATATATATTAAACATGTGTGCATTTTGTTGTATATAGAATTCTTCTGTACTATCTATTATTTTTGATACGTATATATGCATATGTTAAATAACACCATTTATTCCTGTTTTTCATGCAATTCTCCTATACTGTTGTGATATTTTTTATTTTGTGATATTTGTAATATTTTTTATATTTTTTATATTTCAATATATATTAAATAGTCAGAACGCTGTAGCTGTTTTATTTACACCTTTTAAACAGATACCAATGGAAATGAAGGGTGTGTGTGTGTGTATATATATATATATATATATATATATATATATATATATATATATAAACGATGCAGTGTGTGTGTGTGTGAGTGTGTGTGTGTATGTGGTGTGTGTGTGCGTGCGTGTGTGAGTGTTTGAGGCAAAGCAATGGTAATTCACATTTATATGTACGTAAATAGCTATGTACGCCCTATACGACTGGCTGTGAAGTGAACGGTTGCCTTCTAAGCCTGATGGCTGTGATGCTGAAAACACCACTATGCGATGCTCCATGGCTACGAACGGATGGATCTTCTCTCTCTCCTTGTGTTTCGGCTACCTACACACCCACATGCATATATATATTTTTTTTTTGGGTGGGCCTGAGCTGCCTTAAGTTAGGTTACCCCTTGGAGTTTATATACATACATATGTATTAAAGAAGCTTTTCTATACATGCATACACATATATATATTTTGTGGGCCTGAGCAGCTAGGTTAGGTTACCCCTTGAAGATCACAGATATATATATATATATAATTTTTTTAGGGGGAGACTGAAGTGGGGGTGAAAGTGGTTATGGGGAGTAAAAACCACTCTCATCATGTTGCATGCAATGTTGCATTGCGACTGCACTCTCCCATTTTGCGGTCATACTACTCCACTAAACTAGGATACAAATTAGAGTTTGTAGTCGAACCTTGTACTAATTGTTTCAGCTCAGCAACATTGTTAAAAAAACCAAGGGACTAGTTGTCTTTTGTATGTTTCTAACTTACGTATAGAATATATATCTTTTAAAAAATAAAAAATAAATAAATATTTGTCTGTAAAAATTATGCACTTCAAAGACTCGCTTAACAGCTAGAGAGATTGATTATATTTTAATTTCAATAACTGAATTTAAATAACTGCTTTTGTGTCATTTCTGTTTCTTACTTAGATATATTGATGCAATTATCATATTTCTCTTGATTTAATTGAGAAAATTATTTATTATGCAAGTATTCATAATTTATAGAATATTTCGATTTAATTTTAGTTAAAGTAAAATGCTTCTCCATTTTTAATGATAAAAAATAGCCTTCAAGTGGAGAGCCTAATTCATAGGTAAATTTGACTAGGTCTTTTTATTTAAATTTTAGGCACTGCTACATAAGCACACCGGACAAAAAATTAGTCACCCCTAATAGCACCGATAGTAGGAAGTTCAAGGTCACACAGAGGGCGCTGATGTAGCATTGGTAAGTGACAAGTAGCGGTGACGTAGCACACAGGATCAGATCTGTTTCGTGAGGTGGTGAAGAACAAAGTGTGTGTTGGATATAGTCTGCAAAATGGGTCGTGAGGCAGACGTTACTCAGTGGCAAAAAGGAGCCATCGTGTTTGGCAGAGCCCACGGACACAAAATGTCTGAAGTAGCCCAATTTGTTGGTGTGTCAACGCGTACTGTCCAGCGAGTTTACAAAGAGTGGTGTAGTTCGCAATCAACTGAAAATCGACGGCGTAACTGTGGCCGGAAAACAATTCTCGACAATAGGGGCCGCCGCCATGTTTCTCGTCTAGTAACTGCAAATCGTTTTCAAACCAGAGAACAATTGCTCCAAGAAACCAATGAGGTTCTCCAGCGACCAATTTCCGAACGGACATTGCGACGAGAACTGCATGCGATGGACATTTGGAGCAGGGTACCACGGAAGAGGCCGCTGTTAACAGCAAGTCACAAATTGGCACGTTATAAATGGGCTCAGAGGCACAAAAACTGGACTGCGGCAGATTGGAAACGTGTAATTTGGTCCGATGAGTCCCGTTTTTGTTTGTTCTCCAATGATGGGAGGCGACGAGTACATCGCAGGTCCAATGAAGCCTTTAATCCTGAATGCGTCGAAGGTGTTGTTCAGGCTGGAGGTAGTTCCGTGATGTTCTGGGGATGTTTTTCGTACCACGAAATGGGCCCTCTCGTTCCAGTGACGATGAATTTGAACCAGCAGGCGTACCTCCGCATACTAAACTCGCCGGATTCGTGCGGTTATCAAGGCCAGAGGCGCCGTCACACGTTATTAGGTACATTCTGAGAGGGGTGACTAATTTTTTGTCCGGTGTGCTTATGAACTTGATAAAGAAACGAAGTAAACCATTATCTATATTCCTGTAAGATGAAAATTACATTAAACTGATAAAAAGTGTTGGAATTACAAGCGTTCTGTTAGCTTTTAATGCAATGACCACAATGTCGTCAAGCAAAGTGCGGTAATTGTACCAAAAGTATTTATGTACTGATAAAGGTGAAATAATATAATGAAAAGTTGTCAAACACTGTTTTCTCCTTACCTAATCTGAACGATTTCTTTTTAAAGTTCATGATGGCTCAAAGAGTGAAAGCGGTGGTGGCTGTGATATCCTGCGACATGGGTTCGAGTCACGCTGGTTTCGATGTTTTTAATAAAGTGCCTTTTCTGGTATCTTCTTTCTGACAAAGTGCAAACATAGTAAACACACACACACACACACACACACACACACATATATATTGCAAATGCTTTCATATAACATTAATGGAATCTTTAATCGAATCCTTCCTACTTTATTTTCCTTTAATAACTGTCATTGATTTCTCCCTTTCGACTCCGTTAATGCAATGAATTATTCACAGGTGTTTTGAGGTGCTTCGCCTAATCAACAGGTGCTTCCAGTTTCATTTTCTACGGATTATGAAATAATGATATTACGTCTTGACACAGGATATTATATATATATATATATATATATATATATATATAATATATATATATATATATAGAGTGCGTGTGTGTGCGCGTGTGTAAATCCATTACAGCTCGAATTCTATTTTCAAATATGAAATTTGCAAAACTATTCCAATTTCCATTCCAGTAAATTAATTTTTATTCCAGTTCCTATAAGACTCTTCAGTTCCAATTCCGATTTCTTTTCCGATGAAAATTTATATAGTTATTTAAACTTCAGGTCCAATTCTGGGAAAAAAAAGGAACTAATGATTCCAAGTGAAAAGAAGATCGATTCCCAGTTGAAAACCAAATATACTTAAACTGAATTATGGAGCGGAGAATGTTAATCTTATTCTCATCATTTTAAATTCATTTTGGTCCTATTTTTCATCACGTTTCACCTTAAAAGTTTCAATTCTTTATTCAAGTTATTCGAAGAAAATATAAGAACAAACATAAAGCAATAAACTTCAATTTCATTATATACTAAAGAAAATTTGCGTCGATTAACGTCAATGAATAGACGCGAAATAGAGAAACAACCTACTTCTGATTCCACTTGTCCGTTTGTCCGTCCGTCAGTTCGTCACACTTTTGTGTCCGGACTATGACTTTTAAACTGCTCAATATAAATTGATGAAGCTTCTCACACTTATGGATCATGACAAGACGAAGTGTCATGAGTAAAAATTAGGTTCCTGCATCACCGGTCAAGGTCACAAATGGAAGTGAAATGTCAAACAAAGGTTTTTCGTGTCCGAGCTATAACTTGAACTGCTCAACATGAATTAGTGAAACTTCGCACGCATATATGCATCATGAATAGAAGATGTGTCATGAACAAGAATCAGGTCCCTCTATCAAAGGTCAAGGTCGCAAATAGAAGTCAAAAGTGAAATGGAGGTCTATTCCATAACTTTTGAACCACTCAACATGAATTGATGAAATTTCCCACAAACATGGATCATCTCAAGGCGATGTGTCGCGAGCAAGACTCAGGTTCCTGCATCAAAGGTCAAGGTCACAAATAGAGAAGGGGACAGTAATGTCGTTTCGACATAGTTCTTGTTTAATGGAGTTATTATTATTATTATTATTTCGTGTTCTAGCCGAAACATTTTTCCCTGTAATGTTTTAAATGTTTTGATTCGCAGTAGTTTCAATGTTTTCTTTAATGTTTTTACGGATCCTTTTAGAAGCGAGAAGGACTGATATTGATGTTTAGTAGGCTAGACTTATTAATTTAATTTGTTTAGAACTATCAAAGAAACAAATTTTTTATATAATTTAGTCCGGCCCATATCAAACGTTTAGTTTCATTTCCACGCATTCCCTCAAGCATTTTTTTACTGTTGAGAAATACTGTAAGTGCCGACTTTTTCATGGGTGTTCATTTCTACAGTTCTTTCATTATTGTTATTTCTACACTTATTTTATTTTTGTTCATTCTGGCACGTTTGCCTTGTAAAACAATGTCTTTGTCTTTCTTTTCCTGCTGTTTTCTTTTTTCTATGTCGTCTTTATTTTTAACAGCGCCATCTCTAATGTGCCATTTTTTTATGGTTTTGATCAGTGCCGACAATGAAACGTCAACTTCTGCTACTCTTTCTCTCTGATTTTGGCCTTCATCGTGTAGAACAGCGATTTTGATTCTTTTCTAATTTTTTTATGCAGGAAGGATGGGCCAAGGGCGAATGCCCGCAGAAACGCTCCTCCATAGAGGAAGAAAAGAGCCAAAATTAAGGACAGGGTTTTCAAGGTGCCTGGACACTCTGTGTTTGAAAGACTGAAGGTCATAGACATAGGGAATCATGGACTGTGGAAGATTGTTCCAGAGTTGACCGGTTGAATAGATGAAAGATTGAAAATATCGATTAACCGTTGCGTTAGAGAGTTGGACAGAAAAGGAATAAGAATGTGTAGAAAGTCTGGTACTGCATTCTCTCCTTAAAGGAGAAGGCATGCAATTAGAGAGTTCAGAAGAGCAGTGTCCGGAGAATTGAAAAGACGAAAAGCTTTTGATTCCACCCGGTCAAGTAGAGTTGTGTGAGTTCAGCCACCCGACAAATGAGAAGTGTACTCCATACAGGGGCAGGAGTAATGTATGTTTTTAGAAACAATAGAAGTGGGTTCTTTGAAAAGAAAGAAGCATCAATTTTCTAATTAAATTCCCTGGAGTTAATTGTTAACAAATCTCGAAGTGGAAAAGCCACTTATCCCAGCTCGATAAGATGACTAGATTGATTAATGCACCATTACTTTCATACTGCAGTTTATTGTATATAGTTCATCTCTTAAGTACTAAGTTAATGAATAATTGTTGTTTACAGTTCGACCTACAATAATGGGTCTCACTTTCTGCATTTGGTGCCTCGTGCCACTACTCGCACGTTCACGTCTGGTTTCACTTCACACAAGAGAGAGCGTAACAGGATTGGAGAACGCTCTCTTTTCGGCGAAGTATTTGTTAGTCTTGAGGTACACAGTTATTTCATTAGCGGTTGGTTAGTTCGTTGGTGCAAAATCTAGTCTGTTTTAAAAGAATTCGCAAAAATGTTTTGGTTTGGTTAGGCCTTACACATTTGGCAAGATAAGAATGAGACTCCAGGTCCAGTAGACGAGTCTAGTTTAGTTCAATTTTCGCCTGAGGCTGCTTTCAATGTCGGAGCGCCGCCAAACATAGATGGGCAGGGTCTGAAAAATTTTCATGTGTTGAATTAAGACAACTTTAATATTTTGAGGCCTAGTATTATAAAGTTACATATTCGATTATTCGTCCTTAGATTAAAATACATGAAGTTGCATGCAGTTCTCAACAAATATTTTATTTTTTTTATTTAAAAACGCTTATCAACCTCCCTTCTTCCTGATCACTATACTCTCAGTTGTTTGGAAATATCCCCTTCAGATTTTACTTGAACATAAATACTTTAAGAATTTCACATATATATATATATATATATATATATATATATATATATATATGGAATCAGAAAAAGATGTAAATCATTGAAATACCGGGCATTTGACCATTGTATTGCATTTTACCCCAAATTGGAACAATCCAGAAAAATTTGGAACAGTATCTCTGACCTGATGACAATAATTTTCATTCCTAAATCTGCTGATCATAAGCCAATAAAGTCTATAAATGATTGAAGCTGACCCAGTGACCCTTTATTCCAGAAGACTGATTCAGTTTAAAACACTTCATTAAACACTAGTATTACATAACTACATAACGTTCCGAATGAAGCCTGCAAATGATTCAGGTGCAGAGTTCAGTCCGTGGTCAGGCCCGAAATCAAGTACAGTACCCATTTATAAATTAAGGGCATGTACCATTTAATAAGAAAATTTCGACTAAAAACAATTTTTAAAAAGCATAAAAATTCACTAAACATTAATGATTTGGTTTTGTTCTTGAAACTTTATTAAAAATAACAAAGATATTAAAAAAAAAAACACAATATTACCAATTAGTAACATTTTATGCTTTTTAGGTAAATCTAGGCGAACAATTTTCTGAAACTGCGTAGGCTTAGTTCGTGGATTCTTGTTGATAACAAAGGATTACTAATAAAATCAAAATAGATTAAGCTTCTCGAAATTAATGAAAGCATGAATCTAGCTTTATTTGTCTTACCTTCGGTGATGTTTGAATCATAGTCCTTCAACTTTCACTCCATAGCAGTCATTCAAAAAAAGCCTCTCACTGGATACTAGCTAATCTACGAAAGAATACGTTGACCTGTTAACTTCGAATAAAGCAGATACGTGAGATACGTATGCATTAACTTAATATGCATGAGAAGTAAGCCTGCGATACGTACAAGCAAATGTCAATGAAAAGTGTATGGTAACTGCCCTTTATAGTTATTGTCTTGTTTAATTTAAATAGTGTAAAGCTAGGCTAATTGAATTGAATTGAATTAAATTGAATTGAATAACCTTTATTGATAAAATAAATACAATTTTTTCAGGTTTTGTTTTTGTTTTAACATAATAAATGCGAAACCGGACTATTTATTTTATTTAATTTGGCCCTTAAGCTTTAGGCTTTACTGAGCTCTTAATGAAAAATAAAACATACAGTTGTTATTAATAATAATAAATTATGAATAAGAATTATTTGGTACTTACATATTATCGGGACTACCAAACTGTTTATTATGTATTTTTGCTCTCGTCATTTTCGTTTAAACTAACGAAAATATCACAACTTAACCTAACCAATCATCAAGGACGTACAGTTGACCTAACCGGGCATTCAGTTGACCTAACCTGGCATTCAGTTGACCTAACTGGGCATTCAGTTAATTCAGTTAATTGAATGCCCGGTTAGGTCAACTGTACGCCCTTGATGATTGGTTAGGTTAAGTTGTGATATTTTCGTTAGTTTAAACGAAAATGACGAGAGCAAAAATACATAATAAACAGTTTGGTAGTCCCGATAATGCGTAAGTACCGAATTATTAATTAGAGTATATATTAACTTGAAGTTATTATTATAGCTATAAAACAATTACAAAGTCATTACTGAAGGTATAATACTAATACTATACAAAGAAATCAATATTAGACATGAGAGATGAACAATAACAAGTAATGTACATTTAATCCTAGATTTTTATTAGTATTCCTTTATTAATCGAGATTTCAACTTAGTTTTAAACGAATTTACATTCACAATATTTTTTTATATCAGCATTTAAATTATTCAATAGTTTTAGTCCAATGAAAATGGATAATTTTTGAGATGAAGACAATCTAAATTGAGGAATAATATGCTTTGATCTATTTCTGGTCTGATATGAGTGGATTTCTTGATGAGTTACAAAATATTTTTTTACCCATTGTAAGTTAATGATTTTGTTCTTACACTTGTAAATGAAAATAAAAGGGGCCAGTCTGAATACATCTTTGAGTTTTAGTAGTTTTAATTCTTTAAATAATGCACTGAGAATCATCATGGAAGTCTGCATCAGGTAATAACCTTATTGTTCGTTTTTGAATGACAAAGATACGTTTAGATAGATAGATAGATAGATAGATAGAATAACCTTTATTAATAATAATAAAAGAAATACATTTTTTCAATTTACAATGACATGAATAATTGTGAAGCTCGACTATTTATTTTATTTAATTTGGCCCTTAAGTTTTAGGCTTTACTGGGCTCTTATTAAAAATAAGCAGCTAGTTGTTATAAATTAATAATAATAAGTAAATAAATAGGTAAATAAGTATTATTAATAGTTAAAACATGTATTACAATATTAAACAAAATTAATGGACAATATTAAACAATATTAGTGGACATTAATCCTAGATTTTTGTTAGTATGCCATTATTATTCGGGATTTCAACTTGGTTTTAAACAAATTTACATCCATAATATTTTTATATCGGCATTTAAGTCATTCCATAGTTTCAATCCAATGAAAATGGGTAGTTTTTGAGATGAAGACAATCTAAATTGAGGTATAACAAACTTTGATCTATTTCTGGTCTGATATCGTTGAGCTTTAGTAGGTTTAGCTCTTTAAATAATGCACTAGAGTGATCAAGAAAATCAGCATCAGATAATAACCTTATTGCTCGTTTTTGGATGACAAAGATACCATTTAATGCGTTGTTAGCGGAGTTTCCCCAAACAAGGGTGCAGTATGTTATATAAGGAAGAACACGAGTATGATAAAGAGTCAATAAAACTTGTTTATGGACTACATTTCTAAGTTTAAACATTATAGCAACGCTCCTTGAAATCTTTTTCGCGGTATAATTTACGTGATTACTCCATTGCAAATTCTTATCTAGCATGACAACAAGAAATTTTGTTACAGTACACTCCTTTATGGCAATTTCATTAACATTTTCATCAAGATATACATTTCTTTTATTAGTAAAAATCATGAAATTTGTTTTACTGGTATTTAGGAAGAGTTTATTGGTGGTCAACCATTTCATTACACTGATGAATTCTGAATGAAATATATTCTTAGCTGTATTAACATCTTTGCAAGAAAAAGAGAGTTGTATCATCTGCAAACATTATGAAGTTCAGTATATCAGATGAACGTGGAAGGTCAGTTATATATAATAAAAATAACAGTGGACCCAGAACTGAGCCCTGTGGCACACCATGTTTGACAAGCGCTTTATTTGAGCAAACCTTATTTACTGATACAAAATTATATCTATTGGACAAATAACTTTCAAACCAATCGCTGATTGCTCCTCTAAAGCCGTAACAATGTAATTTATTAAGTAGAATATTATGGTCTATTACATCAAACGCCTTACTCAAATCCATAAATATTGATATCATTATTTCTTTGTTCTCCTTAGCAATATTTACATTTTCCATAAGATTTAAAATAGCCATTTCCGTTGTTTTATTATTACGGAAGACATATTGATTTGGAGATAATAAATTGTAGGATTCTAAATATCGCTGCATTCTACTTTTTGTAATTTTTTCAAAAACTTTGCTGAACACAGATAATGAACACACCGACCTGTAATTTGTTGCTAGTGTAGGATCACCCCCTTTAAAAAGGGGTGTTATGCAACCAGTTTTTAGTATTGATGGGAATATTCCTTTGGAAATACTTTGATTGATAATTTTAGCCAAAGTTACAGATATCTTATCTTTAACAAGTTTCAATATAGGTACAGGAATGTTATGAATGTTTTTTTGTACTTTTTAATTTACCAATAATATTTTAAAGAGTTGTTAATGGAATTCCTCCAAAAAAGAGTCCACTGTGCAATACGTTATATGAGGAATAACAAGAGTATGATACAGAGTTAATAAAACCTGTTTAGGGATTACATTTCTAAGTTTAAACATTATAGCAACGCTCCTTGAAATAATTTTTGAGATATAATTTGCATGATCACGCCAGTGCAAATTCTTGTCTAGCATTACACCAAAGAATTTTGTGACAGTACACTTCTTTACACCGATTTCATCAACATTTAGTTCATCAAGATACACATTTCGTTTATTAGTAAAAATTATGAAATTTGTTTTCCTGGTATTTAGGAAGAGTTTATTGGTTGTCAACCATTTCATTACATCGATAAATTTTGATTTAAATATATTCTGAGCTGAATTAACATCTTTGAAAGAAAATGACAGTTGTATCATCTGCAAACATTATGAAGTATATCAGATGAGCGTGGAAAATCATTTTTGTGTATATATAATTTAGTGGTGGACCGGATGTCAGTTTTTCAACATCTGCGGATGCGGATGCGGATCTTTAATTTCAATATCCGTGGATGCGGATATTTAGTTAATCTATCAATATAATATAGAATTATGAATATATGACATACTTTTTCAAATTTCGTGATATTACTATTATGGCAGGCAATGCATAAGAATTAAAATTAATATTAATGTTTTCATTATGATAAAAATAACAATTTTCTCAAGAGTTTCAGCCACAGAAAATTGAATGAAACAAGTTTCATTCAATTTTCTGTTACCAGGTATTTATATTTTGAGGTTTATATATTTGTTTGTTCATTAATAATTACTTTACATGAAATGTGCATGACTGGGCCTTATAAGCTACTTTATAAGCTAATTTAATTGTAAATTGCATAGTTTATTAGAGGTAATATCCGCATAACATCCGCAGTCAGAAGTGCGGCTGCGGATGTTAAAATGATGCGGATATCCGGTCCACCACTAAATTATATATATATAGGGTGTCCCGGAAGTCTGGAACCATAGGGGAAAATAAGTAATTCATGTTTTTCCGTTTATGCAAGTGCCCATGATGTCTTTGAGTAAGGAAGAACGCATTCAGGTAATTCTGCTCGTAGGAAATCGGAGTCAGGGAGGTCGCTGAGGAATTTGAAAGAGTGCATCCGGACCGCGCGTCGATAACACAGAGCTGTGTCGGCAAACTTGTAGCAAAGTTCAGGGAAACGGGATCCATAGGAGATAAACCACGCAGTGAACCTCCGAGAACATCCACCGACGATGACACACCCGCTACCTTCCTTGCTCATTTCACAAACAGTCCCCAAAAGTCTCTTCGGCGTTTTTATTGCCGTTTTTATCATTTTTCCCTATGGTTCCAGACTTACGGGACACCCTGTGTGTGTGTGTATATATATATATATATACACACAGTATAATATAATATATATATATATATATATATATATAATATATATATATATATATATATCAGTGGACCCCAAGACTGAGCCCTGTGGTATACCATGTTTGAAAAGCGTTTTGGTTGAGCAGACCTTATTTACTGATATAAATGACATCCATTGTCTATAAAACTTCTAAGTTGTACGTAAAAGATACAGTAGGCTACAAAGACTCGTAGAGTTTAGGTTAGACAGCTTATTGAGAAGTAAATATTAATTGACAATTAAGGGAAAAACTAGGTAGGCTAGGTTCGTTCTTAAAAAAAGCCAAGTTAAGTTGTATTAGGATGATAATTAGTGTATATGGTAAGAATAGGTAGGCTTTAACGCTTTAGCCTAAATGAAATATGATAGACCTAAAGGTAGTAGGTAATTTATTTTCTCTAATCATTAGTGCATTAAATGCATGCCCTTACATTAAGGAGATATTTTGAAACAAGGCTTTAGGAAATGACTAGAACTATCGAGCAAATACAGACAATACCAGGTCCTTTGAAGTCTGGGCTAATTCATCTGCATTACATCCAAGAGAAAGCAGGCCTGCAGTCCCTAGGGAAAGCCAAAATAAAAACTAATCGCCAACCCTCAGTAACCTCCATCAGGTTTATTTAATTTACTTGACTTAATTTGCAAACTCCACTGGCAAACTCGGCATTGCTGCTACAATAGCATCCCTGAGTAATGGAAGAGGCCAAGGCTTCAAATCCTGAGGCCGCGCTAGGCAATCATTTGACTTTCGGCGCCCGATCGATTGACCAAGATACTTTTCGTTCAATGTCGTCCGGCCCTGGGTGCATTATGCCAACTTCCACGACCTTAAGAAAGCACCTACGTTTTGTCTAGTAATTCATAAACATCGAGAGAAAGGATAAATTCCCAAACGATACAGAAGAGTGTCACTCAGACGCTTCTAGTTCGAACAGTTTCTCAAAAAACCAATGCCGATATCTCGCTCTGAATCTCCAGTTTCACACCGAGCCCCGAGACTCGGAGGTAGGTTCTGTCTCACCAAAAAATGCTACCACTACTGCTTCTGAAACACCACACCACCCTTGTCTCCAGAGACACAAGGATCATCACTGATCTCACCTTCTCACGAGCTTAGAATACTTCCCACCTTCCTTTCTTGATGTAGACCGACCACCACCTGCCTGTCCCGCCTAAAGAGAGAAATCGATCCTCCTCTGGTACTAGGATCACGCAAGCAACCACCTCAGTGAAACGTCTTGTAGATTTCGAAACAAACGTTAAAGCTCCATAAATCGTCTACATCTTGTTTCGTTGTCTGCGTCATTGACTGACTATGTTCAGGAAGTGTTCAAACGTTTGGCTGTCAAATGAAGGATATTGCGATGCATTACTAAACTAAAAGTTACTTAAGGCATCTACAACACTTGACCCACTCAAAGTACAACTAAAATCCATTATGGACAAACCTACACCACTGTTCTATTAAAAATGCATTTAACTTTCAGAAACTGAGATTAAAACTTCATTAAAGTAAGCCGTAAAAAAAAAATAAATGAAGCGGAATTAAAAATTTAATTAAAAACCAGTGAATTGAATAAATTAAAGAATATGGATGCCTGTTAATCAACATATTAATATTATCTCATTCCGCACCATTCCTTACTTCAACAATTATTTCGAACATATACTACTCAATTGATAACTATAATGCTGTGCTACAAGTTTGCAACATTTCATTTAATACTACACTGATTTGTACAGTTGCCCGCATATGTAATGTTCCTCGCCTCATAAGCGACTCCGTACATGTGGAGACGCCGCAGCGGTAGTCAAGGCACCCCAACTGGGGGGAAGGTGGGGTGGAGGGGGGATAACCTAGTCCAACAACATATAACATTGACATACAGGTAAGGTGCCGTTCAAAAATTACGTAACGCTATTTTTACTAAAACCTGACACCCCCCCGTAACGTTCCGTAACGTGTGGTGTGGGGTGGGGAAAGTGTTACATAACAGCTTAGGGGGTGCATAGTCTAGCGTTAAAGAACGTTCCTGATCGATCTGGGGTGTCAAGTTTTAGCAAAACTAGCGTCACGTGATTTTTGAACGGCCCCTAATTATAATTAGGGTAAACGATTAATATGATCGTGAACAGCGTTGAACGCCATGTTTACTGGTCTTATACAGTAATGAGGTTCCATTATGATTACTGCAAGTCTATATAAACAGATACCACAATACAACTTTTTATATACTAGTGAATTTGAACCAAAAATAGACATTACACAACCATCCTCCACACTCCCTCATCCCCCTTCCCCACCCACCAGTCTCATGTATATTAAATCATAATGTAACACAACCTAATAAAGCTGTTTGTGGAGTCCGTGTGTAGCTTTAAACCTTTACTAACTTACGAATCTACACGATATATATATATATATATATATATATATATATATATATATATATATATATACATGTATTGACATTGAGCAAGAAAAAGATTGAGACAGTGTGAGAGAGAGCGAGGTAGAGGGGCAGAGAGAGTTAGTGGGAAATGGCTTATCGATTGTTACACAAAGAACTTGTTAACAGTTTCGATCTGAATAACAGTAACTGATTATCAACATCACAAGAATAATCCACGATTATACTAGCATAAACATATTTATATATACTTATAAATTCATACAATATTATACTAATGTTTGTGAAATGACGTTAATGGGCCAAACCGTGGTGTTGACATGGTTACTTGCTGTCGCCGTCCAGGAGAGTCTACATATGGGCGTGTCAGTAAAAACCGTAAGGTGACTGTTGCATTAAGCAGGGTATCACCACCGGTTTGTGGCTGATGCCTATTATATTAATAGTATTTTTCAAATTGTATTTGTATTATCAGTGTGGAGAGATAATGATTTAATCACGATGGGACATACGAGGGCCACTCAATATATTTTTCCCCCATCTTTTTTTTTCAAGTTTCCTTTAAGTTCCAGAAATTTTGTACACAAGTAGTTACATACATTTCCTACAAGTTTTTATTTTTCCACATAGTCTCCATCCTTTTCTACGGCTTTCCTCCACCTCGAAACAAGGGCCTTTATCCCTTGCTGGTAAAAGTCAGCTGGGTTCCGTTGGAGCCACCTCTTAACCTCCTCAACAACCTCATCGTCACTCTGAAACTTTCTTCCACGAATAGCATCCTCATTGGCCCAAACATATGGAAGTCTGAAGGTGCCAGGTCCGGGCTGTATGGAGGGTGGGGTAACACAGTCAAGCGCATTTTTGTGATGGCCTCTCTTGTTTGCAAACTGTTTTGTGGTCTTGCGTTATCGTGCAAAAGAAGGACGTATTCCAGTTTTCTCTCCGGTCGAACTCGCTTTATACGTCTCTGGCGTATCTGTAGGGTAGCAATATATGCCTCTGAGTTGACTGCTTGTCCTTTCTTCATAATGTCCACCAGAATCACCCATTTCATGTCCCAGAAGATAGTGTCCACAACCTTTCCTGAAGAGGGAGCCATTTTGAACTTTTTTTTGCGTGGGGAGTCTACGTGATGCCACTCCATGGATTGGCGTTTTGTTTCAGGTTCAAAGTGGTGTACCGAAGTCTCATCCCCAATCACAATTCGTGAAAGGAAGTCATCCCCTTCTGACTCGGAAGCAATTTCTTTTCTTTGGGCTTTGTGATCTTCAGTCAGTTTGCGAGGAACAAACCGTGAACACACTTTTGAGTAACCCAGTTGCTGAATTATCGTATTCACACTTCCTTCACCAATTCCTAGCCCCAGTGATAGCTCCTTGTATGTGACGCGCCGATTTGATCGAATGATGCTGTTAGCACGCTGGACAGTGTGAGATGTCACAGCCGATGCCGATGATCTCACACGTTTAGACCAGCGTCCAACTGTGCTTAGATCAACAACAGCATCTTCGGAAACGTTTTGTAGACGTTTGTGAATATTTCCAACTGTTTCCTTCTCTGCTGTTAAGAACTCGATAACAGCTCTCTGTTTACGACGCACATCACTGTCAGACGCCATTTTCGAAACTGCATTAACCATCGGTTTTATACAAGGGCGTTTAAAAGCGGTTTTATCCAAGGAGGGGAGGTTCAAACTGGAAAAATCAGGTTATGTGAAGCGCAGAAAGTTCAAACTTACGGCCCAAAAGACATTTCAGCCCCATGGCCTATTATTTAGCTAAGAAAAAGGGTGGGGCGAAATATATTGAGTGCCCCTAGTATAAAACCCATTAATGTTTTCCAGATTTCCTGTTGCATTATCAATGTAGAGATAGTATTAGATCTTAACAAGGAATATATATATATATATAATATTATATATATATATATATATATATATATATATATATATATATATAGCGAGGAATAGGACGAAGAAAAGATGGTACATGTTTATTAACAAACGTTTCGGAAAAAATTCAATTTCCATCATCAGTGCTAAAAAGTTTAAAAACAAAGAAATAAATAAGTATAATAAATAAAAACGAACAATAAATTAAAATGGCGCAACAATTAGCGAGAATTAATAATGTTACAATATATATTAAATTAGAAGATTAAAAATTAAATGATATAGAGTATAAAAGTATGGACAATATATAAAAAATAAAAACGGTTTAGGTGAAACAGAATTGAAGGGGTTCTTACCAAATTGTTAGCGTAATGAGAGACTAATTGTACAGAAGATTGGGAATGGTTGCCTGTTGAAAGAATTCCACATTAGAAAGATGGGGCCGGGCGGAGTGATGGTAGATTTCTTTTGAGAGTTTATTTGGCAATGTTTAAATTGAAAGCGGAACTGTAATCGTTGAGGGTTGGCTGGATACTGAGGATATAAAGGGACTCAAGTACGCGGAGGTCGATAAGTTGGTTGGCTGAATTAATGATTTTGAAATTGGAGGAAAGTAACGGGTGGTTGTGAAGGTGGCAGTGATCCCTTATTGCTGATTTGGGGGGTTTGTTCAAGGGCTGTGAAGTTCTTGTAGAAATCCCACGATGCTCGTCCACTCTTGTTTGATATTGGCGGATGGTACTGCCAATATAGTTCGCTTTGCAGCGAACACAATTAAAAGCGTAGATAGTGGACGAAGCAAGTGGCTGGGGTGTTTTTTCTTTATGGTTGAGGTAAGATTTGATGCTATTGTTGTGGTGAAAGCGAAATGAAATTTAATTTGGGGTAAAGCGGGGTGAGTAAGAGACGGAGTTCTGAAAGTATTTTGTGGCTAATGTGGTCGTAATAGGGGAATGAAAAATATTGTACGTCTTTTTTAACAGTGAGTACTTTAAGGGGGGGGGGGGGGGTTGATAAATATTATTAAGAAAGTTTCTGGTTAAAGATTGTAACAGATGTTTTGGGAAAGAGTTATTAATGCTGAAGTTAAGAATTAACTCTATTTCATGGTGGAAGGATAAGTACGAGGAGCAAAGATGGTAGGCACGGTGGATTAAAATTTTAATACTGTTTTATTTTATATAGCGAAGGGATGTGGCTTAGGAAATTAGTACCAGGCCTGTGTACATGGGTTTTCGATATATGGAAGTGCTAAATTTGTTGTTTTGTTTAGTTATTGTAATATCTAGGAAGGGAAGGGTGTTTTTGGATTCGTCTTCTTTCGTGAACTTAATGTTTTTATGTTGGGAAATAAGGTAGTTAAGAAAAAGGGGGGCGTGGTTGGCATTGTGAAAAAGGAGAAAGGTGTCATCAACGTATCTTTTATATAGGTGTGGTTTATAATGAGTCGGGCAATGAAGTAGCCAGTTATTTTCGTGATGGCTGAGGAAGATGTTGGCTAAAGTGGCACTTAAGGTGGATCCCATAGCTAGTGAGTCGGTTTGTTGATAAAGTTGTTGGTTAAAGAAAAAATAGGTGTCTGAAGCGGCGAGCGTAAGCAGTTTGGTAAATTCATGTTTTGTTAGATTCAAAACTGCGTTCAGATTGTTGGCGAAAAGGCTGTTAATACAGATATCGATGGCTTCTTTAATTGGAACGTTGGTGTAGAGAGATACTATATCGAAACTATGCATATGAAGGTTATTTGAGTTATTTATGGTCCATATTTCTTTAGTGAATTCGTAGGAGTTGGTGACGGAGTATTCGTTTTTGGTTAGGGGGGTTAAAGTGGGAATTAGGCATTTTGCTAGTTTGTAATTGTGGGTAGTGTAGGCCGAAAGGATGGGTCTAATGGGTAAATTGGGTTTATGTATTTTAGGGAGGCCATAGAGAGTACCTGGGGATGAGCCGGAAGAACGTACTTGGTTATAAGTGCCTTCTGAAATTTTGTTCTGATCATATAGTTTTCTGAGGAAACGGTTGATTTTATCTTCAAGTTTTAGGGAAGGGGTTAAAGGATTATCATTAATCTTTTTAAATTTGGTGGGATCGTTAAGAACGTTGTTGACCTTATTAATGTAATCTGGTTTATTAAGAAGGACGGTGCCTTTGCCTTTGTCGGGGCGTGAAATGATAATGGAGTAGTCTTTAGATAGTTCTTTAAGGCAGGAGAGGTCTTTTCTATTAATAAGTGGGGAAAAAACTTTGAGGTTTAAAACTATAAAAATGTTTATTAGCGATGTGGGTGAGTGAGGACTTTAAAAACGGAAGTTTTGACTCGTCAACTATTGAGAATTTTTTTAAACTATGAAAGAGTTTTTCAAAGGATAAAAAGTGCTTAAAATAATTTATCTTAAAATTTAGCAGTTTAAAATCTAGGCTTAAGGAGAGGAGTCGTTTTTCATTAGTACTTAGGGTTCTATTAGAAAATTGAAAATGGTTTGATCAGGATTTAGGGGCTGAAGGTTAGAGTTTAAGCCTAATAGGTTTAATTTTCTGTTGTGTCGTTGTTGAATTTGTTTCCGGTAGATGTTGACATCTTTGATAGTTTGATTTTTTAACATTAAATAGTCGACAAGACTTACGGATTCTTTTAATTGGGTTAAGAGAATTATATTTAGCAAGAAGTCTTTTACTATTGGAATGCTTAAATTTAATTTCTTTACTGAACAATTTGCGCTGGAACGATTTGTATATATTAGAGTTGTAGAGTCGTTTGTTGTAGAGTTTGAATTTAATAAATTTGGGAATAGAATTATAACTCTTACAGACGTTTAGGAAATGAAGGTCGCAGTTTGTTTTCGTCCATTTTCGGTAAATGTTCTTGGAATCTTTGTACTTCTTCAGCGTGGCTAGGTCGTATCTTTCTATGATAACTTGGTTGAATGGTTTGTTCTTAGGGAAGCGTAGCTTAGCGAGGAATAGGAGGACGAAAAGATGGTACATGTTTATTAACAAACGTTTCGGAAAAATTCAATTTCCATCATCAGTGCTAAAAAGTTTAAAACCAAATAGAAATAAATAAGTATAATAAATAAAAACGAACAATAAATTAAAATGGCGCAACAATTAGCGAGAATTAATAATAAGTTACAATATATATTAAGTTAGAAGATTAAAAATTAAATGATATAAAGTATAAAAGTATGGACAATAAATAAAAAATAAAAACGGTTTAGGTGAAACAGAATTGAAGGGGTTCTTACCAAATTGTTAGCGTAATGAGAGACTAATTGTACAGAAGATTGGGAATGGTTGCCTGTTGAAAGAATTCCACATTAGAAAGATGGGGCCGGGCGGAGTGATGGTAGATTTCTTTTGAGAGTTTATTTGGCAATGTTTAAATTGAAAGCGGAACTGTAATCGTTGAGGGTTGGCTGGATACTGAGGATATAAAGGGACTCAAGTATGCGGAGGTCGATAAGTTGGTTGGCTGAATTAATGATTTTGAAATTGGAGGAAAGTAACGGGTGGTTGTGAAGGTGGCAGTGATCCCTTATTGCTGATTTGGAGGGTTTGTTCAAGGGCTGTGAAGTTCTTGTAGAAATCCCACGATGCTCGTCCACTCTTGTTTGATATTGGCGGATGGTACTGCCAATATAGTTCGCTTTGCAGCGAACACAATTAAAAGCGTAGATAGTGGACGAAGCAAGTGGCTGGGGTGTTTTTTCTTTATGGTTGAGGTAAGATTTGATACTATTGTTGTTGGTGAAAGCGAAATGAACTTCACAGCCCTTGAACAAACCCTCCAAATCAGCAATAAGGGATCACTGCCACCTTCACAACCACCCGTTACTTTCCTCCAATTTCAAAATCATTAATTCAGCCAACCAACTAATCGACCTCCGCATACTTGAGTCCCTTTATATCCTCAGTATCCAGCCAACCCTCAACGATTACAGTTCCGCTTTCAATTTAAACATTGCCAAATAAACTCTCAAAAGAAATCCACCATCACTCCGCCCGGCCCCATCTTTCTAATATGGAATTCTTTCAACAGGCAACCATGCCCAATCTTCTGTACAATTAGTCTCTCATTACGCTAACAATTTGGTAAGAACCCCTTCAATTCTGTTTCACCTAAACCGTTTTTATTTTTTATTTATTGTCCATACTTTTATACTTTATATCATTTAATTTTTAATCTTCTAATTTAATATATATTGTAACTTATTATTAATTCTCGCTAATTGTTGCGCCATTTTAATTTATTGTTCGTTTTTATTTATTATACTTATTTATTTCTATTTGTTTTTAAACTTTTTAGCGCTGATGATGGAAATTGAATTTTTCCGAAACGTCTGTTAATAAACATGTACCATCTTTTCGTCCTCCTATTCCTCGCTAAGCTACGCTTCCCTAAGAACGAACCACTCAACCAAGTTATATATATATATATATATATATATATATATATATATATATATACTGTGTGTGTGTGTGTGTGTGTGTGTGTGTGTTATATATATATATATATATATATATATATATATAATATATATATGTGTGTGTGTGTGTGTGTGTACACACCTTTGGTTAGCTTCTGCCCGAATTGTTCATTCTGACGAAGGTCAAGCTTTTCACTCCACCTTAGACCTACAGTTTAACGTGGAATCCGAACCATGCCCCATCAGCAGCCCAGCGTCTTAACCACTAGACCACCTAGGGTACCCATTTATCTACCAACCACTTTCTTTATTGTGTGGAAGGATGAACAGCTGGGTTTTGCTGCGCGCCGGCTGCCGTCGGGTCTCGAACCCGGGGCCGATGGATTCGTAGTTAGAGAGGCTAACCACACCACCACCGAGGCGCATATATATATATTATATATAATTATTATATATTGTGTGTACATATGCGCTTCGGTGGTGTAATGGTTCGCGTCGCTGACTACGAATCCATCGGCTCCGGGTTCGAGACCCGACGGTAGCCGGCGCGCAGCAAAACCAGCTGTTCATCCTTCCACATAATAAAAAAAGTGGTTGGTAGATAAAGGAGTACTCTAGGTGGCCTAGGTGGCCTAGTGGTTAAGACGCTGGGCTGCTGATGGGGCGTGGTTCGGATTCCACGTTAAACTGCAGGTCTAAGATGGAGTGAAAAGCTTGACCTTCGTCAGAATGAACAATTCGGGCGGAAGCTAACCAAATGTTACCAAAGGTCTATATACAATAAAACACCAATTCTTTATTACAACAAATATGCAATGGTTGCGAATGTTTTACTAAATAGTTTATCATACAAAATGCTCACAATTTGCCATAGATTAACATAAATGACAGCTATACCCGGTTCATAGTTAGTATTTGGTCCATCCCCCATTATTGTCTATTACATCTTGTACTCTGTGTGGCATAGATGCAATATGGTTATGTATGATGTGTGGGTTCCTTCGGAACATCTCCCACTCAGCCATAGTGTGATCCAGCAGCTGGCGGCTGGTCCGCTCCCGCCCAGGCTCCCACGAGTTCACCACATTCCCCCACACGTTCTCAATGAGGTTCAGGTCACACCCCTTACTAGGCCAGTTCAGTAGTTCTAGATTTCGCTGCTCCTCGAACCACCACCTAACAATCCTGGCGGTGTGGATGGGAGCGTTGTCCTGCAAATGGATTTTAAATATTAAAAGTAGAATTATATTTTATCCATACGCTTCATCAGTAACCCAATATTCGAGATAGGTTTTAACCCCTATGTATTAGGGGTTTCTCTCAGATAAATGTAATTGTGCGCCGTTATACAAATAATACAGTCTGCAGTTATTCAGAATAAAATCCTGAAGTGTTGTCATAGTACTGAAAGAGTTAAAGAACAATTTTATGACCATTATTCGTCCCATGTAAATGTGGAAACCGGACATACAAATGTGTGTAATATATCTTACTCTGGTAATAGTATAATATTCTATAACACATAAATACAGCATACGTACATGAAGATAATCTGTTCAGGATAGGGCAAGGCATACGTGCGTAGAGAAGGCAGCATCTTCACCTCCATGATCTCTATATACTGACCTGCCGTAAACCTCCCTTGGATCTCAGTCAGCTCTCCTAGTCCTTGCAGGTGCATCCATCCCCACACATTCGCCGTCACGTGCCCACTTCGTAAATATTTTGGCGAGTATATCTCGTGTTGTCCTGTCGCCAACACCAAAGACGGCCGTGAGTTGTAGACGCAAACATCTTCTCGTCAGAGAAGATAACTCTGCTCCAGTATGCGAGATCATCATTTATATGCTGGAGAGCAAACGAGAGCATGGCCTGACGATGTCGTTCCTCGATCCTCTCTTTTTTGGCAGGAGTACGGTGGTGATATCCTGCTTCATGCAACCGTCTCCTTACGGTGTCCACTGACACGCCCATATGTAGTGTCTTCCGGATGGCGACTGCGTTGTTGATAGGATCGTTCTTTTACTTCGTTGATTATTCTCCGGTCTTCTTCTTAGGTGGTGTTTTTTGGTGCCCCACACTTAGGACGATCTAGCAGATTCCCAGTCTCCTGCCACCTCTGCACCCAGCGTTGAACAGTAGGTTTCGAAATTCCCAGTTCCATGGCTATGTCAGCTGCATACCAATTATCCTGCCTCGCTGTGCAATCTTATCTTGAGCTGGATTCATTTTCAGAGTCTGTGTTTGTCATACGGTGTAGAAATATATGAACACAATCATGCCAGTAACCATGTCAACACCTCGGTTTGGCCCATGAACGTCATTTCACAAACATTAGTATAATATCGTATGAGTTCATAAGTATATATACTGTAAACCAGGTTAATTTTCGCTCTTTCATATCCTTGGACGAGTTCGCGGCATCATAATCGCCGTCAACAGTTGCTAGTTAATCTTACAGATTAAAATGGTCATGAATCGGGGCCGTTTCCTGGCATAAGCAGACTAAGCGGCCGCTTAGGGCCCCGCTGCTACTAGGGGGCCCCTAGACAGGCTCCAGGTCATAGCTCAGTGGGCAAGAATAGGAATATAGCTGAAGTTATTATTAATAATTATTATTATTATTATTATGATTATTATTATTGTAGATTCGTCAGCCAGACTCTGTACTTGATTCGTCAGCCAGACTCTGTACTGAACGGACGCATTTCCTGAGCTCTCTGATATTGCATCTACTTTTGCATATTGCTAAGAATTTCACCTTTGGAAAGTTTTGAATTTTATATACTTGCGTTTATATTCCATTGTTATAGTTAAGTAATTGAATATTAGTGTTTTTTAGCAATTTAGAAGTTTTTATAGCGTGCCGGCTTAATTTAATTTGAACTTGTGACGGTTATAAACTAATTTTTAACTGCGCGATGCCGTCGCAGAAAGCGTCGTGTGTTAGGTGTAGGGTAAACCGGTGGTATTCGGAATTTAAAGATTATAACGGCGGTCCTATGGCGATTACCGAGAGATCAGTTTGTTTCTTTTGCGAGTTAATGGAGGAAATAGTTGACATAAAACGCAGTGTACGTGAGGTAACGGAAAGATTTGCAACGCTTGATGAGGGCAGGGGTAGGGCTACGGTTAACGAAAGCCGAACCAATACTAACGTTGAAGACGTTAGTAATTTCAAGGGTGAGGTGCGTAACCTCGTTTCTAGTTTAGGTAGCTTGTCGGGAAGGTTGGATAGAGTTGAGGAAGGGGTTAAGGTTGGTCCGAGAGTAGTAGATGGGGAGGGATTTAGAGAAGTTAAGGGTGGAACTAGGCCGCGTACGTTAGGTGATAGGAATCTTCCCCCTATTGAGGTTTCGAACCCTTTCGCCCATTTGGAAAAGGACGTGAATGAGGGGGAAACTATTTTAATTGGGGACTCTTTAGTGCGCCACATGGACAAAGAGTTCGTTGAACGGCATCCAACCAAGAGGAGGAGGGTCTGTCTCCCAGGGGCCAGGGTTGACAGAGTTAGAGACGAAGTGGATAGGATTGACGTTGCCTCCCGTCACTCGATGTTGGTGACGATGGTAGGAGGCAACGACTCGTATAGGCCCGATACGAGAGTGCCTGACCTTTTGGAGAGATATAGGGGGTTAATTAGTCCCTGAAGGCGAGGTCAGATAGGTCTTTAGTTCTAGGTATTACCCCTAGGCACGGGTTGGGTCTTAGGATTACGTCAAAAACAATATTTTTTAATAATAAATTAGAAGAGATTTGGGTGTTACTATAGCGTGATTCCTACCTCGATTCGGCGGTCTACCTTTTAATTATAGCTTCTTACCTTGTTTACTAATTGCTTGTTTACATTCCAATGTCCATCGCCCTTGACGATTGGTTAGGTTTAGTCATGATATTTTCGTTAGTTTTAACGAAAATACCGTGACTAAACCTAACCAATCGTAGGTAGACCACATACTATAGTAGCACCGAAACTATTTTTTAAGCAAATAAAATTGAATAATAAATAGCATTTTATATTTATTATATTTTCATTTATACCTTGGATAGGAATCACACTACAGTACTGTAGTTTCGAACCAAAACGGGTAGGAATCACCCTATAGTATCGAAGTCACCGGTAGGAATCACGCTATAGTAGCACCGAGATTTGTGCTGAGGAAGCTGTGGTCCGAATTCAGTGATCCTAGCCTTTTTATAAAAGATGGGGTGCATTTTAATGAAATAGGTAATGCTAGACTAGTTAGGTTAATAGACGAAAACGTGCGGAAGCTATATAGGTCGAAGCCTTCTTTAAACGTTGTGGGTCCGCGGAACGCGGGCCCGACGTGAAAAATAGTTTAAAACGTCGGCCCGTGGTAAAAAATAACCTAAATGTCTTTTATTGTAACGCGCGTAGTATTAGAAATAAACGAATTTAACCCTAAAAGGACGACCGCTACATACTGATAACGTTTCAAATACACGCATTCATAACTTAACCCTACAAACAATTCCGGCGTTAAAGGGTTAAGGCGATAATTTATTCCGGCAACTACGATATAGTTGCTATCACTGAAACATGGTTAAATACCGTGACTCGGGAATTGTTGGGGGAACTTGATATACCGGGTTTTAAACTCTTTACTAATGATAGGTCACATAGGTTTGATGGCGGTGTTTTGCTGTACATTCGTAATTCCCTTAGGGCTATCGAGGTTAAGATAGATTTTCCGGCAGCAATTAATGCGATATGCGTTGAAGTTAGGGCGCGTAGCATTAGTTTTAATTTTGTTGTTGTTTGTAGACCTCCTGTTCAACCCTTCGACACCGATACTAGATTTTACTCACTTCTTGGTAACTTTATTGACAATCGGAATAGTATAATTGTCGGAGACTTTAACTGCCCTAATGTTAATTACAAGACTTTGGTAAATCTCTAGGAGCGATCCATTTTTCAATATTAAACATACACTCATAAAACATATACCATTTTAAAGCTCACATTTTTCTGGGTCTAAAAATGTAGTAATCCAAAAGTATCAATAGCAAATAAAAAGTAACTACGTTTAAATATAAAACCCTATACCGATCAATTTGTGATGCGTGATCTTTACGGGGGCGCCCCCGTAACAATTACCAAAAATACCATCTTACAACACAGACTGAAGATTTATAACTTAACCAACCTTTATAATGTAATTAATTACGTCACGCGTCAAACAATTAAACCTAGTTACTTTTTATTTGCTATTGATACTTTTGGATTACTACATTTTTAGACTCAGAAAAATGTGAGCTTTCAAATGGTATATGGTTTATGAGTGTATGTTTAATATTGAAAAGATAAAAACCTCCAATACTTTCTCTTCATCTACGGCACATGACGAATCAAGTTCTCAAAGTCAGAAACCACACGAACAGCACGTCATATTCTATCACAAACACGACTAAACTGAATCCAATTAGAAAAAAAAAATAGACAGAACAGAATCCAACTAACTAATTAAGTTGCAGAGTAGCGAAAAAATAGGCCACTCAGGAAAAATACAGGGTGTCCGAGAATTATCTGTACAATTTTTGGCTGTTATTAAAAGTCAACCATGAAGTGTAGAAATTCCAGTGTTGTCCCATTTTACAGAGAATCTCATTAAGTTTTTTCTGATACCACGTTTTGACAAGTTTTTTAGAAATTCCAGTGTGTCCGAACATTATCTGTACAATTTCATCTTTTAATAAAATTCTTGATAACACATGTAAAATTCTTAAACAAGATTATTTAGAATCTGTATTTTCAAAAGTTTCTTTTATTAAAATAACGTTGTTACAAACATTCGATATGTGCACCATTAGTGATTCGCAAAACATCCAATCGATACTCCAAATGTTGCCATGTACGCTGCAGCATATCCACATCAATTCGCTCAATAGCAGCTGTGATTCTTGCTTTTAAATCATCAATGTCTGTCACCCGCGTACATTTCTAAAAAACTTGTCAAAACGTGGTATCAGAAAAAACTTAATGAGATTCTCTGTAAAATGGGACAACACTGGAATTTCTACACTTCATTGTTGACTTTTAATAACAGCCAAAATTGTACAGATAATTCTCGGACACCCTGTATTTTATGAAAAAAAGTACATTATAGCCAAAACAGGAAATATTCACTATAAAAATGTAACTCGCAATTTTTTCTATAATCTTGCATTTGCTATTGATACTTTTGGAACACTACATTTTTAGACTCGGAAAAATGTGAGCTTTCAAATGGTATATGTTTTATGAGTGTATGTTTAATATTGAAAAATGGAGCGTCCTTAGAGATTATCCGAGAATTTTACTGGTAATGAGGAGGGTTTGAGATTGATTGAGTTCATGGAGGATAATTTTTTACGACAGATAGTTACCGAACCAACGCGCGGTGACAATATTTTAGATTTGGTGATGACGAACGGCGAAAATATAATCGATAGTTTAGAAGTAGGCGAGAGTTTAGGATGTAGTGATCATCAAATTCTTAGGTTTAAGTTATCGATAGAAAACACTAAGGATAGTAACGTAATAGAAGTCCCTGACTTTCGTAGGGCTAATTTTGATAGTTTTACGGATAGGATGAGAGTAGTGGACTGGGATAACTTATTTATGGGTAATGACACAAATTTGCATTGGGAGGCGTTTAAAGAAAGTTTTATGAATATTGAAAGAGAGTTTATTCCTAGTAGGCCCAAGCGCGCTAGAAATCATGGTAGGCCCAAGTGGTGGACTAGGGAAATAGGCGAGTTCATAAACGAGCGTAACATTGCGTATAGACTTAATAAGCGCAATGGCACGGCAGCTAACTTTAATAGATATATTGAGCTTAGACGTCAGGTTAAAAGATCAGTTAGGAATGCTAAGCGTAATTTAGAGATCCTTATAGCTGCGGATAGTAAACATAATCCAAAAAACTTTTTTGAATACGTCAATAATCGTAAGCCGATAAAAGATAACATAGGCCCTCTAGTGGATGTTAACGCCGCTTTGGCTTCTGACGCTCAGGCGATGGCGGGTATTTTCAATAATTTTTTGCGACAGTTTTTACCGTAGAAGACGTAAATAATGTCCCCGACGTGGACGATATCGTTCCATTTAGTGGCGAGACTATTTTGGATGAAATAACTGTTTACGAGGGTGAGATTGCGCATTATATCGATAGGCTAAAAGTTAGCAAGGCTCCAGGCCCTGACGCTTTTTATCCGGGGCATTTGAAAGATTTGAAAGACGTTATCGTAGGCCCCTTAAGAAGATTTTTAATCAGTCACTCGAAACGGGGATTATTCCTGAAGACTTCAAATTAGCTAACGTCACTCCCATTTTTTAAAAAGTCGAATGCACAGTAGCTAGCAATTATAGGCCCATTAGCTTAACGTCAATTGTCGGTAAACTTTTGGAATCCGTAGTTAGGGATCGTATCATCGATCACTTAGAAAGTAGAGATTTGATTAATAGTAGTCAGCATGGGTTTCGACGCCATAGATCTTGTTTAACTAATTTGTTAGAATTTTGTAACGAAATAGTGTGCGAATACGATAGACATAGAGCGGCTGACGTTATTTATTTAGATTTTAAAAAGGCGTTCGATACAGTTCCGCATAGAAGATTAATTGCGAAGGTTAAAGCGCACGGTATACGCGGTCAGGTAGCTAGCTGGTTAGAAGAATGGCTTCGTGCTAGGAAACAGAGGGTCGTTGTCAATGGTAGGGAATCGGGTGGTTGGATGTAGGTAGCGGTGTCCCACAGGGTTCAGTGTTAGGCCCATTGCTATTCGTAATTTACATTAACGACATGGATGTAGGATTGACTAGTAACGTGTCAAAATTCGCGGACGATACTAAAATAGGCGGTAAGGTTGTTAACGAGAACGATAGAAATAGGCTCCAAGACGATGTAAATAGGATTATGGAGTAGATGGATAAGTGGTAGATGCAATTTAACGGAGACAAATGTAAAGTTTTGCATGTAGGTTCTCGTAACAATAATTACACGTACACGATGGATGATAGGGAGTTGGCGAGCGTTGACGAGGAAGTAGATTTAGGCGTACGCGTATCTAAGGATTTAAAAGTTAGGAACCAGTGCCTGGAGACTTGCACAAAAGCTAATAGGATGTTAGGCTTCATAACGCGTAATTTCGAATTTAAATCGAAGGATATTATATTGCTCCTTTACAAGTCCCTAGTCAGGCCTCATTTAGAATATGCCGTTCAGTTTTGGTGCCCGTATTTGTGTGAGGATATTGATAGGTTAGAAAGGGTTCAGCGTCGTGCCACGAAACTAATTCCGTCATTGTGCAACAAGCCTATGAAAATAGGATTAAAGAGTTAGACTTGCATTAACTCGAAACTAGGAGATTAAGGGGGAACTTATTGAAGTTTTTAAAATCGTTAATAACATCGATAACGTAAATTTTGACAAACTGTTCACTTTCGATAATAGCAATACTCGTAATAACGGATTTAAGTTGCGTGGCAGACGTTTCATTACTAATATCGCTAAAAACGTCTTTACGTTTAAAGTAATTGATAAATGGAATAATCTTCCCTCGCCCGTCATGAACTCTACCAGCGTTAATGTGTTTAAGAACCGTCTAGATAGGCATTTTAAAAATATTAACGTTGTTTAAAATTAAAAAAAAAACAATTAGCAACAGGAGCTCTGGTGTTGGTGGTCGAGGATGAGTCGGTTGACGATAATGCCAGCGTGTGATATGCCAGCGTGTGATATGCCAGCAAAAGGTTAATAGATGTAGCTCGTAGCGTAAACTAACCCAATTTTTGTTTAACTTTACCTACTTTTTTCTTTTTCTTTTTCTTATCCTCTCCTTACTTGCATGTCTGTAACACTCTTTACTTGCATGTCTGTAGTTTGCATGGTATGACAGTGAGTTAAGACTGTGTTAGCTTGGTTTGTAAGCGTTCTTATTTTACTTCTTTTCATCTTTCACCTCTTTCCTATTCTCTTGACTATTTTTCCGACTTGTCGGCAGTGGCCGGCGGATGATGATGGTGAGGCTTTTTTCTCTTTTTCTGAATGAATGTTAACCCACGAGTGATAGGTGTTGCCAGGGCCGGCGCTAGGAAGTGCGGGGCCCAATTAGAAAATTGTTAGCGCCTAGCGGGGCCCTCTACCCGTTGTCGTTTCAAAGTTGGAGTGACAAGAAATTTCGCTAGAGCACCTCTTTGTTTTTCATTTTCAGCTGCCTTAGCCTTGGCCAGTGCTCGTTTCTGATTGCCGCTCAAATACTTTCGCCCTTTGTCTCTATCTCTGCTTGTGCTTGCCATGATGACGATGATGTAAGGGCTTTTTCAATTACTTTTCTTTTAAAAAAGCTAAACGGCGACGATAAACTGAAATTACAAAACAAAAAACAAAATCATTCACAATAAAGACTCCCTGGCACTGAAAAATAATAAAGATGTGCATGTATGCATCTAATGATTAAAGCAAAAGATTTCATGATTTTTAAAAGCCTGGGAGTAAGAAGAAAAGCGCAGGGGGCAAAAGAACAAGCTCTAGTAAATAGAAATGTAAATGCTCTCTATGATAATGAGGCAAAAACTAGTTAATTTAATATGTAGGATCTACTTACACCACGTTTCTCTTTACATGCAGGCTTAAGACACTTCAAGTTTTCAGTTTGGACATATAAACAATTTGGACATATTTAACAAACACAAACAACTTTACATTCCAAGCTTTATGTTATATAATCTCATTAACAGCGCTCTTTCTGTGTTGAGGGTTTGAATATCGTCCACAAATTACCTTTTTTTTAAAAAAGCTAAACGGCGACGATAAACTGAAATTACAAAACAAATAAACAAACGATTAGCAATAAAACATTGAAACATAGATATACGAGGACGGACTGAATAGTTTCACTGCCTTCACAGTAACAAGAAACTTCGTGCACACTGGACACTCATTAATTCATCATAGCGTCCCCACTCGAGCGCGTGCGCGGGGTCCCCTCGGGGCGCGGGGCCCAATTTGAACAAATCGGTCTAATCGGCTTAAAACCGGCCCTGGGTGTTGCTACTTACTTAACCTCTTATTCTCTTCTCTTAACCCCCTACTCTTTCCTTTCTCTCGGACTAACCTTAGAGTGGATCTTAGGGTCTTTGTTAGCCTTAGCTTCTGTAGATTTGTAGATGTAGATCATCATTATTATCATTATCGGCGTCAGCCGAGAGGAGCTTCTCTAAGATGAAGCTAATCAAGAACTACCTCAGATCATCAATGGGGCAAGATCGCTTCAGTGGCCTTGGCATCATAAGCATCAACCAGGACGTTGGCAGGGAGATTTCATATGATGATGTTATTGATGATTTCGCCCAGAAAAAATCTTGGAGGCAAAAATTTTGAAGATACAAACTGTTCTGTATAACTGTTAGCTATTACACGATTGTATCGTAGTTAGTAATTGTTTGGTAGTTGATAATTGCATTATTTTTTATACATACACTGCGTTCGAACTTATTAAGCAGATTACATTTCCTCCAATGTTTTCAAAAGTTTTCCCCGATTTCAATGAAATTTGTAGCAAATAATCACTATATATAGCAGCATTGATGGTATTCATTTCAATAAAATATTTTGATAATTAAAATAATTATCTCATTTTATTGAAAAATATGTAAAATATTGTGTTCCGAATTATTAAGCAAGTATTTTATTTACGGATCTAAATGGATGGGTAAGAAGAACGATTTAACATTACTGAGAAAAGAAAAACAGTCAAGTTACTCGCTGAAAATATAAAATCTATTAAAATTGCGAAGCAGTTTGGCAGAGCTTATCGAACTGTAAACAAGTTTGTAGCGGAGGGTACCAAACTGAAGCAGCGAAGTGATAAAGGAGCTATAAGAAAAGTGACAAGGCGGCAGATATCTGTAATCAAGCGCAAACTACAAAGCATCCATTGTCCTTAAGTAAAGAGGTTTTTGAGCAGGCTGGCATACATAATGTACCAAGAACATCTCGATGTGGAATCCTCCAAACAATTAGCAAGACGTGTAAACCTACGATTCAGTCACCATTAACACCCAGGTACAAGAAGCAGCGTGTTGAATGGGCGCGTCAGTACGTGAAAACAGATTTTAATATTGTATTGTTAACCGATGAATGAAGAGCAACCCTTGAGGGATCTGATGGTTGGTCAAGAAGATGGATTGCTAAGGGTCAATCTCTACCATGGAATGAGGTTTTCTTTTAGAAAGTTTGTGTAAGACTGGGCATTCATTTTTACACTATCAGGCACTCTGTATGGGACAGCTACTTCATTGCCTATCAATCCTGCCCAAAACATGACACTACCTCCACCTTGTTGGCGTCTTAATCTCGATGGTAGAAATTGGCTCTCAGCAATCCATCTTCTTGACTAAACATCAAGTCCCTCAACGGTTGCTTTTAATTCATCGGTGAACAATACAGTATTAAAATCTCTTTTCACGTACTGACGCGCCCATTCAACACGCTGCTTCTTGTACCTGGGTGGTAATGGTGACTGAATCGTAAATATACAAGTCTTGCCAATTGTTTGGAGGATTCCACATCGAGATGTTCTTGGTACATTATGTATGCCAGCCTGCTCAAAAACCTCTCTACTTGAGGACAATGGATGCTTTGCAATTTGCGCTTGATTACAGATATCTGCCGCCTTGTCACTTTTCTTATAGCTCCTTTATCACTTCGCTGCCTCAGTTTGGTACCCTCCGCTACAAACTTGTTTACAGTTCGATAAGCTCTGCCAAACTGCTTCGCAATTTCAATAGATTTTATATTTTCAGCGAATAACTTGACTGTTTTTCTTTTCTCAGGTAATGTTAAATCGTTCTTCTTACCCATTTTCACCATTTAGATCCGTAAATAGAATACTTGCTTAATAATTCGGAACACATATTTTACATATTTTTCAATAAAATGAGATAATTATTTTAATTATCAAAATATTTTATCGAAATGAATACCATCAATGCTACTATATATAGTGATTATTTGCTACAAATTTCATTGAAATCGGGGAAAAACTTTTGAAAACATTGGAGAAAATGTAATCTGCTTAATAAGTTCGAATGCAGTGTAGTTCTGTGTCATTTATTCTAAATAATGTATAAGCTAATTTTCAGGAATTTCATGAAGAATATTTTTTCTGTTTGTCTTCTGATAGTACATATTTGTTGTTTTGGACATAAATGTTTCATTAAAATTGCTTCATAATTGTTTTTTATTAACACAGCCATTTTTTGTATGTGTGTGCTGAGGTGATGTAGTAAGGCGTGAGTTGGTGGATGGAGGGGTGGGGCCTCAAATGGGTATACTGCTTAGGGCCCCTAGTGGCTAGAAACGGCCCTGACATGAATGACGACATTTATTCTGGACTGTGATTGGTCGAGGTTGAGGTCGTATATCAAGGCAAATTTTACCTCTTGGTATGCGGATAAAGTTTCAGCAGCATTCAACGTAAATGAATCTCTCGGTAAGATAGATTTGAATCTCTCCACACTGAAACCTATTCATGCTAAATGGACTGTCTCTGCATGGGATAACCTATACAAAATGAGGGAGACCATTCGGAAGGGTTGGGAAATTAGCGGCATTCGTAACATTCTTGTTATACAGTAACTAGCGGAGAACCCGCCCTTCGTGCGGGTGGCAAAAATATCCTAGCCGACGGTGGAATATTTTTTGTAGTTCGAAGACTGTTATTAGTTAGGTTAATTGAATGCCCGGTTAGGTTAATTGTACGCCCTTGACGATTGGCTAGGTTAAGTCGTGATAGTTTCGTTAGTTTTAACGAAAATATCACGACTTAACCTAACCAATTGTCAAGGGCGTACAGTTGACCCGCACACACACACACGGGCGTCCTTTTATTATTATAGATAGACTTTTTAAAATTATAATTAAAAGTAGAATTCATTACGCCTTTTTCTAATGCATTAAAATACAAATATCGCCCATATTAAAATACAATATCGCCCATATATATATATATATATATATATATATATATATATATTATATCAAGAATCTTCTCTTTCGAGCGTGACCGACTGACAGACATTCCTGGGTGTTTATATTATATTAATAATTAATAATAATACAGAATAATTTAAAATGTTTTTACTGCTTTTACTTTACAATGTTTTATTACAATATACGGATCTTTTAAACTATTTCCCACCCCACCCCAGTTTCAGAGAAGGGGGACATAGTTTAAAAGGTCAATATTAGGGGGGAGATAATTTAACAGGTTTTACTTATCTTATTTACGTAATAGAATTTTTAAGACATGTATATAAGATACATATCTTGAAAATTATATTATATTCTATCATATTCCCGGTTTAAATATTCTATAACAGGGTTTTGCAGTCAACAATCTTATATTTGCAAATCAACTGTCGCGAAAATATTTTGTCGAACTGTATTAAAGGTTCTGATGCTTACTGTTGTTTTGACGATGCACCTTTGCGATACAAGTGCAACGTGAGTCAGGTCTTATTTAATTATTTTCAAACAAAGCGATTTCGCTGGAACTAAGATCACCCATAGTTAGATAGTCCCATCAGTACAGTTCCCGTTTGTAATGGATAGACATTATGTGTGAGACATAGAAAAATGAGTGTGATATATATATATATATATATATATATATATATATATATATATATATATAGTGTATGCCCGGTTAGGTTAATTGAATGCCCGGTTAGGTCAACTGTACGCCCTTGATGATTGGTTAGGTTAAGTCGTGATATTTTCGTTAGTTTTAACGAAAATATCACAACTTAACCTAACCAATCGTCAAGGGCATACAGTTGACCTAACCGGGCATTCAATTAACCTAACCGGTTAAGGGTTAGGATTCCAGCACCGGACTGTAAATCACAGTGTTAATTTTGTTGAGCCAAACGGTGTACACACGAGTAGTATAGCCGGAAAAGGGGAGAGTGCAAGAATGTTGCAAGTGATTACGTAATGTTGCAAAGGGGTGGGTTGCAAGGGGTGGGGTGTTGCAAAGGGGGTGGGGTGTTGCAAGGTGGTGTTGCACAAAAATTACCCAAAGGGGGGATGCTGCAGGTGCAACAAGGAAAACTTGGAGGCGGCGTTCTCCACCAAGAGAAAGAAGGAGGAGAGAAAGGAGGAGAGGTGTTCACCTGGCAGGAGCCAAGTGCATATTAAGACTTCAGCCGAGTAGGCGTTGTTTTATAGGCTCCTAATCAGCCAGTTGGCTTAGAAGGCGTAAATGGCTTGAGTTGCCAGATAGCGCCATGTATTCAGTTTGTGCTATATATTTAATTCTAATCGAAGACTGAGTTGCCAGATACCATTGTATACATTATTATAGACGCCTAATCAGCCAGTAGGCTTAGAAGGCGTAAATGGCTAGAGTTGCCAGATACCACTTTTTAGCATTGTCAGATACCATTGTATACATTATTATAGACTCCTAATCAGCCAGTTGGCTTAGAAGACGTAAATGGCTTGAGTTGCCATGTTGCCAGATACCATTGTATACATTATTATAGACGCCTACTTTTTAGCATTGCCAGATACCATTGTATACATTTAGAATTCCGCTATGCGCCATGTATTCAGTTGCCAGATACCACTTTTTAGCATTATTATGGTGAGTTGTCTCACTAAACAATTAAAAGATTTCGTGCCATGTATTCAGTTGCCAGATACCACTTTTTAGCATTGCCAGATACCATTGTATACATTTAGAATTCCGCTAGTAGGTTTAGAAGGCGTAACATGTCATAATTAGAATTAAGTAAAACAACATTGCATCATTCTGTTTATTATAAATATATAGAAAATAAATATACATTTCAATAATAAGAAATATACACACATACACACACACACACATTATGGAGATATATAGAAATAAATATACATTTCAATAATAATAGAAATATGCATATAATCATAACAGTACAGGAGATATATAGAAATAAATATACATTTCAATAATAATTGAGGAATATGTATATAATCAAAAAAATATATACACACACAGTTATGGAGATATATAGAAATAAATATACATTTCATATATAGAAATATGCATATAATCCTAACAGTACAGGAGAAATATCACGCAAAATATATAAATACATTTCACTTTTTTTTCAAAATACTAAACTCGCACTTAATCGAGTTTACAATTACATCATTATTGCTCTGCATTACGCAGTATATGCGGTTTAATAATATTTCACCGCTTAAAGTATAGGGAAACCTGTATTCGATATGAAGGGCTTTCATATCGTTCAGTACTATTTTTGTTCCCACTTTACAACCGGTTGGTAAGTCATCTTTAAATACGTCTAGAATACAATCAAAAGCACGCACAAAGAGTTCATCGTTAGCTACATTATTAAACACAAGTTTATAAACACGCTTTTCCAATCGAGGGTTTATTTCTACCGACTCGAGCTTTTCAATCGTGAACTCACTCAACATAGCGGCAATTGAAATAATCTTCTAAATCGTTACGACAACTGCGCGTTATATAAAGAAATAGTTCTTCAGGGTGAACGGTGTAGGTGAGCTCAGCCTTGTACCGATCAATTGCTTTGTACCAAAGTTCATGGTATTTCAAAGAGTCTAAACTTTTTAAATAAACGTCCAGCTCTAGACCATTCTCACCAGCCCTACACTCGGTAAACCCATCGAGCAGAGCGGTGTATGCGTATTCAAGTACTGTATCAAAATAAAGCATATCCGTAACACGCGCGTCTAATATAGGTTTCAGCTTGCGGAATCCGACGATTTCAAACATTCTGTCGAGGATGAAACGGTTTCGCGTAGGAACAAGAGCGTTATTATCAGAAGCATTCTTCCACATCAGCCGTATATCAATGCACGGCCGATCGTTATTTATACACAACGTACATACAACGGCGTATGAGGGTGCGTCACTAATCTGCTCTCTTCTTGTACCTACGTTAGCAGGTATTTTATAACGATCTTCACTCCACTTCTCAACTATCACGAAGATTCTATTCATCTCCTCGACACTTAAATAAACCCGTTTGTTTGTTTGTCTACATTCCGTTTCCAGTACATAGCTAACGGTACCGGATTACGCCTGAACACGCGCAACGATTTCGTCACGGACACATCGTACGAGGCGTTGAGAATGCTGCTCAAAGGAAGTTCCATCGTATTCGAGGAGCGCACGTCCACTCGGTTCAAGCTCTGAGATAACTATGAGCCGTGTGAGGCACGCAGGTAGGCAGGAACGGTTCGACGGGCGGCTGACTCGATGATACGTGAATGGGGTTGTTCGAACTCGTATGATCCGCGAGTCGTACCGAATTGTTGTACATATTTGTTTTTCCGGTACAAGAATTAATTTCATCACTACCAGCCTACGCACCAGACAGTTTACCTCAGGATAAGAACTAGGCACATTTTATGTTTTACTAAACATCTTCACACTCCGGCGCACTATTTGAGAGGAACATATGCTCATATTTTTCCTTTCTGCCCATCAAACGATACTCGTCTCTAAAGTCTGTTAAAAACTCACGCAGGGCACTAGCCACAACCTCACTACGAACCTCATCATGATATACGTTAATATAGTGATAAAAATACTTAAGATTGTCCATGATCACGAGATTCACATTTTCAGTCGTAGGGTATGAGTAATCGACATGGTGTAGCATGACGTAATACCGCTTGTCACACCACCCATCCGCAAGACTCATTATCCATACCTGCTGCTTCTCTTCTGCACGCGTTGTTTCTTTTACTTCACGGTGTATGTGAGACTTTATAAAGTTTAGCTCTGCAGTATACTTCAGCACATCGTCTGTGCAACGAAAGCCTTCAACGGTCTCACCAGAACATCCGTAGAGTATTTGTACATCTTGGAACTTCGCACAATCCAATGTGTTTTTAAAAGAGGCATAGGAGGGAGGAATAGGAAGTTTTTCGGTATCCACCACATCCTGGCACTTTGCTGAATACCATTTCATAAACGTTGTACAAGCAATATTAAAGGTAGCCATTTGAATACACGTCTGATCTTTTCTTCTGAATACACGTCTGATCTCTCGGGCTTACTGCAGTCGACTGACCACGCAGGGACTCCCAGATAGTAGCATGACTCACGGTCTTACAGTGGGCGGAGCTTAGAACTTTCACCTGCGCCGCACACACACACACACACACACACACACACAAAGGAGAAAGTGAAACGCTAATTGAAACATGATTTATTTAATAAACGAGATATTCAAGTATATATATTTACAAATACGATTTAATAAACGAGATATTCAAGTTATATATATATTTACAAATACGATTTAATAAACGAGATATTCAAGTTATATATATATATTTACAAATACGTGTAATAAATCAATAGATACGATTATATACAAGACAAATACGTGTCAGTTAACAATAGAAGCATCAACGTTATGGTATCCAAAGGGTACGGTATCATAGGTACCAGGTAACTGGTAACGTTTCCTATAGGTGTTACGGCACACCTTCGTACCCCTAAGTTCCTTCACGCCCCCCAGCTTCTGCGCCCGAAAATTGTGGGTGCCTACAATTAGTTGGGGAGGTCGTTCGCCCTCATCATCGTCCAAACACTAGATCCTTCAACGATTCAAAGTTAACAACCCGCCGATTCGCATGGTTGAGCGTAATACCCTTTGCCTTCACGATATATTTCATTTCCTCCCCCACCCTGACCCGTACCCCATAAGTTTTAGGTCCTGTTGAGACAAAAGAGTCGGCGTATGCGTTGTCCCCATACTCATCCTTGATCTCATCAGTGAGCTCGCCGAGGAACTCCCCAATAGCGGGCATGTATTCACCCTCCCTCTCTGTGAATATCACGCTATCTGTATCGGCATACAATACTCTCCGCCCAAGAGAATGCAATAGACCCCAAAGTTTTATACGGGCGTAGGCTGTTGTGAAGCTGGCCACAGGTATGTTTGTAACCCTTGAGGTATCTGTGGCCAATTCAGTGTTGTTGTACTTTATTATGTAAGTATTACCTACATTCACGATCTCCATGACCTCTTTATCGGGAGCATTGGCATAATCCCAGACATCGCTATAACTTTGTGCCAAATGAATGTTCCCTTTGCCGGTATTCTGCGCAAATTTTCCCCATAGACTGTTTAGACACAACTTTGCACTAAAGCGCTTGCCAGGATTCTTTACAATTTGGACACGATCAAGTTGTATACCTTCGCGGTCGCGGTAACGTTGAATATAGGCAGACTTTTCATCTTCGGTATCAACTCCTCGCGGATACCCTGATGCCTCAACCTTATCCTTCAAAAAGGCGTTTATATATGGTGTGAAAAGGTTGGGTAGCTTCTGAAACCTCCACACCTCATGTATCTTCAGTATTCTATAACCATGGCGTACGGCTAGGGCCAGCTCAGGACTTGTATATACGCCTCTGATCTTACGCTGGTGGGGTATATGGTTACAATCGCCGTTATCCTCTTCCGCGCACTTCACGCACAGGGGAAACATGAGCTTGTCGTCGATAACGACAGGTAAGATTGGCATCCATAAATTGCGTGGGGGGAGTACGTCTACGAAAGAGAGCCCAAAGTAACGATCATTCAAATTTCTTGAAAATTCATTGATGGAGGGCAGGTTAGGTCCCACCAGTTTCTCAGGAGCGCCCACGGGGTACGGATTGTTCTTCATCACGTATGGGTATAAAGAACAGAAATCGTAGTAATGGAGCTTCACGCCCTCCGTAGGTGGAAAGTATAGTCTGAATGGATTTGTACGTCCTCCAAACAAGCTATCACCACATTTGAGAGGATCCAGCACCATTGAACGCTTGATCGTGTTTATTTCCTCACGGTACACCTCGTCTGTCTCCATCCGTGCATCATATTCATGCTCCCACAAGACTTTGTGAGTGAACTGTGATCCTATAAGTTGATCGCGGGTGCGGGTCCATGCAAGACAGTCGGCAGGAGATTTACCGTGGATATCTCCGGCGATTCCGCACTCAGGACGGGGGCATCCATGCCACCAGCATCCGTTAAAGGAGTACACAGTCTTCACACCAGTGAATTTTCAAGAAATTATGCCAATGCTCCCGATAAAGAGGTCATGGAGATCGTGAATGTAGGTAATACTTACATAATAAAGTACAACAACACTGAATTGGCCACAGATACCTCAAGGGTTACAAACATACCTGTGGCCAGCTTCACAACAGCCTACGCCCGTATCAAACTTTGGGGTCTATTGCATTCTCTTGGGCGGAGAGTATTGTATGCCGATACAGATAGCGTGATATTCACAGAGAGGGAGGGTGAATACATGCCCGCTATTGGGGAGTTCCTCGGCGAGCTCACTGATGAGATCAAGGATGAGTATGGGAACAACGCATACGCCGACTCTTTTGTCTCAAGAGGACCTAAAACTTATGGGGTACGGGTCAGGGTGGGGGAGGAAATGAAATATATCGTGAAGGCAAAGGGTATTACGCTCAACCATGCGAATCGGCGGGTTGTTAACTTTGAATCGTTGAAGGATCTAGTGTGTTTGGACGATGATGAGGGCGAACGACCTCCCCAACTAATTGTAGGCACCCACAATTTTCGGGCGCAGAAGCTGGGGGGCGTGGAGGAACTTAGGGGTACGAAGGTGTGCCGTAACACCTATAGGAAACGTTACCAGTCACCTGGTACCTATGATACCGTACCCTTTGGATACCATAACGCTTGATGCTTCTATTGTTAACTGACACGTATTTGTCTTGTATATAATCGTATCTATTGATTTATTACACGTATTTCTAAATATATATATATAACTTGAATATCTCGTTTATTAAATCGTATTTGTAAATATATATATAACTTGAATATCTCGTTTATTAAATCGTATTTGTAAATATATATAACTTGAATACCTCGTTTATTAAATAAATCATGTTTCAATTAGCGTTTTACTTTCTCCTTTGTGTGTGTGTGTGTGTGTGTGTGTGTGTGTGCGCGCGCAGGTGAACGTTCTAAGCTCCGCCCACTGTAAGACCGTGAGTCATGCTACTATCTGGGAGTCCCTGCGTGGTCAGTCGACTGCAGTAAGCCCGAGAGATCAGACGTGTATTCAGAAGAAAAGATCAGACGTGTATTCAAATGGCTACCTTTAATATTGCTTGTACAACGTTTATGAAATGGTATTCAGCAAAGTGCCAGGATGTGGTGGTTACCGAAAAACTTCCTATTCCTCCCTCCTATGCCTCTTTTAAAAACACATTGGATTGTGCGAAGTTCCAAGATGTACAAATACTCAACGGATGTTCTGGTGAGACCGTTGAAGGCTTTCATTGCACAGACGATGTGCTGAAGTATACTGCAGAGCTAAACTTTATAAAGTCTCACATACACCGTGGAGTAAAAGAAACAACGCGTGCAGAAGAGAAGCAGCAGGTATGGATAATGAGTCTTGCGGATGGGTGGTGTGACAAGCGGTATTACGTCATGCTACACCATGTCGATTACTCATACCCTACGACTGAAAATGTGAATCTCGTGATCATGGACAATCTTAAGTATTGTTATCACTATATTAACGTATATCATGATGAGGTTCGTATTGAGGTTGTGGCTAGTGCCCTGCGTGAGTTTTTAACAGACTTTAGAGACGAGTATCGTTTGATGGGCAGAAAGGAAAAATATGAGCATATGTTCCTCTCAAATAGTGCGCAGTACGACTCGCGGATCATACGAGTTCGAACAACCCCATTCACGTATCATCGAGTCAGCCGCCCGTCGAACCGTTCCTGCCTACCTGCGTGCCTCACACGGCTCATAGTTATCTCAGAGCTTGAGCCGAGTGGACGTGCGCTCCTCGAATACGATGGAACTTCCTTTGAGCAGCATTCTCAACGCCTCGTACGATGTGTCCGTGACGAAATCGTTGCGCGTGTTCAGGCGTAAATCCGGTACCGTTAGCTATGTACTGGAAACGGAATGTAGACAAACAAACAAACGGTTTATTTAAGTGTCGAGGAGATGAATAGAATCTTCGTGATAGTTGAGAAGTGGAGTGAAGATCGTTATAAAATACCTGCTAACGTAGGTACAAGAAGAGAGCAGATTAGTGACGCACCCTCATACGCCGTTGTATGTACGTTGTGTATAAATAACGATCGGCCGTGCATTGATATACGGCTGATGTGGAAGAATGCTTCTGATAATAACGCTCTTGTTCCTACGCGAAACCGTTTCATCCTCGACAGAATGTTTGAAATCGTCGGATTCCGCAAGCTGAAACCTATATTAGACACGCGTGTTACGGATATGCTTTATTTTGATACAGTACTTGAATACGCATACACCGCTCTGCTCGATGGGTTTACCGAGTGTAGGGCTGGTGAGAATGGTCTAGAGCTGGACGTTTATTTAAAAAGTTTAGACTCTTTGAAATACCATGAACTTTGGTACAAAGCAATTGATCGGTACAAGGCTGAGCTCACCTACACCGTTCACCCTGAAGAACTATTTCTTTATATAACGCGCAGTTGTCGTAACGATTTAGAAGATTATTTCAATTGCCGCTATGTTGAGTGAGTTCACGATTGAAAAGCTCGAGTCGGTAGAAATAAACCCTCGATTGAAAAAGCATGCTTATAAACTTGTGTTTAATAATGTAGCAAACGATGAACTCTTTGTGCGTGCTTTTGATTGTATTCTAGACGTATTTAAAGATGATTTACCAACCGGTTGTAAAGTGGGAACAAAAATAGTACTGAACGATATGAAAGCCCTTCATATCGAATACAGATTTCCCTATACTTTAAGCGGTGAAATATTATTAAACCGCATATACTGCGTAATTCAGAGCAATAATGATGTAATTGTAAACTCGATTAAGTGCGAGTTTAGTATTTTGAAAAAAACGTGAAATGTATTTATATATTTTGCTTGATATTTCTCCTGTACTGTTATGATTATATGCATATTTCTATTATTATTGAAATGTACATTTATTTCTATATATCTCCATAATTGTGTGTGTATATTTTTTTGATTATATACATATTCCTCAATTATTATTGAAATGTATATTTATTTCTATATATCTCCTGTAGTTATGATTATATGCATATTTCTATTATTGAAATGTATACTTATTTCTATATATCCATAATTGTGTGTGTGTGTGTATATATATTTCCTATTATTGAAATGTATATTTATTTTCTATATTTATAATAAACAGAATGATGCAATGTTGTTTTACTTAATTCTAATTATGACATGTTACGCTTCTAAACCTACTACGGAATTCTAAATGTATACAATGGTATCTGGCAATGCTAAAAAGTGGTATCTGGCAACTAATGACATGGCACGAAATCTTTTAATTGTTTAGTGAGAAACTCACCATAATAATGCTAAAAAGTGGTATCTGGCAACTTAATACATGGCGCATAGCGGAATTCTAAATGTATACAATGGTATCTGGCAATGCTAAAAAGTAGGCGTCTATAATAATGTATACAATGGTATCTGGCAACATGGCAACTCAAGCCATTTACGTCTTCTAAGCCAACTGGCTGATTAGGAGTCTATAATAATGTATACAATGGTATCTGACAATGCTAAAAAGTGGTATCTGGCAACTCTAGCCATTTACGCCTTCTAAGCCAACTGGCTGATTAGGAGTCTATAATAATGTATACAATGGTATCTGGCAACTCAGTCTTTGTTTTTTTTTTTGCAACCCCCCTTGCAACACCCCCACCCCCTTTGCAACAACCCCCACCCCCTTTCCAACAACCCCCACCCTCTTTGCAACATCCCCCGCCCCCCTTTTGCACCATTACGTAATCACTTGCAACATTCTTGCACTCTCCCCTTTTGCGGCTATACTACTCACACGCAGCACATAGAATCTTACTGGCATAAGCTTAAACAACGCATTAAAGAAATGGTTGGATGCAAACGCGATTTCTTACACTGGTACCTACAAGAATTTATGTGGCGCGATAGATTTAATCGAAATGCTTTTAATAACTTATGTGAGCATATTAAAATATTTTATCCTTTGTAAATAATGGTTCTCTGTTTATTATGTTTGCAATAAATAAGAAATTTTTTGTTTTTGTTTTCTTATTTTATTTTGGTTAATTTGCAGAGTTTAAACTTTGGGGGGATGTAGTTGAAAAGATCAACATTGGGGTGGTGACTGTTGAAAAGGGTATGTTGGGGGGGTGGGGGTGGGGGGGAAATTGTTTAAAAGATCCCAATATACTGAATTTACTTTTCAAATAAAGTATTTTAATGATCTAAGTTTTATTTTCTTACTATCTTCCAAAGATTAGTTTAAATTGTCATATTTTCGCCTGCTGGATATTTTCACGTAAGCCTACGCGAAAAATGCAAAAATTTCCTGCAGGCGAACATTTCGCATTCACTAGTATATAAAGAGTTCTATCGTAGTAGCTGTTCATATAGATTTGCAGTAATCATAATGGAACCTTATTACTGTATAGGACTAGTAAATTACATGGAGTTCAACGCTCTTCACGATCATATTAATTGTTTATCTTTATGAACACAGACATTACATTATAATTACCTGTATGTCAATGACTGCACATTTAATTGTCATTTAGATATATATGTCTGTGTTACAGGTTGTTGGACTCGGTTGTCCCCCCTCCACCCCAGTTGGGATACCTTGACAAACACTGCGGCGTAGGGGTGTCAGATTTTGTCCCGCAGAATGCAGGAAAAAAAAATTTCTGAGGTTTTTTGTTAAGACCAATTTTTTTCAAATTGAAACTAAATTTCTTCAACCGTTACAACAAACAAAATTAGAAATTTTATTAAAACAATGCTTAATAATGCTTGATTTTTTGGATCAAATGCGGGACGTCTGGCAATCATACTGCGGCATTGGCACATGTACGGAGTCGCTTGTAAGGCGAGGAACATTACATATGCGGGCAGCTGTACAGTGTACATACCTACTTATCACAATAAACATTAAATCAGTGCATATTAACATTGCCCCTTTCCTTCCTCATTCAAATTTGATTACTATAACCATCCTCACCATTGTTAACTTCCAGCAGACTGCACCTATACCAAAATGGAGCTATGGTGTTTTTTTCCTCTTCCTTCGTAGTAATCTCCCGTCCTTAATCTGTCAGCAAACACTCTTAAGTGTACTGCATCCTCCACAGTGAAATTATCAATTAGAACTTACTATTACTAAATTCGGATCACCTGAAGATCAGGGCCCCCAGCCTTCTTTAGTTAGCTTTATAAGGCTAACTAACGAAAATATCACGACCTAACCTAACCAATCGTCAAGGGCGTACAGTTGACCTAACGATTTGTTAGGTTAGGTCGTGATATTTTCGTTAGTTAACATTATAAGGCTAACTAAAGAAGGCTAGGAGCCCTGATCTTCAGGTAATCCCTAAATGCTTCTGAAAATTATTAGCTTATTAAATCAACCCATTTCCCAATGAGAATCCTGATGCATGTATCATCAGTTCCACTAATCGAGATACACTGGGCCGTGGCTTAATGCATCCCGACTATTGGAACAGATTGTACAACTAATCACGAGGTTTCCTCTCGCCAAATCCCATGTGTTTCAACGTATTTATTAATTTCAATTGTTTTAAAACTTCGTCTGAAAAAATCAAAAGAAAACAATTGCTATCTTTGGGAAGTTTGGATAAACCTAAGACTAAACTGTAAAATTACAACACAGTGATTCAGTATAACTTAAGTTAAGCTAAGAAATATTTTACCTTCTTTTTAATCACTGTTTACTGCTCACTTAAATTTGCTTTCCCTCTTAAGTTTGCTTTTCATCAAAAGGGAGGGTAATGCGGAATGTATAGTAAAATAGCCTTATATCCCTGTCGCTCAGATTTCTTTATCTCACCCTCGAGAAGTTTCTTAGGTATCGGTAATTACCCTCATATTTTTTATTTAAACAAAATTTGTGCTCGGTACCAACTTTCTTGTATCATCACATAAAACAATTGGTATTGTATTGTAACATGACCACGTGAGTACATACATATACTGGAAAACAATAACACGATCACGTGGCCATACTCGCTTGAGATTGTCTCGGTATCATAGGGTGGATTCAGGATTCCTGAATTCTTTATTTCACCCCTTTTCGATTCATTGTATCTTATACAGAAATTTATATAATATTTATTGTGAAATCCACAACACATTTAATTACTTAAAGTAAATGAATTAATTTATTATAAAGAAATATTCCTTTCTGGAGTCATATTAAATAAGACGTCTTCCAAACAAATTTACAAGATCTTTTATTTGAAATCAATCTGTATTATTCCGTAATTGCCTATAGTAGGCCAAATCTACCAGACATTCTGTCGCCATCATATCCTGTCCAAAATCCTAAAATTGTTGAGTTCAACAATCTTTGGCTTATATTCGGACTTCAAAAAACTGCTAATTTTCGTTGTTGAATCCGCATCACATATTAGGATCCCGAGGGGAACCTTTTCCTATTACAGTGACCAATAACACTGTAACGCCTATACTTTATTACTATTATTATTCCTGTGTGAGAGTTTTACACGTTACGCGTGTAAGTATGGTATAAGAGTTTTCATTCAATTCTTCTTTGTAACTTCCTTCCAGGGCTAACCTAGAGTGGACCTTTGGGTCTTTGTTCGCCTGTAAATCTGTAAAATCTGTAAATTATCCTAAAAAGTGGCTGTGACTGACGGGAGGATTTTCTACAAAATGATTGAAATACGATTTTCTGTGAAAAAAAAATCGAATATAACATTTTTTTGTAATTTAATGTTTATCTCGAATTTTTAGATTTTAAATGACAATACTGATCATCATTAATTTACTCCTTATACTAAATTAATATTTTATATATAACCTCGTTAACCTCGTTTAAGTTCCGTATGTTGGTCTCTCTTCACACGAAGGTCAAGCCTCTAGGCCTGGCTTAGTGGAGGAGCAAGTTGCTCTCTTGCGTTCTCCACCACACATAGCCAGGTACACCCGGCTCATCTGGTACCGTCCTGAGCCAGGCATCTAGTCTTATTTTGAAGACTTCAACTTTGACCCCTGTCACGTTTCTGAGGTCCTTTGGAAGCTGGTTAAAAAGACTTGGTTCCCTGACAACGAAGCTAATTTCCTTCAGTGTTGGGGAAGTCCCTTGTCGGGCCTTTAATTTGGGAACACTACACATTCTGCCTTTCTTATTTTCCAGCGTTGTTTGGATGGTAATTGGGTTTAGTTTGAAGTTTGGGACCAGTTTTTCGATCATTTTCCATATGTAGATTATGATATACCTCTCTCTTCTTTCTAGGGAGTACAGATTTAGTTTATGTAGTCTTTCCCAGTAGTTGTTCTTTGCAACCATCAATCTTGGCTGTGAAATATCTCTGCGTTTCTTCTAGTTTATTAATTTCTTCCTGTTTATATGGGGACGTCAAAACTGAGCAGTATTCAAGTTTTTGTGTGATCAGTGTTCTCAGCAGGGAAATCATTACTGTCTTGTCCCTCCTTTTGAACGTTCTTAGTACCTGTCCCGCGACTCTTTTTGTTTCGTTTATTGCTATCTGATTTTGTGTCTCGAATTTGGCATCATCAGTCATTATTACCCGAAGTCGACCGCTTTCGTGTTTCTCTGAATTTCCTCTCTCTCCGGAGCATAATATGCAGTCTAGGTTTCTCATTTCTACCATATCTCAAGAGCTGAAATTTCTCGGTGTTAAATGTCATATTTGTTGTCTTCTGACCATTTGTATATTTTGTTTGTGTCCCTCTGCAAGGCCTCCACTTCATTTGCACCACGGATTTTTCTGCTGATCTTTGTATCGTCTGCAAATGATGTTACTATAGTATTGCTGTTTACGCCATTGTCTATGTCTGTTAGCATGATAATGAACAGGAGTGGAGCCAGTACTGTACCTTGTGGTACTGAGCTGCTACTTATGATTCTGATGATGATATACCTTGAATTTTGACGCCCTGTAGACGTTCTCTGAGGAAGTTGTAGATCCATTTTCCAACTTTGCCTGTTATTCCCATATGTTTCATTGTATGTGCTATTATACCATGATCGATTTTGTCGAAGGTTTCAGCAAAATCCGTGTGTATGACATCGTAGTTTTCATTGCCTTCAAGTGCATCTTGGATATTGTTATAGTGTTCTATAAGTTGTGATAGGCATGATGTTCCTGATCGGAATCCGTGCCGATTTTCGTTGAATCTTTCCAGTGACTCCAAGAAGTCAGATTTTCTCTCTAACTATTCTTTCAAATATTTTGGTGAGGTGGGACGTCAATGACACTGGTCTGTAGTTCTTTGCTAGAGCTCTATCCCCTCCTTTACATATAGGGACAATGTTCGCTCGTTTCAAGATGCTTGGTATTTCCCCATTGTCTAGGGATCTTCTCCATATCCAGTATAAGTGTGTAACGATTTCATTTTTACAGTTTTTAATTAATAGTGCGTTCCATTTGTCCGGACCTGCAGCTGAATGCGATTTCGTTTTTCCTATAGCTCTCGCTATATCTTCTGGGGTAAAATCAAGGTCTGTTATACATTCTCCTGCAGTTTCTCTTTGAAGAATGCATCTATGTCAATGTTTCAAATATTTCTTTTAGATCGTCTGTTAGTTCATTATTTCCTTTCCTTAAGGGCCGATAGTGGCGCGCGTTTTTGTTTTCCTTTTCGCATAGCTATAGAAGAATTTTGGATTTTCCTTTATTGTTTCTACCGCCTTTTCCTCTTCCCTTTCTGTATGGCCCTTAATCAGGGTTTGTATTTCCCTATCGATACTCTCCAGTTTTTCTTGTATTACTTTCCTGGCATTGTTGTCTCTGCAATTAGCTAACTTCGCCGCTACTCTCTTTCTTTCGCAAAATATTCTTCTCTTTCACCTATCTAGCCAGTTCCTCTTTCCTTTCGGCTGAGTTTTCGGAGCATATTTTTCTAAAATTCTCAATGTCTTTTCTTCCAAGGTCGTTAGCATTTCCTCAGTTGTTTAATTCTCTAAAACTGTTCTCCACTCTATTTGGGCCATGTGTGATCTGATTTCTTCCCAATTTATGGTCTTAGAGCTTAAGTTAAAAGCACCAAATTTGCTTCTTCCTTCCGTATGTGTATTGTTTTTTAATGTTATTGCAATATTTATTGACAATTCGATTATGTTGTGGTCTGAGATAATAGTTGGGGTTAGTTTTATATCAGCAATCAAGTTAGTGTTATTCGTGAATACCAGATCTAGGCAACTATTTTTTCTGGTATTTTCTGTTATCTCCTGTGTCAGCATAAACTCGTTTGTGAGAGCCATCAGCATTTTTGTTTGCTCCTGGACCTCTCTTGTGCCCCCCTTATCTTGCCAGTATAAATATATTTCTACTCACCTTTTTGTATTTTATAAATGGGAAATTAAAATCGCTGAAGAGTATTATATTAGAGGATGGAGAGTTCTACAGATCTGCAGAAGCAAAGGATAACAAAGACCCTAAGATCCACTCTAAGGTTAGCCCGAGAGAAAGAAAGGAGTAGGGGGTTAAGAGAAGAAAATAAGGGGTTAAGTAAGTAACAACACCTATCACTCATGGGTTAACATTCATTCAGAAAAAGAAAAAAAGGCTCACCATCATCATCCGCCGGCCACTGCCGACAAGTCAGAAAAATAGTCGGAGAAAATAGGAAAGAGATGAAAGATGAAAAGAAGTAAAATAAGAACGCTTACAAACCATGCAAACACAGTCTTAACTCACAGTCATACCATGCAAACTACAGACATGCAAGTAAAGAGAGTTACAGACATGCAAGTAAGAAGATAAGAAAAAAAAGTAGGTAAGATTAAACAAAAAGTGGGTTAGTTTACTCTACGAGCTACATCTACGTTCGTGTTAGTCTAATTTTTTTTTATTTTATTGCTGGCATCACACGCTGGCATGTCACAAGCTGGCATTAATCGTCAACAGACTCATCCTCGACCACCACCCCCAGAGCTCCTGTTACTAATTGTTTTTTATTTTAAACAACGTTAATATTTTTAAAATGCCTATCTAAACGGTTTTTAAACACATTACGCTGGTAGAGTTAACGACTGACGCGGGAAGATTATTCCATTTATCAATTACTTTAAACGTAAAGAAGTTTTTAGCGATATTAGTAATGAAACGTCTGCCACGCAACTTAAATCCGTTATTCCGAGTATTGCTATTATCGAAAGTGAACAGTTTGTCAAAATTTACGTTATCGATGTTATTAACGATTTTGAAAACTTCAATAAGCGTCCCCCTTAATCGCCTAGTTTCGAGTGAATGCAAGTCTAACATTTTAATTCTATCTTCATAAGGCTTGTTGCGCAATGACGGAATTAGTTTCGTGGCACGAAGCTGAACCCTTTCTAACCTATTAATATCCTCGCGCAAATACGGGCACCAAAACTGAACGACATATTCTAAATGAGGCCTCACTAGGGACTTGTAAAGGAGCAATATAATATCCTTCGATTTAAATTCGAAATTATGCGCTATGAAGCCTAACATCCTATTAGCTTTTGCGCAAGACTCCAGGCACTGGTTCCTAACCTTTAAATCCTAAGATACGCGTACGCCTAAATCTACTTCCTCGTCAACGCTCGCTAACTCTCTACCATCGATCGTGTACGTGTAATTATTGTTACGAGAACCTATATGCAAAACTTTACATTTGTCTACGTTAAATTGCATCTGCCACTTATCCGTCCACTCCATAATCCTATCTACATCGTCTTGGATCCTATTTCTATCGTCCTCGTTAACAACCTTACCGCCTATTTTAGTATCGTCCGCGAATTTTGACACGTTACTAGTCAATCCTACATCTATGTCGTTAATGTAAATTACGAATAACAATGGGCCTAACACTGAACCCTGTGGGACACCACTACCTACATCTAACCACCCCGATTCACTACCATTAACTACGACCCTCTGCCTCCTAGCACGAAGCCATTCTTCTAACCAGTTAGCTACCTGACTGCGTATACCGTGCGCTTTAACCTTCGCAATTAATCTTCTATGCGGAACTGTATCGAACGCCTTTTTAAAATTTAAATAAATAACAGATCAAATGTAGAATTCGGACCCCAGCCTTCTTTAGTTAGCTTTATAAGGCTAACTAACGAAAATATCATGACCTAACCTAACCAATCGTCAAGGGCGTACAGTTAACCTAACGATTGGTTAGGTTAGGTCGTGATATTTTCGTTAGTTAACCTTATAAAACTAACTAAAGAAGGCTGGGGTCCGAATTCTAAATTTGATCCTAAATAACGTCAGCCGCTCTATGCCTATCGTATTCGCGCACTATTTCGTTATAAAATTCTAACAAATTAGTTAAACAAGATCTATGGAGTCGAAACCCATGCTGACTACTATTAATCAAATCTCTACTTTCTAAGTGATCGATGATACGATCCCTAACTACGGATTCCAAAAGTTTACCGACAATTGACGTTAAGCTAATGGGCCTATAATTGCTAGGTACTGTGCGGTCGCCTTTTCTAAAAATGGGAGTGACGTTAGCTAATTTGAAGTCTTCAGGAATAATCCCCATTTCGAGTGACTGATTAAAAATCTTCCTTAAGGGGCCTACGATAACGTCTTTCAAATCTTTCAAATGTCTGGGATAAAAAGAGTCAGGGCCTGGAGCCTTGCTAACTTTTAGCCTATCGATATAATGCGCAATCTCACCCACGTAAACAGTTATTTAATCCAAAATAGTTTCGCTACTAAATGGAACGATATCGTCCACGTCGGGAACATTATTTACGTCTTCTACGATAAAAACTGTCGCAAAAAAGTTATTGAAAATACCCGCCATCGCCTGAACGTCAAAAGCCAAAGCGCCCGTTAACATCCACTAGAGGACCTATATTATCTTTTATCGGCTTACGATGATTGACGTAGTCAAAAATCTTTTTTGGATTATGTTTACTATCCGCAGCTGTAAGTATCTCTAAATTACGCTTGGCATTCCTAACTGATCTTTTAACCTGACGTCTAAGCTCGACATATCTATTAAAGTTAGCTGCCGTGCCATTGCGCTTATTAAGTCTATACGCTCTGTTACGCTCGATTATGAACTCGCCTATTTCCCTAGTCCACCACTTGGGCCTACCATGGTTTCTAACGCGCTTGGGCCTACGAGGAATAAACTCCCTTTCAATATTCATAAAACTTTCTTTAAACGTCTCCCAATGCAAATTTGTGTCATTACCCATAAATAAGTTATCCCAGTCCACTACTCTCATCCTATCCGCAAAACTATCAAAATTGGCCCTACAAAAATCAGGGACTTCTATTACGTTACTATCCTTAGTGTTTTCTATCACTAACTTAAACCTAAGAATTTGATGATCACTACATCCTAAACTCTCGCCTAGACTACATCTTAAACTCTCGCCTAATCACTACATCCTAAACTCTCGGACTTTATTAAGGTTTTGATATCATCAATGGCATCCGGAATTTTTCAGTTGGAGAGTTTGGAGGTCTGATTATCAGTACCACGTTTATATATATATATATATATATATATATATATATATATATATATATATATATATATAAAATACAAACCCACAAAGAAAAAGAAAAATGATTCCAAGGCCTTTCATATATTCAGAAGTACACCTCGTCAGGGAACGTCAGGGACGAAAGGTCTTGGAATCATTTTTCATTTTTCTTATGGGTTTGTATCATTTATTCATTTCACGTGTTTAATTGTGAAATTCATCCCATATATATATATATATATATATACACTGAGTGGCAGAAAAATCGATCCACTTAGAATACCGCAAAAAGCAAAAAAGTGGGTAAGCTTTTGGTTGCAAAAGTTTTAAAATTCGAAAATATAGTCTATGAGGCAACCAAATAACGAGACAAAACAACGTCAGCTGCGAACACACTACCTGTAACGAATTTTCGATTTCTTTTAAGAATTCGACAGTCTGACATTCAGTTGCTCTTAGACTATTAGTGCCACTTTTTTCTTCTACTAGTGGGAGTAGGCATTTGCGTTTAGTAACAGATAGATTTCTAATTCTTTTGGGTTTCAGAATTGACATTTACAATGGATTTGAGTGCCGTGAACGTTGCAAGAGTCGTCGCCCTAATTGAAGATGGTCGGAGCCAGCGTTACGTCGCCCATGCACTAGGAATTCTAAGAACAACGGTTCGACGTGTTTACCAACGTTGTGTGGAGGCAGGAGAGTACACCCGAAGACCAGGATCTAGAAGATCGCGCTGCACATCTGCCCGTGACGATCGTTTCATCGTCTTGAGTGTTTTGCGAGATCGTCGCTTGACTGCCACAAATGTCCGCAATGAGTTGGAAAGGTTTCGAGACGCCAGTGTATCAGAGCGAACCGTTAGAAGGAGACTTATGGAAAGTGGCTTACATGCTAGACGTCCAGCAATGGGCCTGGAATTGCTCCCACACCACCGCAATGCTCGTCTTGCTTTCGCTCGTGAGCATGTCAATTGGACTATGGTCCATTGGGGACGAGTATTGTTCACGGACGAATCAAGATTTAATCTTCGAACATCCGATGAACGGGAAAGAGTGTGAAGAAGAACAGGAGAAAGATTCGCCCCGTGCACTTTTACGGAGAGGGTTCGTTTGGAAGAGGCTCAGTCATGGTCTGGGGTGGTATCACTTCAAACTCGCGCACAGAGCTCGTCGTTGTTGGTGGTGGGTCATTGACGTCCGTTGGCGAAGACTTCCTTCTACAGCACGATAACGCTAGACCCTATGCGGCAAGAGCTGTTAGCGGTTTCCTTGACGAAGATGGAATTCGTCAAATCGAGTGGCCTTCCCGAAGTCAGGACCTGAACCCCATAGAACATTTCTGGGACACGATAAGACGGCGTCTTAGGGCTCGCCTAGTAGCCCTTAACACTCTACAGGAGCTACAACAAGCTTTAACCGAAGAGTGGGAAAGAATCCCGCAGGATGTGATCGCCGATCTCATTCATGGGATGAATCGACGAATAGATGCAGTCATTCAAGCTAGGGGAGGCAACACCTCTTTTTACCATGGATCACAAGTTGTTGTTGTTGTTTTTTGTTTTATTGTTTTTTTTTTCAATTTTTTGTTTTTGTCGAAATCTTTGTTTTTGTTTAGTTACAATTTTTTGTACAGTATTTTTTGATAATAAATTGTATTAAGCAGGTGTTTGAAGATTTTTTAATATCCTCATAGACTAAATTTTCGAATTTTAAAACTTTTATAAACAGAAGCTTGCCCACTTTTTTGCTTTTCGCGATATTCCAAGTGACCCGATTTTTTTGCCGCTCAGTGTATGTTAATAGAGTTTAGAACATATGCTCAAAAAAAATATTTTTTTCTTGAAAATAGAAAGTCGTGTGATTTTCGCATTATCACCTGTTTCTTGAACAAATGAAGTGAGAAAATGTTAATTATAACGGAATAACCATACATCATTTTAAATTCTGCGTTGAATGAATGAAAGTGAAGCGAATAGCCTCTGTTCATATTTTTAGAGAAATCGGAAATGCATGAATCTTTTTTGTTTCGAGTTTATCGACTTGAAATTATTTTAGTGAAATGAAATGGCATGAGTATAATACGCAGGAATGTCGGAATATACACGCGAGCTTGTCTTTCATCTACATATATTCTGTCGGATCATGCACCCTTCTTGTTGCATTTCTATAGTACGTATTTTGCGGTGTAAGACAAATTCATCATATTTATCATCATGAAAGTCACGGGACGCAGAATTTGATTTTCAAAAGACTTATTGTATCACAATAGACTTTTTTCAAGTTCACAAATACTGGAACAGCCACACTTGTGGAAAGCATTTCAGTTTTTTAGTAATTGTACCATATATTACAGCACTGTTAAAGATATTATTTGTATTAGAAAGGATTTATTAAAAAATACATTATGTACATATTTGCTCCATTTCTCATTTTTTTGCATATAAAAACAGAAACTATAGCTTCCTCCACGTTTCTATCCGTTCGTGTCCAACACTCCTTCAGCTGTATTCTTGTACCCTTGAGTGTTGTGTGTGTGTGTATACCTTTGGTTTGGTTTGCTTCCGCCCGGATTGTTCATTCTGACGAAGGTCAAGCTTGTCACTCCACTTTAGATCTACAGTTTAACGTGGAATCCGAACCACGCCCCACCAGCAGCCCAGCGTCTTAACCCCTAGGCCACCCAAGGTACCCATTTATCTACCAACCACTTTCTTTATTGTGTGGAAGGATGAACAGCTGAGTTTTGCTGCGCGCCGGCTGCCGTCAGCGGGTCTCGATCCCGGGGGCGATGGATTCATAGTCAGCGACGCTAACCACTACACCACAGTAAATGTCTAAAATCGGGCAACTTGTAAATTGACTGAAATTTTAGGCACTGTGTCAAATTGTAATACACACAAAACCTAACCTGTGGGCATACATATGCAGCATTTCTAGAAAGGTTAGGTTAGGTTAGGTTTTGTGTGTATCACAGTTTGACACATTGCCTAAAATTTCAGTCAATTTACAAATTGCCTGATTTTAGACATTGACTATAACATATATATCAGAAATGCCCAAGTTGGCCAAACATTTGTGTAAATTTTCATCCGTGACCATTTCTTACCCAGTAGGTCGAACAGGTTATATACAGTATTTTATATTTTCAAATTTATAATCACTTTTGCTCGTGTTAAAGTAAGAAGGGATCTATAAGAAAGTTTAGAGAAAGCATTTTTTAACCCTATACAGTGATGACGTTTTCGAATTTCACCCGAGTTAGGATTTTAATTTAAAAAAAAAAACTCTTAGTCAAATAAGTGATATTTTGTGCTTCCTCAGACTTTACACACTGTCTGATATGTTTAAGGTTAGGTTAGGTTAACCTAACATAACTTCAAAAAAGTAGGGCGTACATAAAAATCCGACTTATTTACAAAGTTCGACCTAATGCGTTTTGGTGGTGATTTGTTTAACATTGATGACTATGAACTCACTGGCCCCGAGTTCGATTCCAGGTGACGGCATGCGACGCGCAGCAAACTCAGCTGTTCATTCTTTTACACAATAAAATTGGTTGGTAGATAAATGGGTACCCCGGGTAGTCTAGTGGTTAAGACACTGGGCTGCTCATCGGGAGGTCGTGAGATCGAGTCCATGCGAGGACTATGTAATTTCTGACCACCCGTGGTGGGTTGTGGTTCGGATTCCACGTTAAGCTGTAGGTCTAAGGTGGAGCAACAAGTTTGACCATCGTCAGAATGAACAATTCGAACAGAAGTAAAACGAAGGTTAACCACAGTTAACTGATAAAAAAGGTGACTTACTCTTGGGGATTTAGTCATATATATATATATATGCGCCTCGGTGGTGTAGTGGTTAGCGTCGCTGACTACGAATTCATCGGCCTCGGGATCGAGACCCGGTGATGGCAGGCGGCGCGCAGCAAAACCCAGCTGTTCACGTTTTCACACAATAAAAAAATTTGGTTGGTAGATAAATGGGTACCTTGAGTAGCCTAATGGTTAAGACGCTGTGCTGCTGGTGGGTCGTGGTTCGGATTCCACGTTAAACTATAGGTCTAAGGAGGAGTGACAAGCTTGACCTTCATCAAAATGAACAATTCGGGCGGAACCAAAACCAAGGTTATATAATCAGAAATAGGCTTCTCTCCATGGAACTTCGGTCTAAAAACGATTGAAGATGGAACAGTGAAGAGAATGTATATGCACATATGTATATCATACACCTATACATATATTAGTTACGAGTATATTATGAGTGAGAACAGAATTCGGCCCTCGTTCGAGCGATTGCGTGTCCTTTATGCGGAACTTCGTCATTGAAAATCGTTACTCGTTGAAATGCATCGACGGACGCTGATAAACGCTGCAACAGGTTCAATTGTCTATTCACGAATTTGTCTTCGGGTCTTCAGGAAAAGAGAAACGAGCAAATTTTGCATTTCTTTGTTTCTTGATGCAAATGTCCGCGTCCATTCACGCTTCATTTTCTGATTGCTTTAAAATCGAGATGATTGTGAAAAGCTTCTGAATATAAAAGTTGGGCTGGAATTTAGGTGAACAATCCCTATACTTGATCTGTGCAAGGTACAATATATACTCTATATCTATATATTTAGTATCATTGTATGTATGTTGTGTCTCCCCGTGTGTGTCTATATGTTTATGTATGTATGCGCGTGTGTAGTGGGTTTGGTGGGAGGAGGTTGTATGATCGATCTATTTCGCATCTTTTCGGCCACAGAATCGCCATTCTTCTTTCTAAGTGCCTTAATTTTTTATTATGCTTTTGTTTTTCCTCTAAAAAAGAAAATGTCCAAACAGGGAACTCCAAAAATAAGGGAACTTCTGAACCACAACGTATTAGGTCGCTTTCGGAACAAAGATTCCCTTGTATGTTTTGTTTTAGAGATTCCCTTAATTGACGCTCGTTAATTTATTAGTATGGATAGTATATGATTAAAGAAATGAAGCGAAAGACTACTTACATGTATAAATAAGCAAAGTATTATTATATATTTTAAGCAGAAAAGTTAGGAAAACTTTCGAGCCAAAGTACCTAAATGGTTTTTTAGCAACTTTAACATTCCAGGTAAAAAACGGTTCCTTACACTGCCCATATAGGTTTCTTTTTTGGTATAGGTTTTTGGTATTTAGGGTCAGAAAGAAAGCCACTAGGTTCCTGGTTAGTGTGTCTGCGGTCTCCAGTTTGGAACCTAATTCCGAGGGAAACCTTTCCTTAACCTCTTTTGAAAAGTAACAGGGAACTAAACGGTTTAAAATTTTCATGTCATACATTGTCCAAAGTGAGTCAGGCGTCAGTTTTACCCAGGCATCCATATGGATATCGTCCAAGTTACAGCTGTTTTAAAAACGATGCCTTTGAAGTCAGAGCTAGTGCCATACATTATATAGGTATTTATGAAGTTAGAAAAGCAAACATTTTTGGATTCTTTCTTCCCTGGTGGATTTTTTTTTTTCAAATATATATCATAAATTGATTCTATAAAGCAAACTAGCTGTAATTGTACCATTTCTCACATCTTTCTTTATGATGAATAAAGGAATCATTATCATTAATTTTAGCCACCATGTTTGTTGCTTGTGATTAAATTACTTTTATTCTTCGGAATATATATATATATATATCTATATATATATATATATATATATATATATATATATATATATATATATATATATACACAACTCAGGAACAATAAAACAAAATACTGTCTCAAATGCGCACATGACCTTGATAATACCTTTAAGTCATACACCTTTATGAGGAATATCGAGTATCTGTAATAGCATTATGATAACAAGACACCTCTGTGTGTCAGTTTTGAAAAAGAAAAATTAAAATATTATAAAAACCTTATTAAATAGTGAAAAGTTAATGCATAGTGGCATACCGAAATATTAGAATATCTTGTTAGGTGTTAAAAAAGCAGAATAAATTCATTATGTTTATTGAGTACTGTCAATATATTAAACTTTAATCAAAGATTTTAACTCTGCATTTTGGTATTTAATTGGCCCACCCTTAGCCCTGATTACGGCCTTGAGTCGACAAGCCTCTTGCATTCTTCTGTAGTTATCGATTGTCAGGTTGTCATCAAATACCTCTTCAGTTCACTAAGTGTTCCTGGTTTACGCTTTTAGACCTGCTGCCTAGCAATATTCCAAACATTTTCTATCAGATTATATTGAAAGAATTGGCTGGTGACGGTAGTACTTCAGTTTCATGAGCATCAAACCACGCAGATGTTGCACGAGCCGCATGAGCTGGAGCCAGGACATGTTGAAAAATAAATGGTTCGTCTCAGCACAGCTGTTCTGCATGAAGTATAGTCATCTTCTCTTTTGCTTCGCATTTAACATCGGCTTAATTTTCGGTTTTCTTGACGGAAATCCCACTTCATAGAGGCGGCGAGTGTGTTAGTGTGGGTTTGCATGAATGCAAATGGTGTGGGGGTCACTTGCATTTGTAAATAGGACTGTCAATATTCACGATTATCAAGAAATCTTAAGATACTTCATGCTAAAACCTGCAAAACAGCTGTATGTAGAAGAACCATTTATTTTTCAACATGACCTGGCTCCAGCTCATGCGGCTCGTACAACATCTGCTTGGTTTGATGCTCATGAAACTGAAGTACTACCGTGGCCAGCTAATTCTTCCGATCTTAATCTGATAGAAAATGTTCGGAATACTGCTAAGCAGAAGGTCTAAAAGGAACACTTAGTGAATTGAAGAGGTATTTGATGACAACTTTTCAATCGATAACTGCAGAAGAATGCAAGAGGCTTGTTGACTCGATGCCACGTCGATTGGAGGCCGTAATCAGGGCTAAGTGTGGACCAACTAAATATTAAGAGGCAGAGTTAAAAAGTCTTTGAAAAAGGTTTAATATATTGGCAGTACTCAATAAGCATAATAAATTTATTGGATTTTTTAACACCTGACAAGATATTCTAATATTTTGGTATGTTGCTAAACTTGCTATGCATTAACTTTTCACTATTTAATAAGGGTTTTGGTATATTTTAATTTTTCTTTTTCAAAACTGACACACAGAGGTGTCTTTTTATCATAATGACGTCACAGATACTCGCCATTCCTCATAAAGGTTAATAACTTAAAGGTATTATCAAGGTCATGTGCGCATTTGAGACAGTATTTTATTTTCTTCGTCCTGAGTTATATATACTGTATATATATATAAATGCGCGAACATGCATGTAAATTTTAGCCCATGGTCCTAATTGTAAATGTGTGTTGGCAGATGCATGGTGATATTTATGTATGCACTTTTTAAACAATGTATCATACACGGAATAGCAAAACAAATGAATAAATGTCATTTGTTGGTGACATTTTATACCTCGCTAAAATGACATTTAGCCACCAAACAAATATTTACAATACTGAATGTTGTTAAATCTGCATTTATCTTGTCGTAAAACCCATTTAAATAATTTAATTATTTTTCTCTATTGTTGCGTTTCAATAAACGTTGCAATTTTCTAAAATTTGACGCAAAAATTAGACGTGTTAAATTTCTTAAATATTAAACTCTAACTGTAAATAAATGGAGTTTTATGATGTGCGTGGAATTTGTAGGATTGATATTAGTTACTGACTTCACTACAATTTTCTTCTAATAAATTATATTCAGCGTGGGCTCGTGCCCACCCCCCTTTCAATGTTAACCTTCGCCAGTTTTGGAAATTGAAGAAGGAAAAAGTTAGGTTCGATGTATGTATATAACTAACGAAATCGAAATACGAGTTGCACTTCTGATTCTGACTTGGAAGATACTGAAGACAATATGAATTATACATAAAAGAAAGTTCGACACGTCATATACTACGGTAAAAATTTATATAACTGTCTTGAACTTATCACCACCAAAATTGAACCCGATCTTATTAAGTTACATATTCTCTTGAATTTTCACTATTGAGTTATAGTCAAGGCAGAATTGCTGTTAAATACATTAATTAGTACTTTTTTTATGAATGAAGCGTGTCGAAATTATATTTCGTCAAATTTGAGCGAAATGTCAAATATTAGATGCGTTATTGCTTCATTACAGTGTGTTTGTGAGACTTTTCTTTTTTGCAGTTTGTTTTCAATCTCATTTATAATGCTCGTAAAAACATATTTTGCTTTCATCAAACGGGATGTTATTATGCAAGTTGTTGTGTCTGCCAAGTTTGAAATTTGATGACTGACAAACGTTGTTCAAAGTGTTTCATAGTAATATGTAATTCAGTGCTTATATTATATTAGATTACATTATATTTGGTTGTTCGTTGGTTGGAGCGCCCGTACTAAATTGTTGAAAATGTTTCTGTGATACACCTAAAGAAGCGTAAATGCTCAAACATAATATGTATACATGCAGTTCATTGTCACATATTTATGAAAAATAAGGAGTAAAGAAAAACTGACAGCAGAAGAACCGGATAACAATGTTTATTTATCAAGGGTGCAGCGCTCTAAAGTTTAGACACGCTTCAAATCAGTAACTCGTATAACCTCCTTTTGCTGTGATTACTTCAAACAAACGCTTCCTGTATCTTTGTACTCTCTTTTCGGTTCATTCATTTGGTAGCCGTGGCAATTCCTCTTAATTAACGAAATACTTTCCAACATGGTAAATTTCTTCAGATTTCTTGCAAGAACCATCGCTTCAGATCTCCCTCAATATACTTGATGACAGTATGGTCCGAAAACTTTGAAGACCACTCCCAAACTTTGAGTTTCTTCTAGCTGAACCATTTTACTGTACTTTTAGAATATCCATCTATCCCCCTGTCATCAACTTCTTCACCAAAGGCAGGAGGTTTTTATCCAAAATTTATTGATACTTTGCTGAATCCATTGCTCCTTCAATTCAAACCAAACTGCCCACACCTACAGATGACACACAGACCTAAATCATGATGGAGCCACTACCGTACTTCACTGTGAGGATAGCGATTTTCCAGTTAATGCTTTGTCGTTCTTCCTTCAAACAAACCTCTTTTGATTGTGCCTAAAAGGTTTGATTTTTATCTTGTAAGACCAGAGTATCTTGTTCCAAGACTCTTGAGAATCATCGAGGTGTTTCTTTGCATACTTCAGACATGTAACTTTGTGATGAGGGTTCAGAAATGGCTTCTTCCTTGAAGCCCTCCCGAGTAGACAATTATTGTGGTGTCCTCTGAATCGTTGATACGTGCACTTAAGTACCCCCAGCTTCAAACGATGACTAGAGGTCCTTGCCAGTAAGGTCAAGGTTTTCGGAGACATCCCGGACAATCTTGCTCGCAACTCTGAGGAAGATTTTTCGTGGCGTTCCTGATTTTGGTACGGAAGAAACAAACCATACTGATTCTATTTCTTTAAGAATTTTCTGATCGTCGTGACAGGTGGATCGAGAGGCTTTGATATTTTCTTGCAGCTTCTAAAGACTGTTTCAAGTCTTCCGAAGGCTATTGAAAAATTCATCGTTCGTTTAACATTTGATTAGAGAATCTAGAGTTTCATGTCTGAAGTGCTAAAGGTATACTTATTAGATTAAATTTAACACGTATTTCCGGAAGTGTGTACGAGTAAATTTTGATTATGAATGCATACGTCTGTGATGTATTCGTGCATAATGTAAGTTCGACGAGTTACCGATTTGAAGGGTGTCTAAACTCTTGTGTTGCACTCTTGAGAAATAAGAATCATTATCCGTTTTTAGTTGTTGCCAATTTCTCTTTACTCATTATTGTGTATATATATATATATATATATATAATATATATATATATTACACACTTCTTTTGAGGAAACCTTTATACTGAGGAAGCATGGTGTAATGTTTCCTTTAATTTGAGGATGAAAACGAAGCACAGATAATTTTGGATTACACGAATACGAATGGAACCATTTTGAAACTCTTAAAAAGGAAGATGAAAACAAAAATCTACTTTCTTTTCGATTTGAAAATGAAGATCGAAAACAATCGTTTGAAGGAAAGGTCATTTTACCCGGATTAGGATCGATCGAACTATCATATAGTCACGTACCTATGTTGGATAAATCAAACACCATTAAAACACTCATCTATCGAGTGTTTAGAATATATTCTCATCTTTCACTCATTTTTACAGAGAAATCCTTTCTCTTTAAGAAAAAGAAGTCACTAAAGGAATTCCCAGTAACTGATATCAACCTAAACAAATAATTGCCAGCATCCGAAACTCAATGGGTAGCACCATTTCCCTTTAAGCGAAGTGAAGACACTGAGGTCTGGGTTCGATTCCCGGTGATGATGATGCTACTACTATTACTAATAATAATAATAAAAATAATAATGTAAGGGTTAGCCCAATAGGCCGCGTTCGTCTGGACTGAGCGCTGTGCCAGTATCTGGCCCTCTCCATTCATTATTATGAAACAAATAATACCATCCATTGATAAAGACACGAAATATGATCAGTTGATCACTGTAATTACTGTTCAGTGATCATTGTGGGTCATATAATTTTACCCTTTCCGGCCTGATTTATTTACGAATTAGAAGAAAAGATAGGTTATTATGGGTCCATATGGACTAGTGGTGCACCACTTAATCGGTGCACCACTAATATGGACCCACTGGGCCAGAAAGGGTTAATACTATGATATAGTAATCGTTGGTTAAGATTAATTTCGGAGCTGTATATCTGTAGTATAGGATGAAGTGTCTTTACAGTAATTGCTAAAGGATTTTTAACGCTTTATCTTACTGATAAATGTTAATTTTATTGTTTACATTTTATGACTGCAGAAAGTTTATCGTTTTAAACTGCTTGTATATAAATATCCCTGTTTACATTTTCACTTTTTAATAGCTATCCATTAAGGATAGAATTGGTACGGTACCGAAACGTATGGATAGAGAAAGATGTTCAAAGTGTTAGTTTTTATATAATGGTTAGAGTTCATCTAAAGTAGTTTCTTCATTCAGATGTCGAGGACGTCTTCGTTTTCGCTGTCCTTGACCAAAGTGCCTTCATACGTGTTCAGTGGGGTTCACTCCAACCTACAAAACTTTTCTCTCTGCCACTGATCGATCGATCGGAGATTGACGCGTGGTACAGTCCTTTTAAAGCATGTGCAATTGTGCATGTTTGCATTTAACTGGAAAGCCCCACATCTGGAACGATGATAGGAGGTAATTGAGATGTCCTCGATAGATACTAGATCATTTTTTCCAGCATCCCAATAGTCGCTGTCCATATATTATAGTAAAACCATCATATTCAAATATGATCTCCAAATAGGATTCAGGAAGTGCTAAACTGAGCAACTGAGTGAACATTCTCCCACGTAAAATGCGTCCATTCAATATGTAATGAATAAACTAAGACTTGTCTAGGAACAGAACATATCCCAAAATGGCACAAGTGTCTGTATCACCTCCATGTCCTCTTTTACTCTCCCCGTTACAATGAAAGATGTGAGCATTGTATCCAGATTTATGAAAGTCAGATTTGGCATTTTTTTGGAAGATTGCACGAGACGTCTACAAGCTTTGTTCGTAAATTGAACCTTCCCATGGTAATCAAGAGTCCCTTACGTTCGTCCTGTATAACCAGTGAAGATCCTAGCCTAAGACATAGCTTTTTGTTGACATGTCGGATGCAAATTTGGACTAACGTTATTAACTGTCGTATTTGCAACATTTGCAAGCACAAAATTTTGGGCTATCTGCCTCTCACTTTGACTGCAGTCTGATTGCCCAGTCAGGCGATCACGAGCGAATGATGATATATTATAAGAACACGGATTTTACGATGCATCATTCGCAATCTAAAGACTTCTCGACGCACGACAGGTTTTATTTTTAACCTAAACAGAATGACCTTGCAACATAAAGTCGGCACGAAAGTAACACGTGAATAATATATATGATGAAAATAATCACGAAGGAAAAAGGAAAACCATTCTGTTTCCTTTTTTCCTTCATGATTATTTTCATCATACATAAATATATAAATATATATATATATATATAATATATATATATATATATATATATATATATATATATATATATGGGATGATGATGATGATGTCTATTCGTTTATACAGCTAGATTAATCTGCCCCAAATTTAGTATACTATACACATTAAGAGACAATCAAGGAAGGTTTTAGTAGCACACTCGCACCTCCCAGTCCACCCCCACCCCAGTAGGTTCTGTTTCGGGATTTTTTGCTGCGCAAGGTGCAGCTGACATTCTAATATATATATATATATATATATATATATATATATATATATATACTGTGTTTATATATTATTGAAAGCCAACGCTATAAACTTATATTATTTTGGTCGTAGGCAATACGCATATAAGACTTTACTGTCCAATATCTCAATATCGTCTTTGCCTGATCAGTTTTATGGAGCAAAAGATACTTTGCCCTTTGCGACTGAAAAGGTCATGCACACATGCATTCGTACACTTCTCTCGCACACTTCATCCTTGACTCAATATATGAAGGTATTTGAAATATCAGCATTATGTTCCATTCCTAACTTTAATTAAATTCAAAACTTGCCTGATTGGGCGTAATAGGGGTGGTTCAGTGAATGGCAATAGTCTCTGATTGGAGATTTGGTTGGTTTGTTCAAAGGTTTGTTCGTACAAGAGGGGTCGGGAGAAACCTCTCTATTCGTTTACACAAATTATTATTTGTGGGCAGTACTTTGGATATAACATTCACGCAGTGTGTACAAATAAAAGGAATAAACCAGAAAACAACAGGGTTGTTCTAGCATGGTGAAATGTTATCCTACAGAATGTTGTTCTTGTTATTATTATTATTATTATTATTATTTGAGGAAAAAGGCAGATTTAATAAGTTAAGAAGGTCAATGTTTATCTTTTGGTTCAGATATCCATTGTAAAGTAAGGACAAAACTGCTTATTTTTTCCACTGTGGGAATGGAGGCTGGTTTATATTTTCTGTAAATATGTCGAATGAACGTTTATAGGCTGCCTACAGTGCCTATTGACAGTAGGCCTGCTATAATAATGTAATTGAGTTGATTAAGGAGTTTAATGGGCCACCGATTTGGTCTTTCGACCAAACAAATAATGTATTTTATGAAGGAGATAAAAAGGGCTTTGTAGTTTTGTTTAATCACCAAAAATAAAGGAATAATTATTTGCAGTGAATAAGGTATTTTATATTGAATTGTGCAAATGGTAAGACCAATAATTATGGTTATATATATATATATATATATATATATATTTTTTTTTATTTATTTTTTTTTTTTTATTTTTTTTTTTTAAGTTCGGGTAGAACCGATTCGCCTCTATTTAAAAGGGCATATCTCGGCGGAAAAACAAAGAAAAAGTGAGAGGAAAGACAGGAAAAAGAAAGGGTGAAGGGGACAGTCGAAGTGGAAAAAGACCAAGGATGACAAGGACTGCAGGGTCGAGCCCCATCATCCTTGGGTGCTAGTGCCGGGAGGGCGCACGTGAAACCTCCAGGAACAAGCACGTACAAACGAGCACAAAGAGCACTCAAGAGCACGAGCTTAGAACCCCCTTGCAGGGGTTGGACAAAATAATATGAACACCTTGATAAATGGCGGTTTTTATTCTTAATATGGAGTTGGTCCTCCTTTAGCGGCAATAACAGCTGCAATGCGTCGGGGAATTGATTCATACAGCTTTTGGACAGTGGCTAGAGGAATCCTGAGCCATTCTTCGAGCAAACCCTGCTCCAGTTCCTCCAAAGACGCCGGCGGTGGGAATCGGCTTCTGACCTGCTGCTCCAACTGACACCACAGATGCTCGATAATGTTAAGATCCGGGGATTGTGGAGGCCAATCCAAGCGTTCTACTTCACTAACATGCTCTTCAAACCAGTTTTTAACGACCCCAGCGGTGTGGATTGGTGCATTATCATCCTGGAAGACGGCGCCGCCATTGGGAAACAGCGTTTGAACCATGGGATGGACCTGGTCAGCCAATATTGACAGATAGACCTGGGCGTTAACCCTACCATGCAGTACTATAGCTGGGCCAAGAGTATTCCACGATATTGCTGCCCAAACCATCACAGATCCGCCTCCATGCTTAACGGTTGGGGTCAGGCAGTCGGGGTCATAAGCATCTTTAGGCTGTCTCCAGACGTAAACTTGACCGGAACATGGAAATAGCGTAAAGGAGGATTCGTCGGAGTAGACTACATTCTTCCACCGGTCCATTGACCAATTCTTATGGTCATTACACCATTTTCTGCGCCGCTCAATGTTGATGTGCGAAAGGAAGGGTTTGGCAATTGCAGCCCTCCCATGGTATCCAGCTCCATGGAGCTCGCGACGTACAGTTCTGGTCGATACCGGGCTTGCAAGATGCTGGTTAAGCTCTGCAGTCACTTTTGGAGCTGTGGTCTTATGGTTCTTTGTCACAATGCGCTTTAGCACCCGGCGGTCTCGATCACACAGCTTCTTCTTGCGTCCACTATTCCATTTGTCGGTGCTTGTCTTTCCATGGTTTTGGTATGCAGACATGACCATAGAGACAGTTCCTCTGGATACATTGAACATCTGAGCGGTTTTCGTCACCGATGCACCAGCCATCCGCGCTCCGACAATTTGCCCTCTTTGGAAGTCTGACGGGGAAGGTTTTGTTGAGAAAAGAACAGTCTGCTATCAGAAGTCATTCCATCAATTGTAAGACTGACGTTTCTATTGAAAATTTAAAAATTCTTAAGTCATTAAAATGGTCGTCCTCGCTTCGTATTTATGAATCTTTATGTATTAAGTTTTTGAACCCTAGTCTAAACACTGATTCTGGCTGTTATCCCCTTTACATTAACTAGATCAACTACCTTCTAAATTTTCTCTCCGACCCTGTCTTCTTTTTGCTTCAGTTTTTTGTGGCTGTTCTTTGAATACAGGTGTGTCGGTTTATTCCTGTAGTTTTCCGTTTAACTTTTTACTTGTGAAGGTTTTTTAACAGTTTTATTTTTGAATGATTTTAGTTTTAGGTTTTACATCTATCTTCCTATATTTTTTGTCATTTATATATTTTACATTTGATTTGATCTTGTTCTAGTCTGTTTCTAATTTGTATTTTCTGTTTTGAATAATTTTAATTTTGTACATTTGTTTCCGTTATAACTCTCGTCATTTATATCTTTTGTGTCATTTATTAATTTTAGCTCTCTATTAATTAGGCCTAGAAGATGGGTAGAGTTGCCCGAAACGTCGGCTGCAGCCAAATATAATGACTTTTTTGCTCTACGTCTTCGTTTTTATCCTCAATGTAAAATTACGTCTCCTTAGGAGGGATCCTATTTTATATATATATATATATATATATAATATATATATATATATATATATAGTATATGGGATGATTTTCACACTTAAACACATGAAATGAATGAATGATGCAATCCACAAGGAAACCCTTGTGGATTTGGATCAATGAAAGAAAGCCACCCCCAGCCTTCTTTAGTTAGCTTTATAAGGCTAACTAACGAAAATATCACGACCTAACCTAACCAATTGTTAGGTCAACTGTACGCCCTTGACGATTGGTTAGGTTAGGTCGTTATATTTTCATTAGTTAGCCTTAGAAGGATAACTAAAGAAGACTGGAGGTGGCTTTCTTTCATTGATCCGTGGGTTTGCATCATGTATCATATATATGTGTGTACGGTAGTCAACAAAGAGCAATAAACCTACTTTCGATAGCACAAAAGCATAAAATATGTGAGTTCGATTCAACGATATTGAAAGACACGTTAGATAGCCTACGCGGTTAGGCTGAGAGTTTGTGTGAGTGTATAGGCTTTGTGATGGGCCTCGGTGGTGTAGTGATTAGGCAAAGGTGGGCAGTTGCGCCGCAAAAAGTTGCGGCGCAACTTGCGGCGCAACATTTTTGGTTGCGCTTGCGCTTGCGGCGCAACTTTTTGAAAAGGGTTGCGCTTGCGCGTGCGGCGCAACTATTTCAGCAGAGTTTCGGTTGCGGTTGCGGCGCTACAAAAATTGTTGCGCGTGCCCACCACTGCAGATATACATTAAATGCAAAGGTGGGCAGTTGCGCCGCAAAAAGTTGCGGCGCAACATTTTTGGTTGCGCTTGCGCTTGCGGCGCAACTTTTTGAAAAGGGTTGCGCTTGCGCGTGCGGCGCAACTATTTCAGCAGAGTTGCGGTTGCAGTTGCGGCGCTACAAAAATTGTTGCGCGTGCCCACCACTGTGATTAGGTTCGCTGACTACGAATCCATCGGCCCCGGGATCGACACCCGGTGACGGCAGGGGGCGCGCAGCAAAACCCAGCTCTTCATCCTTCCACACAATAAAAAAAAATTGGTTGTTAGATAAATGGGTACCCTGGGTAGCCTAGTGGTTAAGACGCTGGGTTGCTGGTGTGGCGTGGTTTGGATTCCAAGTTAAATTATAGGTCTAAGGTGGAGTGACAAGTTTGACCTTCATCAGAATGAACAATTCAGGCGGAAGCAAAACCAAGGTTACGTAATAAAGTAGCCTAGCACGACGCAGTAGACACTGTAGGCCAAGTGATTTCGGCCGATGCAATAGGTTTACAGACACCAGAGCTGGGCACCGCAAACTCAAAATCACTTCCGCAATCGCAAATCCGCAAACTCAAACCTTACCTTCCGCAACCGCAAATCCGCAAACTGCTTGCCATTTTTGATGCCGCAAACGCAAATCCGCAAACGCAAACCATATTTCCAATTTTTACAGTGCTGGGCACTTCCGCAAACACTTCCGCAAACCGCAAATTCCGCAATCGCAATTTTAACTATAAAAAGTATCCAAAACATTAAAGAGGTATAAAAAGTTTTTATATCTTTTTAATGTTTAATGTTTTAGCCTTGTTTTTATTAAAAACAAGGCTAAATAATTTATTACAATAAATCACTATTGTAGAAGAAATAAAAATACTACATATATTGATATATTATATTGAACAAAAACACCTCCTGCAAGTAAATAGTAAATAAATTAAATAATAAATTTAATCATTTGAATTTCATAAATTTTGAGACTTAGACACGTTAGAGAAGACTGTACTGTAACTGTAGTAACTGTACACACATTACATTACACAAGTTAAATTAAGTTAACACTGTGACTGTACACAACTTGAACTCACTGTACAACTCAACCCCTCTAGCCTCTACAAGTGTACGCCTCTGGCTTTGTCAACAAGTTCAGTCGTCCTCCTCCAGTAACTGAGCCAAATCCAGTTTTAATAAGTCCATGTTCCCCTTCATGAACACGAGGCTTGGCCAGTGGCCACGTGGGAAATTTGCGGAAAGATTTGCGTTTGCGGTCTTAGTTCCGCAACGCAAATTCACTAATTTGCGATGACTTTGCCGCAAACGCAAATCCGCAAACGAAAAACATACTTCCGCAATTGCGGAATTTGCGGTTTGCGGAAGTGTTTGCGGAAGTGCCCAGCTCTGACAGACACTGAGTTTATGTGAAAGGTGTAGGCTGAGAGATGCTATAGCTTATAAGCAAGATAAATGGTGATGCTTGAAGACGGACTGTGCTTGTGGAAGATTTAGACCGTAAAACGCGAGAGCCTATATGCAAGATGTTTCTACAATGGTACTTGATGACTCACTGACTTTGAACTTCACTCCTTAACAGCTTGAGAAAATACTTCGTCGGCTGGTGAAGAATGGTTGTTTTCTTCCAAACGTAAACACATGAAATCTGACTCGGTGATGAAAGCCCCCAAATTTTTTGGTGAAGGTTTCTAACGCTGCTGCAAGTTTCTGGCTGGGCTATTCTTCACCTTGGCTGAAAGCTCACGGCTCTCTACGTCTGAAAGAATCCAATTTTGTAAAGTGGTACACCATTATCCAGTTATTCGTCAGTATCAGAAATATTATGGCCGGACTCCTCCGAACACATAAAAATATTTTGAAAATTGTACAGAAATTCGACGAAACCAAAAGTATACACAATGTACCCAAGACCGGACGACCTAGATCGGATAGAAGTAATGGGATAAGAGAACACATTCTTGCCACTTTCCAAACAAGTCTCGAAATGTCAAGAAGTGCTTCTCTGGAGCTGAATCTGGCTAGAACCCGCATTTGACCGATGATCAAGGAACTGGGACTGAGTTCCTATAAGCCGCACTTGTTGCAGCCTCTCAACAATGATCGTCGCTGTATATTTCCGAACTCTTTCTGAACGTAGTCGCTGACCTTCACTGGTATTCAGCCTTTTTCCTGAACCATTTTGGTTCGAAACGTTCCCACTTAACAAAAAGTGAGTAAGTGAGTAAAGGTTACATTTTTCAACAGGAAAAAAATCCTGAACACATTACAAAACTTAGTCACGTGTATCTCGAACAGAAAGAAAAACAATAACAATTGAAACAAATAAAGTAGCCATCTCAGTCACTCAGTGGTAAACCCATTGAACTATTATTGATGAACTTCATAGAAGAACATGGAAGGGAGCAACCAATTAGATATGTTGTGAGATATGCTACAGGGTGAATGGGATGCTAGTAAATTGGTGCTAGTAAAATTGGTGTAGCGGAACAAAATCGAATTGCATAAAGATGAATCGCGTAAAATCGAACTGCGAAGCATCAACTTCCATTAAGTTAATTAATGTTAATTAAGTAGATCTACTTAATTCACGTTAAGTTAGTTTAAATTAGTTTAGGTTACATGGTGATAAGTTAGGTAATGGTAGGTTAAGTTAGGTGTGGTTAGAATAGGCTAATAATTTTCGCTTAAAACCGAAATATACATATACAGGTTAGTCACTTTCAGTTACAATAGAAAACAAACTTTTTATATTCACTGAAATCTTAAATACATGAAGGTGAATAAGATGGAGTTGGAATAATGTTGACAGGCATAAGATTGAATGTCGACTTTATGAAATTCGACTTTTGCTGTATTACCCGGCCAGAGTGCGTGCGCCAGTGATTGTAAACGAAGGAGGATATTTTGACAAGTCCTTGAAGCGACTGCACTAGTAAATTGGGTCTTTGTTTTATTTTCTGTTGTAACTCTTAATAAAATGATGCATAAATCTCGCATTTATACTTGTATTAATTGCTCTCTCTCTCTCTCTCTCTCTCTCTCTCTCTCTCTCTCTCTCTCTCTCTCTTCTCTCTCTCTATATATATATATATATATATATATATATATATATATATATACGTATATATATACAGGGTGGGCCGAAAGTCTGGATCCATAGGAAAATATTTATTTTAATACATAAATTACAACAAATGGTAAATACTTAAAAAAATGAATATCAACTTTAACTCGTAAATGCGAATCCGTGATACTGTACAGTAGTTCGTACTCCAGTATAAATACTCAAATACTTTTTATTTCAGCCCAGAAATGGCTTCGAATCAAACAACAGAAGACCGGGTAGAACTTGTGCTCATGTACGCAAGACAGGGCGCTACACACAGAGAAGTTGCTACCGAATTCAATAGAAATCATCCTGATAAGCATCCACTCCATCCAGTAACACATGCGACTGTTGGCAAGTTGTTTAAACGTTTCAAAGAAACAGGAAGTGTACATGATCGACGGCGTTCTGGTCGTCCAAAAACTGCAACTGATGAAAATACCTCTGCAATGGTATGTGAAACTTTAACGAATATTCCAGTAAAGTCAACAAGAAGATTATCAAATGAAACACGCATCTCGAAAACGTCAATTCGAAGAATTATTAAAAATCATAAATTCCATCCCTAAGTGTCTCGATGTCAGAGGCCACCAATTTGAGCATTTGTTATAATTTGTTGTTTATACCGGAGTACGAACCACTGTACAGTATCACGGATACGCATTTACGAGTTAAAGTTGATATTCATTTTAAGTATTTACCATTTGTTGTAATTTATGTATTAAAATAAATATTTTCCTATGGATCCAGACTTTCGGCCCACCCTGTATATATATATTATATATATATATATATATATATATATATATATATATAAGATGGTTTCTTGTGCGTAAAGTGCATGGAAAACAATAGGAAATTAGTACAAAGGGGAATACAAAATGTTGAAATAGAAGAATCAAGCACAGCAGTTTTACTGACAGAAAACCAGGAAACAAGAGAAAACGCCGGCACAACCGAAAACGAAAATGAGATGGACACTACAGGGAGGGGCGAAAGCAGCCTCAGATAAAGAAATACCCACGGCAAAAGAGGGAGATACGAATACACGCCGAAGACAAAAAAAACACTAAGTAGGGAAGAAGTGGTGGCGGAGCAGAAGAAGGAAATCGAATCACATAAGACCCAGAGGGAATTTAAACGACGGGCCATATGCGAATATTATAAAGAACAGATCATATTATAAAGAACAGATCATATTCGACATAGAAGTAATAACAAGAGTAATGAAACATATTTTTTAGATGAAATGAGGATAATAAAAGCACAGCTTGCCCTTCTAACAAGGAAACGCCGCAAATATATGCACCACAACATTACGCACATCACCCTTCTATTCAACACCACCCACCAATAATACAACAACAACAGTGGTATCACGGGCCGCAACCCCAATACTCCCAAATGCAGCGGCCCAACCAATAACACCAAACAGGAATCGACATCGATCAGGAAACGACCATCATTTAGGAAAATCGAACACGAAGATTAGAAACCCGGTAAATGTATTATACAGAAATCTACAAGGCCTCTCTACAGACCATACAGACTGCAAATTACAATACTTGCAAAATTTAGCTACGGAAACCAGCATAGATATCATATGCCTAACGGAAACACACTTACATAAGTGCGAAAAAGGTTGTGAAAACTGCATCGAGAATACTGAAATAGCATTGCTGGACTACAACATATACAGAGCAGATAGAGTGGCTAAACGAGGGGGAGGGTGTTGTATCTACGTGAAAAACACATACACATGTGAGGTGACGGTAAACAAATCAAACAACACAATCGAAGTTATTATATTAGAAGTAAAAGAAGTGAACCTAACCATTATGGACGTCTACAGACCACCAAACACCACAAAAAGTGAATTCCAATACAAAACATGTTAAAATTATTTGAGGCTTCAGCAACAAATATTCTAATTTGCAGAGATTTTAATTTCCCATTCATAACATGGAAGAAAAATGACGAAGTCATATATATTGAGAAGTTCCACTGAACGGACGCATTTCCTGAGCTCTCTGATATTGCATCTACTTTTGCATATTGCTGAGAATTTTACTTTTGTAAAGTTTTGAATTTTATATACTTGCGTTTATATTCACATTGTTATAGTTAAGTAATTGAATATTATTGGTTTTTAGCGATTTAGAAGTTTTCATAGCGTGCCGGCTTAATTTAACTTAAATTTGAGACGGTTTAAACTAATTTTTAACTGCCCGATGCCGTCGCAGAAGCGTCGTGTGTTAGGTGTAGGGTAAACCGGTGGTATTCGGAATTTAAAGATTATAACGGCGGTCCTATGGCGATTACCGAGAGATCAGTTCGTTTCTTTTGCGAGTTAATGGAGGAAATAGTTGACATAAAACGCAGTGTACGTGAGGTAACCGAAAGACTTGCAACGCTTGATGAGGGCAGGGGTAGGGCTACGGTTGACGGAAGCCGAACCAATACTAACGTTGAAGACGTTAGTAATTTGAAGGGTGAGGTGCGTAACCTAGTTTCTAGTTTAGGTAGCTTGTCGGGAAGGTTGGATAGAGTTGAGGAAGGGGTTAAGGTTAGTCCGAGAGTAGTAGATGGGGAGGGATTTAGAGAAGTTAAGGGTGGAGCTAGGGCGTGTACGTTAAGTGATAGGAATCCCCCCCTATCGAGGTTTCGAACCCTTTCGCCCATTTGGAAAGGGACGTGAATGAAGGGGAAACTATTTTAATTGGGGACTCTTTAGTGCGCCACATGGACAAAGAGTTCGTTGAACGGCATCCAACCAAGAGGAGGAGGGTCTGTCTCCCAGGGGCCAGGGTTGACAGAGTTAGAGACGAAGTGGATAGGATTGACGTTGCCTCCCGTCACTCGATGTTGGTGACGATGGTAGGAGGCAACGACTCGTATAGGCCCGATACGAGAGTGCCTGACCTTTTGGAGAGATATAGGGGGTTAATTAGATCCCTGAAGGCGAGGTCAGATAGGTCTTTAGTTCTAGGTATTACCCCTAGGCACGGTTTGGGTCTTAAGATTACGTCAAAAACAATATTTTTGAATAATAAATTAGAAGAGATTTGTGCTGAGGAAAATGTACCCTTCGTAAAGCTGTGGTCCGAATTCAGTGATCCTAGCCTTTTTATAAAAGATGGGGAGCATTTTAATGAAACAGGTAATGCTAGGCTAGGTAGGTTAATAGACGAAAACGTGCGAAAGCTGTATAGGTCGAAGCCTTCTTTAAACGTTGTGGGTCCGGGGAACGACGGCCCGACGTGAAAAATAGTTTAAAACGCGGGCCCGTGGTAAAAAATAACTTAAACGTCTTTTATTGTAACGCGCGTAGTATTAGAAATAAATTAAATGAATTTAAGGCGATAATTTATTCCGGCAACTACAATGTAGTTGCTATCACTGAAACTTGGTTAAATACCGTGACTCGGGACTTGTTGCGGGAACCTGATATACCGGTTTTAAACTCTTTACTAATGATAGGTTACATAGGTTTGGTGGCGGCGTTTTGCTGTACATTCGTAATTCCCATAGGGCTATCGAGGTTAAGTTAGATTTTCCGGCAGCAATTAATGCGATATGTGTTGAAGTTAGGGCGCGTAGTATTAGTTTTAATCTTGTTGTTGTTTATAGACCTCCCGTTCAACCCCTCGATACAGATACTAGATTTTACTCAGTTCTTGGTAACTTTATTGACAATCGGAATAGTATAATTGTCGGAGACTTTAACTGCTCTAATGTTAATTATGAGACTTTTACTGGTAATGAGGAGGGTTTGAGATTGATCGAGTTTATGGAAGATAACTTTTTATGACAGATAGTTACCGAACCAACGCGCGATGATAATATTTTAGATTTGGTGATGACGAACGGCGAGAATATAGTCGAAGGTTTAGAAGTAGGCGAGAGTTTAGGATGTAGTGATCATCAAATTCTTAGGTTTAAGTTATTGATAGAAAACACTAAGGATAGTAACGTAAAAGAAGTCCCTGATTTTCGGAGGGCTAATTTTGATAGTTTTGCGGATAGGATGAGAGTAGTGGACTGGGATAACTTATTTATGGTAATGACACAAATTTGCATTGGGTGGCGTTTAAAAAAAGTTTTGGGAATAGTGAAAGGGAGTTTATTCCTCGTAGGCCCAAGCGCGCTAGAAATCATGGGAGGCCCAAGTGGTGGACTAGGGGAAATAGGCGAGTTCATAAACGAGCGTAATAGAGGGTATATACTTAATAAGCGCAATGGCACGGCAGCTAACTTTAATAGATATATCGAGCTTAGACGTCAGGTTAAAAGATCAGTTAGGAATGCCAAACGTAATTTAGAGATCCTTATAGCTGCGGATAGTAAACATAATCCAAAAAAGTTTTTTGAATACATTAATAATCGTAAGCCGATAAAAGATAACATAGGCCCTCTAGTGGATGTTAATGGCGCTTTTGCTTCTGACGCTCAGGCGATGGCGGGTATTTTCGATAACTTTTTTGCGACAGTTTTTACCGTAGAAGACGTAAATAATGTCCACGACGTGGACGATATCGTTCCATTTAGTAGCGAGACTATTTTGGATGAAATAACTGTTTACGAGGCTGAGATTGCGCATTATATCGATAGGCTAAAAATTAGCAAGGCTCCAGGCCCTGACGCTTTTTATCCCAGACATTTGAAAGATTTGAAAGACGTTATCGTAGGCCCCTTAACGAAGATTTTTAATCAGTCACTCGACATGGGGATTATTCCTGAAGACTTCAAATTAGCTAACGTCACGCCTATTTTTAAAAAAGGCGACCGCGCAGTAGCTAGCAATTATAGGCCCATTAGCTTAACGTCAATTGTCGGTAAACTTTTGGAATCCATAGTTAGGGATCGTATCATCGATCACTTAAAAAGTAGAGATTTGATTAATAGTAGTCAGCATGGGTTTCGACGCCATAGGTCTTGTTTAACTAATTTGTTAGAATTTTATAACGAAATAGTGCGCGAATACGATAGGCATAGAGCGGCTGACGTTATTTATTTAGATTTTAAAAAGGCGTTCGATACAGTTCCGCATAGGAGACTAATTGCGAAGGTCAAAGCGCAGGGTATACACGGTCAGGTAGATAACTAGTTAGAAGAATGGCTTCGTGCTAGGAGGCAGAAGGTCGTAGTTAATGGTAGTGAATCGGGGTGGTTAGATGTAGGTAGCGGTGTCCCACAGGGTTCAGTGTTAGGCCCATTGGTATTCGTAATTTACATTAACGACATAGATGTAGGATTGACAAGTAACGTCAAAATTCGCGGACGATACTAAAATAGGCGGTAAGGTTGTTAACGAGGACGATAGAAATAGGCTCCAAGTCGATGTAAATAGGATTATGGAGTAGACAGATAAGTGGCAGATGCAATTTAACGTAGACAAATGTAAAGTTTTGGGTAATGGTTCAGAATACGGGCGCCACTTAATTAAGCAAAATTTCGAAAAATACCATAGAGACAAAGTTGTTTCGCTCATTAAAATACATTGATTGCATGTGTCGCATAGTCAAAAAAACGAAGTTAGAAAATTACGAAAAACTATATACAGCTACTGTGAATCTAGGAAATTTTGAGTTGGCAACCCTACTATCGTTCATTCACTTCAGTTTGAAAATGGCTTCTGTCTGTGACGGATGTGCGGTGATGCTAGTAGAGCTCGTGGCCGTGTTGAGAACTTGATTCGTCATGTGCCCTAGATGAAGACTAAAAAAGTGCATAACTTAACATGTTATTACATTATCATTTGTATAATTTAGGTTTCGGGGGTACGGAGGCAGAGCCCCCGTAAAGATCATGCATCACAAATTGATCGGTAGGATTCAGGGTATAAGGGTTTTTTCCACCAAAACATGCTAAAACCATTGGTTTCCTGTTGTTTAGGATAAATCTGACCATCGCTATTACAGTACATTATTGCTTGTGCTGTGTTCCCCTACCCAAAACCCCCGGTTCCCACGGTGGTCCCCCCAGATTGTAGGAGGGGTTGGGGGGGGTGAAATCACTTCAAGCAATAATTTACTGTAATGGCGATGGTCAAATTCATCCTAAACAACAGGAAACCAATGGTTTTAGCATGTTTTGGTGGAAAAAACACAAAAATTGAGGTGGCGCCCCTATTCTGAACCGTTACCAAGTTTTGCATATTGGTTCTCGTAACAATAATTACACGTACACGATGGATGATAGGGAGTTGGCGAGCGTTGACGAGGAAGTAGATTTAGGCATACGCGTATCTAAGGATTTAAAGGTTAGGAACCAGTGCCTGGAGTCTTGCGCAAAAGCTAATAGGATGTTAGGCTTCATAGCGCGTAATTTCGAATTTAAATCGAAGGATATTATATTGCCCCTTTACAAGTCCCTAGTGAGGCCTCATTTAGAATATGCTGTTCAGTTTTGGTGCCTGTACTTGCGTGAGGATATTGATAGGTTAGAAAGGGTTCAGCGTCGTGCCACGAAACTAATTCCGTCATTGCGCAACAAGCCTTATGAAGATAGGATTAAAGAGTTAGACCTGTATTCTCTCGAAACTAGGAGATTAAGGGGGAGCTTATTGAAGTTTTCAAAATCGTTAATAACATCGATAACGTAAATTTTGACAAATTGTTCACTTTCGATAATATTAATACTCGTAATAATGGATTTAACTTTACGTTTAAAGTAATTGATAAATGGAATAATTCCCGCGCCTGTCGTGAACTCTACCACCGTTAATGTGTTTAAGAACCGTCTTGACACATTTTAAAAATATTAACGTTGTTTAAAATAAAAAAAACAATTAGCTACAGGAGCTCTGGGGGTGGTGGTCGAGGATGAGTCTGTTGACGATTAATGCCAGCTTGTGACATGCCAGCGTGTGATGCCAGCAATAAAATTATGAAAAAAAAAAAATTAGATTAACACGAACGTAGATGTAGCTCGTAGCATAAACTAACCCACTTTTTGTTTAACTTTACCTACTTTTTTTTTTTTATCATCTCCTTACTTTGCATGTCTGTAACTCTCTTTTCTTGCATGTTTGTAGTTTGCATGGTATGACAGTGAGTTAAGACTGTGTTTGCATGGTTTGTAAGCGTTCTTATTTTACTTCTTTTCATCTTTCACCCCTCTCCTATTCTCTCCGACTATTTTTCTGACTTGTCGGCAGTGGCCGGGGGATGATGATGGTGTCTTTTTTCTCTTTTTCTGAATGAATGTTAACCCACGAGTGATAGGTGTTCCTCCTTACTTAACCCCTTATTCTCTTCTCTTAACCCCCTACTCTTTCCTTTCTCTCGGGCTAACCTTAGAGTGGATCTTAGGGTCTTTGTTAGCCTTAGCTTCTGTAGATCTGTAGATATGATGGAACATTACACCCTACTCTAGTAGAATAGCCGCAAAAGGGGAGAGTGCAGGAATGTTGCAATTTATTACTTAATGTTGCAATGTTGCAAAGGGGGGTGGGGTGTTGCGAATGGGGTGGGGTGTTATACAACATGTTGCAAAGGGGGTTTGGGTGTTGGGGGGAATCCCTGCAAAGGGGGGTGGGGGATGCTGCAGGTGCGAAACTTGGAGGCGGCGTTATCCCCCAAGAGAGAGGAGAGAAAGGAGAGAAAGGAGGAGAGGTGTTCACCTGGCAGGAACCAAGTGCATATTAAGACTTCAGCCGAGTAGGCGTTGTCTTATAGGCTCCTAATCAGCCAGTTGGCTTAGAAGGAGCCAAGGGGGGAGGGTACACCTGAAGGGGGGAGAGAGAGAAAGAGAGAGTATCGGCCTTTGATTGCAATGGCATGCAACTTGGAGGCGGAGTTCTCCCCCAAGCTATTTTCGTATACCTAACCTAAGAGGCCTCTAAGGGGTTTTCCCAAAGGGCCAGAAAGAGAAAGGACCAGAGGTCCTTGCTCGGCTGGGAGCCGAGCTTGTATGACTCCGTCATCAGCTTCTCGCTCTTTTATAGACCTCTAATCCGGCTGAGTTGCCAGATAGCAATATTTATTAAATTAAACCATATATTAATCAAAATACCACAATATATTTATATGATGGTAGTTAATCAATACAGAATTTCTTTTAATTGTTGGAATTAAGAAGATTCATCTGTTTATTAAATAAATAATTTAAACACACGCTCTTTACACAATAAATCACTTAATTCCTATTTTATTATAAATATCACAATTGAATAACAGTGGGAAAGGAAAAGAAACCTTGCGAAGATAGGTGAAAATAAACGACAATTCAAAACACACGGTCGTCCCCCCTCCTCCCTCATTCCCCCCAAACTTCTCACCCTTCGCGAACGTCAAAATATTAGTTCAGACGAAATACTCATAAATGAACAACTTTCTCCTTACCTATATATATATATATATATATATATATATATATATATATATATATATATATGGATTTTCACCTTAAAGTGAATTAAAACATTAAAAAATCACTAAACAATTAAAAGAAAAAACTTACGAAGATAGGTGAAAATAAACGACAATTCAAAACACACGATCGTCCATTCCCCCCAAATATCTCACCCCATCTGTGTTTGTATATATAATAAGCGAATGAACAACTTGTGCACACAAACACGCACACACACACACACACGCACACACACACACACACGCCTCTGTACATATCATGTGAATGAAAATCAGAAAAAATGCCAAACGTATATTAATTTAAACCAAATGAAGCTAAATAATGTAAAGCAAATGAATTTTCTCCTTTTAAGAGAATCAATTATTATAAGAAATTAATTATTCAATATAAGAAATTAATCATTAAACGCTGTTTTTTCCTTTCACGAGGAAAGGATTTCCGAGAATCTGGTCAACTCGAAACACACGGTCGTCCCCCCCTCCTCCCCCCAAGCTTCTCACCCCATCTGTGCTTTTATATATATATAATAAACGAATGAACAAATCGTGCACACACACACAAACACACACACACACACACACACACACACACGACTCGAATCACACCTGTTTGCCCAGAGGCCTTTTTGAAATGACCACAATTTGACCTTTCTTCCAGTCTACTCGGGGTAAACCTCGCTTCACTCCGATTCTTAATTTTGTTGTTGTCGACAATGAGACACATTCTCGAAGCAAAGAAAATGTTTTTTATTTATGCGTAATTTGTATGGTGTCATATTCCTAGATAACATCTCTGTTATTGAAAGATATACACACAATTATATTAAATAATAATCAGCGAAAGAAACAAGGTGCATGAGGTGGGCAAACCTGAAAGTACTAATAATTATATATATATATATATATATATATATATATATATATATACAGTATATATAGAAAGAAAGAGAGAGAGAGTTTTGTTAGTCTTTTAAAATAAATAAAGGAATGGATATATATATATAGGGTGGTACAAATTACAGTAGTAATAATAATTAACTCTTTCTCGCCGAATTGGAAAGCTTTTCACCCGACCTTAGACCTACAGTTTAACGTGGATTCAGAAATACATCTCGTCAGGGAATGATTGCTCACTATTCCATCGAGATAATTAAAGCTCATATACAGGACCTGCATTGTCTATAAGATCTGTGGCGCGTGGAGCCTTCAGAAGATGTGAACATCTGTTCTGTGGATCAGTTCAAGAAATACATCTCGTCAGGGAATCGTTGCTCACTCTTCCACATTTCAACATAACAGGATCATTTGATTATTGGACCGGATTTAAAATAACAGGATCATTTGATCCGGGGGTAGTATGACCGCAAAACATGTTAATGCACGATTTTTCTCTTTAGTAATAATAACAACTAGCTCTTCCCCGAATTGTAACAACGGTTAAGGTTTTCACTCCGCCTTAGACCCACAGTTTAACGTGGAAACCGAATGCTCTTTTCTTTTTTAAAAATATAATTAAAGGAATGGATATAGTATTTATAATTTCTTTATTATAAAATCCTCTCCATTACATTAGTGACTAATGATCCGGAATAGTGGGTGGAAAATATTGACATGGTAAAGACAGCAAGGGGTAATACGAGCATTAAATCTATTGGAGAAAATATAAAGATGCCATTAGTCGACCGGACCCGTTATAGCAGTGTTACGATTGGTACACAAACTTATCATAGCTCCACCAACTACACTGGCAACCAATCACTACGAACATCTGGCCTTAATCTTTTGGGGCGGAGCTTGGCGATTGTGCATATAAAAGGAAATATTTTTCAGTTCGGAGTAACAGTAGCTATTTTCGCGTCAGTGAATAACACTGGTCAACACTCATTTTATTGCCAATCATATTAGAGTGATTTTGGGGTAACTTTGTGGTGCTGATTCCGAATATGACATCAGTTTTGCTAGATTGGCTCTAATTTATGAGATAATTGGTATCCCATTGAAACACATAAAAATTCAAAAAATTTAATGTTCAGGCGGAGCCTACTTACAAATCACATTGAAATTGTCTCAAATCATACAAAAGTAAACACATGAAATACATAATGGCATTTTATTCAGTCTCACCATCTAGAATGTTCCGGTAGTTTCCCATATGCACGCGTTATGGTTGTTTCCTATTAATTGAGGGTATTCATTATCTCAAGAACTAGAGCCAAATCGGAAAAACTACTTTCATTTTGGAATTCAGCAACCCCCAAAATACCCTAAATTCGTACGAATTTCCTTGTCAATGAAAAATAATTTTTTTTTGTTGACCTGTGTAATCATTCCCTCTGCCAGTGCATTCCCTCCACCATGGACCACGAACTTTACGTTTTCCAGGATTTGTATGAAGAAGGTGACTGCAGCATTGACTGCAATTAATCTTTTTAACGCGATTGACCGTGATGAATTATTTCCAACGCAAACCGTTGAAGATATTTGCAGTGATGCTCCTTACAATCCGACGCAAGGGACTACCATAGAAATGTAAGTGTCTATAATTTATTCACAAGAAACATGATTTTATATATATGGAGGGTTGTAGTATCTCGTCAAATACTTCATTTAGATACTCACCATTATGCTAAAACCGAAATTTTTATGGCAATCTTTTGCGTGTTTTAAATGTTATTCGGATTTACCTCTTAAATGAGTTTCGAACCAAAGATATCTTCACATAATGGGGTCTGTCTGTATACTCTGTATATGTTTTTATTAAAAAAAATCAATATGAACATTATTCCTTTAAGGTCCGATGAGGATTTGACACGTGTTATACAATCTTTTGAAGAATCTCGTGTCATGAATACGGAGGATATACTGATCAGTCAGCATAATGAATGTCACACCGAAATAATGTAAGTGTTTTTCGATCTTTTTGGGGTAAGAAGACAATATATTTTCATAAATTTATTAAATGAAAGAAATCAGTACAATAACCATCTTAAACTACAGAATATACCGTTACAAATATACACACACGAACAAAAACATTATACTATACAACGAGTACGTACAATTGGAAAACGGATTTTTATCTGTCTGCATACCATTTCATCGTTTCGGCGAGTGTGACACGGGTCAAATAAATTTAAAAAATTTATAAATTCTTTATCACATGACATATGCATGAGAAATGAGACGCAGTACATTCCGCAAGCATTACTAAAATATCCTTGTATACGAAACGGGTTCCATACAACTTCGGGAATATGTAACTGAGCGAGAAATTTTACAATAATAGGGTCACTCCAGGGTTGAGTACCGAGTGAATCAAAATAGTACAGGCGCTGTCTATTTTTAAAATAGACAGCGATCCAATGAATCCCTTCATTACCGATGACATCTGTGTTCACAATAAGACTACCGCATTCTCGCGTACTTGGCAAACTCAATGTTTCATTCTTCGCAAACACGCCGATAAATTTGGAACGTGTGACTCGTTCACTATTCATTACTTTCTGAAGTGTATTAGCATCCATTTTAAAAGTCAGTGATAACGCTCCTAAATCTATCTACTTCTATTAGGGCTTGCGATTCGAGATATACTAGTACACTAATAGGCGCGTCTATAGGCTTGGTGAATTCCAGCCTCACTGAGATGTTTCCGCTCTGCTGTGGGCTTAAATGCGTATTTACGCTAGCAGATAAGTCAGGTGTAATGTCAAACGGATAAAGGTTAAATTGATCAATGAATTCTTCCTGCGTTACCCCATTACCAAGCTCATCACAATCACCTGCAATATGGGTCAGATTACTATAGGCTCTGGCGCAAAGAGGTAACACAGCGTCTGATGAATAGTCCGTACCCATTGTTCCACCCAAAGCATGCCATTAACGTATAGAGTTATATTTTTAAGTCCGAAATTCTCGAATTTAAAGGCACTCTTTTTATATTTTCCATTCACCGAAGCATGGTCCTGCATTCCGATTAATATCCTTTTAGGAAGATTTCCCAGGGCAATGTTTTCTATCTGCTTCGATGCCAACCCTGCAGGCACCGTATATAGTTTGATTTGTACTCTGTTAATAGGATATTTCACTGTAGCGTTTAGTAAATTTTTCTCAATTTCTAGTTGTTTTGGTGAACTTAATTTCACTCGCCGTACGCGGAGGTATGTGTCCATAATGTGAACCACAACGGGCTTTGCACCCTCTTCTTGATCAGCATCCAGATTTAAGCAGATCTCAGGACTCGTGCGGGTGAGCTTTATTTTCATATCCACCCCGTTGACAAGCAACTTCTCCTGGAAAGTGAAATCTGTGTGCAGCCGTCCAAAACACTCGTATATTTTCTTTTTAGAATTTTTAAATTTGTCCTTTATACTACTTTCATCTTTAGTTTGATAATATCCCTCGGCACTTAAAAAGGTAGCCTTCGCTTCTTTGGAAAAGTTGAGGACATTTTCCAGATAGGCTCGTAGATGATAGTACCCCGTGCCTGCCGATATGTTGGTCTGATTTAAATATACGTCACACTGGTTGAATATGGAGTGCAGAAAGTTTGTTTCAGGGTATACAGCATATTTGTCATCGCAGACCGTTCCATCAGAATGGGCTATACGTAGCTTAGCGTACATGTGCACACAGCTTGGATCAAAAAAGTAAGGGCCTGAGCTGGGTATCACGAATTCTATAGGTGCACTCGGGGAACTAATTGTGTTTAAAGGGTTAATTGTAATAAAATCACTGTGCTCAATAGAAACTTGAGTTGGAGGCAGCTCAAAAAGGGACAGCTCCGATTTACAGCATTGTGAACTACATGGGTGGATGAAGCGTGCCATGGCGAGTTAGAAATAGTGCCTCCTCTCTCGACAAGTAGTAAACAAACTATGATTCATGAGATCAATGTCCTTAGCTTATATCAGTCAAAAAAGTGGTCAACCATAGGTTTCATTCGCTTACAGCACTTCTTTTTTGATATCCTTTTACGTTTAATACCACGTGACCCCTTCTTCCGGGCAGCCCTTCTTCTTCCCGCCACCACGCATTTTTCTCTTTGCATCTTTGATGATTTCGTCCCGTGTACGCTTTAAATGTTTTTTTAGAGCTTCTTTAGGTTTAGCCCCGGCCAATATGTCTTCTGCAGTGTTAAGACCTGATTGTAGCGCTTTCCTTCCGAGGTATCTGGCACCCCTCTTCAGCAAAGGAACAGCCGTACGTAGTATGGATGAAAAAATGGATCCAAGTCCACTACCGCGCTGGTATCTCACCCCTCGATAGACGGTGAAAGGCTTTCTATCCATTATAACTCAGTGCGTCGAAAGTGTAGCTTCACTGTTAAGCTCCCGTTACCGAATGGGAAGTTTTCACCCTCAATCGTTCTTATATATATTGAGATATTGGTTATTAAATTAGTTGCGACATTCACATAATGGGGTCTGTCATATGTAATACTCAAACTCCTTCCTCTATGGTTGGGGATGTGAGCAATGCGCAGCAGGCGTGCCTGGGTATCCCCAACAAACTGGTGCTCCACTATATTACTGTAAATATAGCACATGTCTGGGGACCTTTCAGCCAATTTCTCCATCTTCAATTGATACATTAATCTGGACAAGTCATGCTGTGTCTCGTGAAATGTGTCTCTTTGGAAGGCTGCGCTATATCGGCCATTGGTTAGAATTTTGAACATTCTACGGTCTTTAATACGTCTGTTAGTCTTTGATTTTAGGATTAGTGTATGTGCAGGGTTTCCTTTGTTTACGATTTCGTATACTAAATCATTCGTAAGGTTTGAGTTTCTTAAACTTACGTTTAAGTCTCTCACAACATCCTCGACCGAACCATATTGACCCGGTCCTAGTCTTACTTCTGTACTGTAATACCGTGCAACCTTAGTCCGAGCGATACGTATAGTTTCATCCATAGCTACCCCAGCTTTTTCACACTCGTCAATGTCTCTAAGAATCGTAAAAACGGTTTCTTTATGTTCAATATTTAAAAAGATGGTGTCCAGCTGAATTTCGCATATCCCCACCTCATACGAATCACGACCCAATTCAATGTGCCCGTGGAGTTCTGTTACAAAGTTGGCTAGTGTGTTGTTAGGGTGTACAGACAGGGACGAGGAGGACGGGAGTGTGACGTAGAAATGGTTAGGAGCCATGTTGCATACTATTTAAGCTTCATTATTGCATCAGCTTTTATATAGGTGTTGAAGCTTTCTGGGTACCCTAGCCATTTCACCAGGTACATTTTTCTCTTTCCTGAACCTTTGCTTCCTAAAATTTTCTCAATTTTAAACACATTTTTTCCTAAATTAAACGCAACTTTCTGCAATTCCTCGCGGTAAAAGCCTCCTGAGATTTCTTCCCCATTCAAATCTTCAATGTAATACATCATTATCTCACCTTTAGGTCTCATAGCCCTAACTTTAAAAATCTCGCGTGTCCATCCTTGCTCAAAACCCTTTGCGAATTTATTCCCCGAACGCGACAGCCTTACATAATCATTGATTTTGAAGCGCGCCGAGGGTGGTGTTGGTGATCCATCTCTTCTCGGGAGCGTACCTCTTTCTAAAACTTCGTTAGGTGTTGTCCCAATCGTGCGATGGTGTGAGCGGTTGTAGGATGATGCCAATGATTCCAGAATGTCTAGAAATCTGTATGTGTTTTTATGTGTAAAATAACGGTGCATGCGTTCCTTTATGGTGCGCTGAACTCTTTCAGCTAAAGAAGCCTTATGTATAGAATTGGTTGTGTAATAGCTGATATTAAACTCTGTCAACATGTTCTGAAAAGCACGGCCTATAAATTCCTTCCCCATATCCGTACAAAAATAGCCAGGAACCCTGTTTTCTTTTAACATTAGCGTTTTGGTGGCTTTAGCAACTGTTTCAGGTGATTTATTTTTCAGAGGAACTAGCCACAGATATCTAGAGAATACGTCTATTATGAATAGAATGTAGCGGTAACCATCGTTATACACAGAATATCTTTGCATGTCTGTTAAATCTGCTTGCCAAATAGAATCAATCGAGGAAGCCGTTGTCTTGGCTGTTTTAAACCTTTTTCTCACAGGCTTATGAAGCGTATAAGCGTCCTGCTCCCTCAAAAATCTTTCAACATCTTTTTTCCTACTCCGTAAACACTTCTGTACAGTCTATCTACGCCGCCGTAGGAGGCTGGGTTAGAAATGTCATAATAGCGTTTAGTTAATACGTTAGCCATTTGCGTATTTTAGAGGCACGTGGGTAGGGTTGACCGTTGTTTAACCTCTTCTTTCTCCTCTTCAAAGGTGTTACCGCCGGGGGTGACGGCGTCTTCAATTGTGCCACATGCGTTGCATGTTCCAAGTCTTTTAACCTGTTCAGATTTCCTATCAACGTTTTAGGGACATTTATTTGTTGTAGTCTTGCTTTAATATGCTTCCATCCTGATGGTGATGGCCTATCCCACTTTCTCACCAGATCATGGACAATGTCTACGATATTCGATCCCTGTACCTTTGATCCTTCCACAATGATCTCGCCTGTATCGGTCCATTGTATGGCTGGATCCTCATTCAATAGATTATAAAGACTTAAGCCTTTACTCCTCAATGTATGTGGGAGGGTGCTTTTTAATACATGCTCGATATGTTGTGTGGCTAATCCCTTAATTTTTGGTTGGTCAGCTGTATCGTCGGGCACAGATCCTATGTCGCCATGTCCATCGTCCCCCGTGCTGTGCCTAATAACCACAGGAATCTCTGTAGGGTTCTTATAATTTTCGTACTCGTGAAGAAATTTCTGCAGAGCTTCTTGGTATAAGATTCTTTTCTCATCAGGTGTTTTTTCACTGTTTAATAGGGCTAGCAATTCGCTTTCCATTCTTTTAAGTCTGCTTTTACGGGGATCTAGAACCGTGTCTGGATTCCTTTGCAGTGAAGCGTACACCTCGTGGGGAATCACTACCACTTTCTTCATTATATTAATCTAGTCAGTAAAGGACCCAAAACTGAAAATAAGATGGGGAGAAATGACCCTCCTGTTTGTACAATAATTCGTTTTTTCTTCGCTACAGTTTGACTTTTACGAGCGAGTGCACGTATTATGTTCTTGTAACGGCGTAGGCGAGCCTTCTGAGGGGGTTTCATTGATACATTGCAATTTATAACGTTAAGACAGATTTCACAGATGCATTTTAAAAAGTCGGCGTCGATATTTTTAATAAACATCTGCTGCATTGCCCGGGGCAGTCGATGATAGATTTTTATTAATTCACGGTATTTCTTTAGTCTCTTTGTCATTCTGGAATATACACCGTTTCAGGCTCGTTTGGAAATATATTCGTTCGTAGAAGCACTCTAAACGTGTTTCGCGGATGAAGGTCGCAAAGCAAATATCCGTAACGCGTGCTTGTAGCTTCTTTATAAACTTCCAAAAACTCCTTACGCTGATTCGGGAACATTTGATTGGCTAATACCCCAATTTGTGATACATCTCTACGTTGTGCGAATAAGACTAGATATTGCGTATTTAACGACACATCGCGCATGTATCTATTTTTGAAAAATAGATTCTGATTGATGAAGAACACGCTTATGTTAAGATGGTGGGAGAATACTGTAAATGTCTCGGCAAACGTTTTATCCATCTCCAACATGAGATCGTCAATTACAATGACTGTATGTTCATTTCCCTTTAACGAATTAACGTCATATACGCCTTTGTGGAACAAAATATCATCTTGGTACTCGTTGAACACTGATTGATACGTCGAATAGCACCATATAACTTTATGCACAAATTTCGAGAACATCTCTCCCTTTTCTTTAATGATTTTAAGCATAAACACAGTTTTACCACATCCTGTAGGTCCAGATATAATACATGTGGATGGGCTCGTGAATCTGAATTTTTCTACAGAGTCCATTTCTAACACGTCACACTCCTAAGTGGATCATTTACAAAATATTACAAATTTTGAGTGCTGTTCCTTATATTTTGTTTTCTTCTCCCACAGAACCGTGAATGACGATGAGGTACAGCACCCCATCATCGACATTACGGATGACCTCGACGACAGTGTAGTTGTGATCTCCTCCCCTGCCAACGAACCCTCACCAGCGATACCGGTAGCACGTCCAAAGCGGAGGTATGATGAAGAGAACCCCACGTCAGGTATAAAGCGACCGAAATACGCGCCTGTTGCACCAGTAATAGATCCCCAACCCTCAACCTCTTACGCAACAATCCCCCCAGCAGCACCTCCCGCTAATATATCCCCTTATTCATCCGCCACAGTTGCCCCCCGTTCTGTTAAGTCTACAATAATAGATCCCCAACCCTCAACCTCCTACGCAACACCCCCCAGCAGCACCTTCCGCTAATATATCCCCTAATTCATCCGCCACAGTTGCCCCCCGTTCTGTTGAGGATGATATAACGTTTGAGTTGGTGCGCTCCGCAGCCCCCACCCCAGCCTTGACTAGAAATCGGTATAGAGTCAGGGTCGACCATAGAGCCATGTATAGCAATGGAATTGAGCGCGGGCTACGCCGGGTTGTACAGCGTATTGTAGAGTTTGCTCTTCAGAACCGCGACGAGCGTGAAGTCAGGACGAGTCTGTCCTTCGGATTCGGGTCAGATGACGGTGATGTAGATGATTATTGGGTAGTAGTGCCATTTAGACGTTTGGCGGCTGAAGATGTAGAATATATATTAGGACGTATAATGCAAGCTGCCCAAAGTAGTATAGCCTTCAATATGGACAACTTCACGGTAAATATTGATCGTGTATTCCGTGTTGCGGGTCATAGTGCCATACCGTATACTCTTAACCTCAATTCTCAAGCTATTTATAGACGGCATATAAACGTCGATCGTGGTTGCGGCTTTATAGCAGTAGTCTTGGCTAACATGTTTACTGTACAAAATACACGGCTCAAAAAATTTGGCTGCCTACGGTCGTGGAACGTGCCCGTAAACTAGCTGTAGACTGTGAACTTGAATTTGACTGTAATATGGGCCTGAAGAGCTGAGAATGTAGAACAGGAAATGAATGTCCGTATAGTTGTATTTGGGTTGGATGATCGTCGTAGGACTGTGTATGTTTTTAAAAGCTGTGTGAGAGATCGTACAAGACCCCTACTTATTTTAGGATTGTCGGGGACAACGTATCTCCCCATCCGTAATATAAGGTGGCTTTACGCGAGTTATGACAAAAGTCGAAAATATGGGAGACATCATGATTTGTGTAAGGGGTGCCTCGAGTTTGCGGATGATATAGTGAGACATTGTAAAGAATGTCACATGGTATGTGACAGTGTAAAAGCACCAAATGTGAAAGCCGTGTAGTTGAAGCTGAGAAGAGAGACTGTGATGTGTGTAGACGCACATTCTTCAATAATAACTGCTTTGAGCTCCATAAATCAATTGGCACGTGCAGGAAAATGAGAATCTGTGAATGTGGTATGTTTCACACAATGGATAATTGGGGAAATTTAAGCACAAGTGTGACGAAATTCACTGTCCTACATGCCAGGTGGAGTATAAGGCGGATGGAGTAAAGCATGTATGTTATATGAAAGATGCTAAGCCTAAAAATAACCCTTGTATAACTGTATACTACGATATAGAAACATATACGAACGCTGAAACCAAAGAGGTAATTCCACATTTACTTGTGAGCCAGACCATCTGTGATGAGTGTATGGGGATCGAATGTGACGAGTGCCCCAAATGCGGTAAACGGACAAACGTTTTTAAAACGAATGTCCGCGATAGTCCTGTGAAACTATTGTGTCCTATATTGTCAAGTTAGCCGACAAGTTCAAAAAAATGACTGTGTATATTCTCGCCCATAACGGGGCAAAGTTTGACACGCAGTTCCTTTATAAGGAGTTGCTTGAACACGAATCCTCTGAGATATTTACAGGTGATCCATTGAAAAGAGGCAACAAATTAATACAGATGCAAATAAGAGGCAATGTACAATTTAAAGACACTTTATTATTCACACCTTGTAAATTAGCAAAGCTACCCAAGGTGATGGGGTAGCAGCTGAAGTTTCCAAAGGATACTTCCCTTACACTTTCCTCACCAGCGAGACTTTAAACTACGTAGGCCCACCACCACCCAAACATTATTTTAACTATGACTGTATGAGTGTAGATGAACGTGAAGACTTTGATCGATACTACAACAGTTTTAATGAAAGTAACCCTTATAATATAGCTGATGAATGTGAGCGTTATTGCGTGAATGATGTGCGCGTGCTTAGAGTATGTTTCCAGGCCTTTAGAAGGATGTACATAGGCCGTTTCAAATGCGATCCGCTGCAAGTCGCAACCACCATCGCGTCATTATGTTTTACGGTGTTCAAGAATAACTTCATGCCTAAAGACACCTTAGCCATTATTCACCGAAACAACCCCGCAGTTACGGACACAAGGCTATTTACTGGCTCATACACCTACAGCAACAGACAGGTGTATACATAAAGCACGCCCGCAACACGGGTGAAGTACCCATTAAGATTAATGGTCGTGTTTTTTGGGTTGATGGGTTAAGTGAAAACCGTGTCACTGGTGTGAAGACTGTGTACTCCTTTAACGGATGCTGGTGGCATGGATGCCCCCGTCCTGAGTGCGGAATCGCCGGAGATATCCACGGTAGATCTCCTGCCGACTGTCTTGCATGGACCCGCACCCGCGATCAACTTATAGGATCACAGTTCACTCACAAAGTCTTGTGGGAGCATGAATATGATGCACGGATGGAGACAGACGAGGTGTACCGTGAGGAAATAAACACGATCAAGCGTTCAATGGTGCTGGATCCTCTCAAATGTGGTGATAGCTTGTTTGGAGGACGTACAAATCCATTCAGACTATACTTTCCACCTACGGAGGGCGTGAAGCTCCATTACTACGATTTCTGTTCTTTATACCCATACGTGATGAAGAACAATCCGTACCCCGTGGGCGCTCCTGAGAAACTGGTGGGACCTAACCTGCCCTCCATCAATGAATTTTCAAGAAATTTGAATGATCGTTACTTTGGGCTCTCTTTCGTAGACGTACTCCCCCCACGCAATTTATGGATGCCAATCTTACCTGTCGTTATCGACCACAAGCTCATGTTCCCACTGTGCGTGAAGTGCGCGGAAGAGAATAACGGCGATTGTAACCATATACCCCACCAGCGTAAGATCAGAGGCGTATATACAAGTCCTGAGCTGGCCCTAGCCGTACGCCATGGTATAGAATACTGAAGATACATGAGGTGTGGAGGTTTCAGAAGCTACCCAACCTTTTCACACCATATATAAACGCATTTTTGAAGGATAAGGTTGAGGCATCAGGGTATCCGCGAGGAGTTGATACCGAAGATGAAAAGTCTGCCTATATTCAACGTTACCGCGACCGCGAAGGTATACAACTTGATCGTGCCCAAATTGCAAAGAATCCTGGCAAGCGCTTTAGTGCAAAGTTGTGTCTAAACAGTCTATGGGGAAAATTTGCACAGAATACCGGCAAAGGGAACATTCATTTGGCACAAAGTTATAGTGATGTCTGGGATTATGCCAATGCTCCCGATAAAGAGGTCATGGAGATCGTGAATGTAGGTAATACTTACATAATAAAGTACAACAACACTGAATTGGCCACAGATACCTCAAGGGTTACAAACATACCTGTGGCCAGCTTCACAACAGCCTACGCCCGTATAAAACTTTGGGGTCTATTGCATTCTCTTGGGCGGAGAGTATTGTATGCCGATACAGATAGCGTGATATTCACAGAGAGGGAGGGTGAATACATGCCCGCTATTGGGGAGTTCCTCGGCGAGCTCACTGATGAGATCAAGGATGAGTATGGGGACAACGCATACGCCGACTCTTTTGTCTCAACAGGACCTAAAACTTATGGGGTACGGGTGAGGGTGGGGGAGGATATGAAATATATCGTGAAGGCAAAGGGTATTACGCTCAACCATGCGAATCGGCGGGTTGTTAACTTTGAATCGTTGAAGGATCTAGTGTGCTTGGACGATGAGGGCGAACGACCTCCCCAACTAACTGTAGGCACCCACAATTTTCGGGCGCAGAAGCTGGGGGCGTGAAGGAACTTAGGGGTACGAAGGTGTGCCGTAACACCTATAGGAAACGTTACCAGTTACCTGGTACCTATGATACCGTACCCTTTGGATACCATAACTTTTGATGCGCCTATTGTTAACTTACTTATGACACGTATTTGTCTTGTATATAATCTTTGATGTATCTATTGTTAACTTATTTATTACACGTATTTGTAAATATATATAACTTGAATATCTCGTTTATTAAATCGTATTTGTAAATATATATAACTTGAATATCTCGTTTATTAAATAAATCATGTTTCAATTAGCGTTTCACTTTCTCCTGTGTGTGTGTGTGCTGTACAGGTGAAAGTTCTAAGCTCCGCCCACTGTGTGTGTGTGTGCACAGGTGAAAGTTCTAAGCTCCGCCCACTGTAAGACCAGCAACGTGAGTCATGCTACTATCTGGGATTCCCTGCGTGGTCAGTCGACTGCAGTAAGCCCTTGAGATCAGACGTGTATTCGCCAGCGTAGAAGAAAAAAAGGAGATCAGACGTGTATTCAAATGGCTACCTTTAATATTGCTTGTACAACGTTTATGAAATGGTATTCAGCAAAGTGAAGATGTGGTGGATACCGAAAAACTTCCTATTCCCCCCTCCTATGCCTCTTTTAAAACCACATTGGATTGTGCGAAGTTGCAAGATGTACAAATACTCTACGGATGTTCTGGTGAGACCGTTGAAGGCTTTCGTTGCACAGACGATGTGCTGAAGTATGCTGTAGAGCTAAACTTTATAAAGTCTCACATATACCGTGAAGTAAAAGAAACAACGCGTGCAGAAGAGAAGCAGCAGGTATGGATAATGAGTCTTGTGGATGGGTGGTGTGACAAGCGGTATTATGTCATGTTACACCATGTCGATTACTCATACCCTACGACTGAAAATGTGAATCTCGTCATCATGGACAATCTTAAGTATTTTTATCACTATATTAATGTATATCATGATGAGGTTCGTAGTGAGGTTGTGGCTAGTGCCCTGCGTGAGTTTTTAACAGACTTTAGAGACGAGTATCGTTTGCTGGGCAGAAAGGAAAAATATGAGCATATGTTCCTCTCAAATAGTGCGCCGGAGTGTGAAGATGTTTAGTAAAACATTATAAAATGTGCCTAGTTCGTGAAAATTATCCTGAGGGAAACTGTCTGGTGCGTAGTCTGGTAGTGATAAAACCGAAATTAATTCTTGTAGCGGAAAAACACCTACCCAATATGTACAACAATTCGCCGCACGATTATGGTGCGACTCGCGGATCATACGAGTTCGAACAAGCCCATTCACGTATCATCGAGTCAGCCGCCCATCGAACCGTTCCTGCCTACCTGCGTGCCTCACACGGCTCATAGTTATCTCAGAGCTTGAACCGAGTGGACGTGCGCTCCTCGAATACGATGGAACTTCCTTTGAGCAGCATTCTCAACGCCTCGTACGATGTGTCCGTGACGAAATCGTTGCGCGTGTTCAGGCGTAAATCCGGTACCGTTAGCTATGTACTGGAAACGGAATGTAGACAAACAAACAAACGGGTTTATTTAAGTGTCGAGGAGATGAATAGAATCTTCGTGATAGTTGAGAAGTGGAGTGAAGATCGTTATAAAATACCTGCTAACGTAGGTACAAGAAGAGAGCAGATTAGTGACGCACCCTCATACGCCGTTGTATGTACGTTGTGTATAAATAACGATCGGCCATGCATTGATATACGGCTGATGTGGAAGAATGCTTCTGATAATAACGCTCTTGTTCCTACGCGAAACCGTTTCATCCTCGACAGAATGTTTGAAATCGTCGGATTCCGCAAGCTGAAACCTATATTAGACGCGCGTGTTACGGATATGCTTTATTTTGATACAGTACTTGAATACGCATACACCGCTCTGCTCGATGGGTTTACCGAGTGTAGGGCTGAACAAGGTGAGAATGGTCTAGAGCTGGACGTTTATTTAAAAAGTTTAGACTCTTTGAAATACCATGAACTTTGGTACAAAGCAATTGACTGGTACAAGGCTGAGCTCACCTACACCGTTCACCCTGAAGAACTATTTCTTTATATAACGCGCAGTTGTCGTAACGATTTAGAAGATTATTTCAATTGCCGCTATGTTGAGTGAAGACGAGTTCACGATTGAAAAGCTCGGGTCGGTAGAAATAAACCCTCGATTGGAAAAGCGTGTTTATAAACTTGTGTTTAATAATGTAGCTAACGATGAACTCTTTGTGCGTGCTTTTGATTGTATTCTAGACGTATTTAAAGATGACTTACCAACCGGTTGTAAAGTGGGAACAAAAATAGTACTGAACGATATGAAAGCCCTTCATATCGAGTACAGGTTTCCCTATACTTTAAGCGGTGAAATATTATTAAACCGCATATACTGCGTAATGCAGAGTAATAGTGATGTAATTGTAGACTCGATTAAGTGCGAGTTTAGTATTTTGAAAAAAAAAAGTGAAATGTATTTATATATTTAACATATTTGTGATATTTCTCCTGTACTGTTATATTGAAGGATTATATGCATATTCCTCGTTATTATTGATCATTCAAATGTATATTTATTTCTATATATCTCCATAATTGTGTGTGTGTGTGTGTGTGTATCTCCTGTACTGTTATATTGACGGATATATGATTATATGCATATTCCTCGTTCATATTTCTATTATTATTAATCTTTCAAATGTATATTTATTTTCTATATATTTATAATAAACAGAATGATGCAATGTTGTTTTGCTTAATTCTTTTGGTTAATTATATCATGTTACGCTTTCTAAACCTACTAGCGGAATTCTAAACCAACTTTTAAGAAAATAAATGGTACAATCTGGCAACTGTATACCTGAAAAATGGTATCTGGCAACTCTCCATAATAATGTATACAATGGTATCTGGCAATAATAATGTTAAAAAGTGGTATCTGGCAAATCAACCTGAACAAGCCATTTACGCCTTCTATGCCAACTGGCTGATTAGGAGTCTATAATAATGTATACAATGGTATCTGGCAACTCTCCATAATAATGTTAAAAAGTGGTATCTGGCAACTCAAGCCATTTACGCCTTCTATGCCAACTGGCTGATTAGGAGTCTATAATAATGTATACAATGGTATCTGGCAACTCTCCATAATAATGTTAAAAAGTGGTATCTGGCAACTCAACCTGAACAAGCCATTTACGCCTTCTATGCCAACTGGCTGATTAGGAGCCTATAATAATGTATACAATGGTATCTGGCAACTCTCCATAATAATGTTAAAAAGTGGTATCTGGCAACTCAAGCCATTTACGCCTTCTAAGCCAACTGGCTGATTCAGCCAACTAGCTGATTAGGAGCCTATAAGACAACGCCTACTTGGCTGCAACCTTCTATTGAATACATGGCGCTATCTGGCAACTCAGCCGGATTAGAGGTCTATAAAAGAGCGAGAGGCTGACGACGGAGTCATACAAGCTCGGCTCCCAGCCGAGCAAGGACCTCTGGTCCTTTCTCTTTCTGGCCCTTTGGGGAAACCTCTTAGAGGCCTCTTAGGTTAGATATACGAAAATATCTTGGGGGAGAACTCCGCCTCCAAGCCCTTGCAATCGGCAACAAAGGCCGATACTCTCTCTCTCTCTACCCCTTCAGGTGTACTCCTCCCCCCTTGGCTCCTTCTAAGCCAACTGGCTGATTAGGAGCCTATAAGACAACGCCTACTCGGCTGAAGTCTTAATATGCACTTGGCTCCTGCCAGGTGAACACCTCTCCTCCTTTCTCTCCTTTCTCTTGGGGGATAACGCCGCCTCCAAGTTTCGCACCTGCAGCATCCCCCCACCCCCATTGCTAGGGGAAAAAAATTCGCAACACCCCACCCCCCTTTGCAACATGCTGCGTAACCCCCAACACCCCTTTGCAACATGCTGCATAACACCCCACCCCTTGCAACTTTGCAACATTCCTGCACTCTCCCCTTTTGCGGCTATATACTCACCCTTACTCAGGAAATCTGTGAAGCCACTAGGAAAGGGAACGTTTTGGATTTAATTTTAACAAATAACAATGAGATAATAATAAAAAAAAGGTAACGCACACAAATTTCTCCGACCATAACCTCATCGATATACAATTGAAGTTAGCACACAGAGGTCCGAAAACGCATCCCAGAGGCAGAAGGAATATTTGAAGGCTTAAACATAAATTCAAAGTAGATTGGGAAAATGTAAATAAAGATTTAAAGGAAGTAAATTGGGAATTTCTACTTCACGAGAAGACCCCAGAACAAATACTCGGTATAATGGAGTCTGAAACCAAACCTATATACTGAAGCATGTTCCAGAGAGACAAAAGAGAAAACGTAGCAAGCTCGAGAGAAAAATGAGGACTATTTAGACAACGGAAGCAAACTGTAAAACATCTCCACAGATGCAAAACTGATGCAAGGAGACTCAAACTAGAGAGGAAACTAGGCGAAATAGAAATGGACCTAAAGCAAACATTCATACATAAGACAAATGAGGAGGAAAACAAGGTAGCAGAAAACAAAAAATAACCAAAATGCTTCTACACTTTTGCGAAAAGGAAAATGCAGTGCAAAGAGAGTATTGGTCTGTTGACAGCCGGGAGGCCAAACACACAAATGACCCCAAAAAAATGAGCAAACTGCTTAAGGAACAATTTAACTCTGTGTTTAGCACCCCTAAGTCCGAGATGAAAGTAGAAAATGCAGATGAATTTTTCGACATTGATACAAATTAGCCAAGGACAATTCTGGCACAAACTATTAATGGATTTAGAGTTCTCGGAAGGAGATGTAATTAAGGCTCTATCACAGGTGCAAGACAATTCGGCACCAGGGCCAGACACATGGAGTGCCACATTTCTGAAGAAATGTAAAGAGAGTATTGCCAAACCGCCATACTTACTATAGAGGAAATCACTCGACACAGGACAAATTCTACTGCCATTAAAGAAAGCGAACATTGCCCCTTTATTCAAGGTGGTAACAGAGCAATGCCCAAGAATTATCGGCCGGTAGCTCTCACCTCACACCTTATAAAGTGCTTTGAACGTATAATTAGAAGCGAAACTACCTACTACCTACAAGAAAAGAATTTATACAACCAAAATCAACACGGTTTCGGGGCTGGAAGATCATGCATATCACAGCTATTAGACCACTAGGAGGAAAATATTGAAACACTGTGTCGAGGACAAAAACATAGATTAATCTATACTGACTTTGCTAAAGCCTTCGATAAATGTGACCATGGAATTATAGCACATAAACTTAAGAATACAGGCATTTACTGGAAGCTGAGAAGATGGAATTTAAATTCTTGACACAAAGAACACAAAGAGTGGTGGTAAATGGAGTCAAATCGGAAGTCTCAGAAATAGAGAGCTCTGTCCTACAAGGGACAGTACTAGCTCCCTTGCTGTTCATAATAATGATTGCAGATATTGATGCAGATATCAGTGACAGTATTGTATCATGTTTCGCAGATGACACAAAGATATGCAAGGAAATATTGAACGAAGATTACAAAACGACAATGAACATTATTCCAGTGGGCAGAATACATCAATATGAAGTTCAACGAAGAAAAATGCCAACTTCTAAGATATGGTAATAACGAGGAGTTACA